>CM038144.1:232819776-233374681 GCA_021437245.1 Aegilops speltoides
CAAGGAAGGGCAGTACCCAAGCACCCATCTGCACACATATCAAATTATCAAAGTAACGAACGTGAATCATATGAGCATGATAAAAACTAGCTTGACTATAATTCCCATGTGTCCTCAAGAGCCTTTCCTTTATATAAGAGTTTGTCCAGGCTTGTCCTTTGCTACAAAAAGGATTGGGCCACCTTGCTACACCTTGTTTACTTTTGTTACTTGTTAACTGTTATGAATTACCTCTTCACAAAACTATCTATTACCGATAATTTTAGTGCTTGCAGAGATAACCTTACTGAAAACCGCTTTTCATTTTCTTCTGCTCCTTGTTGGGTTCGACACTCTTACTTATTAAAAGGACTACGATAGATCCCCTATACTTGTGGGTCATCAAGACTCTTTTCTGGCGCGTTGCCGGGGAGTGAAGCGCCTTTGGTAGGTGGAATTTGGTAAGGAAAAATTTATATAGTGTGCTGAAATTTACTGTCACCTGTTACTATGGAAAATATTCCTTTGAGGGGCTTGTTCGGGATATCTTCACCCTGACCAGTAGAGCAAAGAGTTGCTCCTCAACCTACTGAACCTACTGGAAATGTGTACTTTGAAATTCCTTCGGGTATGATAGAGAAACTGCTAACTAATCCTTTTACAGGAGATGGAACACTACATCCTGATATGCACCTAATCTATGTGGGTGAAGTTTGTGGATTATTCAAGCTTGCAGGTATGCCCGAGGATGTTATCAACAAGAAGGTCTTCCCTTTATCTTTGAAGGGAAAGGCATTGACACGGTTTAGGCTATGTGATGATATTCATGGAACTACAACCGATTGAAACTGGAATTTAATCAGAAGTTTTATCCTATGCATCTGGTTCATCGTGATCGTAATTATATATATATAATTTTTGGCCACGCGAAGGAGAAAGCATCGCTCAAGCTTGGGAGAGGCTTAAGTCAATGTTATATTCATGCCCCAATCGTGAGCTCCCAAGAGAATTTATTATTCAAAAATTTTATGCTCGGCTTTCTCTCAATAATCGCTCCATGCTCGATACTTCTTGTACTGGTTCTTTTATGATGAAGACAATTGAATTCAAATGGGATTTATTGGAAAGAATTAAACGCAACTCTGAAGATTGGGATCTCGACGAAGGTAAGGAGTCCGGTATAACACCTAAGTTTGATTGTGTTAAATCTTTTATGGATACCGATGTTTTTCATGATTTTAGCACTAACTATGGACTTGACTCTGAGATAGTAGCTTCTTTCTGTGAATCATTTGCTACTTATGTTGATCTCCCTAAGGAGAAGTGGTTTAAATATCATCCTCCCATTAAAGTAAAAGTAGTAGAACCTATTAAAGTTGAAGAAAAGACTATCACTTATAATGTTGATCCTATTGTTCCTACTGCTTATATCGAGAAACCACCTATCCCCGTTAGAATAGAGGATCATGCTAAAGCTTCAATTGTGGTTCGTAAGAGTAATGCTAGAACACTTACACCGCCTGAGCAAATTAAAGTTGAACCTAGTATTGCTATGGTTAAAGACCCCTTGGTACATAATATTGATGGGCATGTTATTTAGTTTTGTGATGAAGCTGCTAGAATTGCTAGACACGATACTAAATATGAACATAGACCTGTTGTTGGCATGCATGTTGTTTCTGTTAAAATAGGAGATCATTGTTATCATGGCTTATGTGATATGGGTGCTAGTGCGAGTGCAATACCTCATTACTTATACAAAGAAATTATGCATGATATTGTACCTGCTGAGATAGAGGATATTGATGTTACAATTAAGCTTGCCAATAGAAATACTATTTCACCAATTGGGATTGTTAGAGATGTTGAAGTCTTATGTGGGAAAGTTAAATATCCTACTGATTTTCTTCTTCTTGGTTCCCCACAAGATGACTTTTGTCCCATTATATTTGGTAGACCCTTCTTTAATAATGTTAATGCTAAGATAGAGTGCGAAAAAGATATTTTTACTGTTGGTTTAGGGGATATGTCTCATGATTTTAACTTTGCTAAATTCCGTAGACAACCCCATGATAAAGAATTGCCTTGTAAAGATGAAATTATTGGTCTTGCTTCTATTGCCATGCCTCCTAATGATCCTTTAGAACAATATCTGCTAGACCATGAAAATGATATGTTTATGAATGAAAGAAGGAAAATAGATGAAGTATTCTTTAAACATGGACCTATTTTGAAACACAACTTGTCTATTGAAATCCTAGGGGATCCCCCTCCACCCAAGGGTGCTCCCGTGTCTGAGCTTAAACCATTACCTGATACTCTTAAATATGCTTATCTTGATGAAAAGAAGATATATCCTGTTATTATTATTGCTAACCTTTCAGAGCAGGAAGATGAGAAATTATTGAAATGTCTGAAGAAGCACCGTGCTACTATTGGATATACTCTTGATGATCTTAAGGGCGTTAGCCCTACTCTATGCCAGCAGAAAATAAAATTAGAGAAAGACGCTAAACCAGTTGCTGATCACCAACGATGGTTAAATCCTAAGATGAAGGAAGTGGTAAGAAATGAAATACTGAAGCTTCTTGAGGCACGTATAATTTATCCTTTGGCTGATAGTCAGTCGATAAGTCCCGTCCATTGTGTCCCTAAGAAGGGAGGTATTACTATCGTTCCTAATGATAAAGACAAATTGATCCCACAAAGAATTATTACAGGTTATAGAATGGTAATTGATTTCCACAAATTGAATAAAGCTACTAGAAAAGATCATTACCCTCTGCCTTTTATTGATCAAATGCTAGAAATATTATCCAAACATACACATTTTTCCTTTCTAGATGGTTATTCTGGGTTGTCTCAAATACCTGTATCAAAATAGGATCAAGATAAGACAACTTTTACTTGCCCTTTCGGTACTTTTGCTTATAGACGTATGCCTTTTGGTATGTAATGCACCTGCTACCTTTCAAAGATGTATGACTGCTATATTCTCTGACTTTTATGAAAAGATTGTTGAGGTTTTCATGGATGATTTCTCCGTGTATGGAACTTCTTTTGATGATTGCTTAAGCAATCTTGATCGAGTTTAGCAGAGATGTGAAGAAACTAGTCTTGTCTTGAATTGGGAGAAGTGCCACTTTGTGGTTAATGAAGTTATTGTCTTGGGGCATAAAATTTCTGAAAGAGGTATTGAAGTTGACAAAGCTAAAGTTGATGCTATGGAAAAGATGTCGTGTCCTAAGGACATCAAAGGTATAAGAAGTTTCCTTGGTTCATTAAAGACTTCTCAAAAATTTCTAGGCCTCTGACTAATCTATTACAAAAAGATGTTCCTTTTGTCTTTGATGATGATTGTGTAGAAGCATTTGAAATACTTAAGAAAGCCTTGATTTCTGCATCTATTGTTTAGCCTCCTGATTGGAATTTACCCTTTGAAACCATGTGTGATGCTAGTGATTATGTTGTAGGTGCTATTCTTGGACAAATAGTTGATAAGAAATTAAATGCTATCCAATATGCTAGTAAAACTCTAGACAGTGCCCAGAGAAATTATGCTACTACTGAAAAAGAACTTTTAGCAGTTGTGTTTTCTTGTGATAAGTTCAGACCTTATATTGTTGATTCCAAAGTAAATGTTCACACTGATCATGCTTCTATTAAATACCTTATGGAAAAGAAAGATGCTAAACCTAGACTCATTAGAATGGTTCTCTTGCTACAAGAATTTGACTTGCATATTATTGATAGAAAGGGAGCTAAGAACCTCGTTGCAGACAGCTTGTCTAGGTTAGAGAATGTTCTTGATGACCCACTACCTATTGATGATAGCTTTCCTGATGAACAATTAGCTGTCATAAATGCTTCTCGTACTGCTCCATGGTATGCTGATTATGCTAATTACATTGTCGCTAAATTTATACCACCTAGTTTCACATACCAGCAAAGGAAAAAGTTTTTCTATGATTTAAGACATTACTTCTGGGATGACCCACACCTTTATAAAGAAGGAGTAGATGGTGTTATTAGACGTTGTGTACCTGAGCATGAACATGAACAGATCCTACGCAAGTGTCACTCCGAGGCATATGGAGGACATGAACGCGGGAAATAGAACTGCACATAAGGTATTGCAATCCGGTTTTTATTGGCCTACTCTTTTCAAAGATGCCCGTAAGTGTGTCTTGTCTTGCGATGAATGTCAAAGAATTGGTAATATTAGTAGACGTCAAGAGATGCCAATGAACAATTCACTTGTCATTGAACCATTTGATGTTTGGGGCTTTGATTATATGGGACCGTTTCCTTCCTCTAATGGATATATACATATTTTAGTTGTTGTTGATTACGTTACTAAGTGGGTAGAAGCTATTCCAACTAGTAGGTCTGATCATAACACTTCTATTAAGATGCCTAAAGAAGTTATTTTTCCGAGGTTTTGAGTCCCTAGATATTTAATGACTGATGGTGGTTCACATTTTATTCATGGTGCTTTTTGTAAAATGCTTGCTAAGTATGACGTTAATAATAATTCTATTAGTTATCGAAATGAAGAACCACGCGCATGCTCCTAGGGGGATAGATTGGTAGGAGAAGACCATCACTCGTCCCCGACCGCCACTAATAAGGAAGACAATCAATAAATAAATCATGCTCCAACTTCATCACATAACGGTTCACCATACGTGCATGCTACCAGAATCACAATCTTTAACACAAGTATCTCTCAAATTCACAACTACTCTACTAGCATGACTCTAATATCACCATCTTCATATCTCAAAACAATCATAAAGAATCAAACTTCTCATAGTATTCAATGCACTTTATATGAATGTTTTTATTATACCCATCTTGGATGTCCATCATATTAGGACTAATTTTATAACCAAAGCAAATTACCATGCTGTTCTAAAAGACTCTCAAAATAATATAAGTGAAGCATGAGAAATCAGCAATTTCTATAAAATAAAACCACCGATGTGCTCTAAAAAGATATAAGTGAAGCACTAGAGCAATATTGTCTAGCTCAAAATATATAAGTGAAGCACATAGAGTATTCTAATAAATCATGAATCATGTGTGTCTCTCACAAAAGGTGTGTACAGCAAGGATCATTGTGGTAAACTAAAAAGCAAAGACTCAAATCATACAAGATGCTCCAAGCAAAACACATATCATGTGGTGAATAAAAATATAGCCTCAAGTAAAGTTACCGATAGACGAAGACGAAAGAGGGGATGCCTTCCGGGGCATCCCCAAGCTTAGGCTTTTGGTTGTCCTTGAATTTTACCTTGGGAATCCCCAAGCTTAGCCTCTTGCCACTCCTTATTCCAAAATCCATCAAATCTTTACCCAAAACATGAAAACTTCACAACACAAAACTTCAACAGAAAATCTCATGAGCTCCGTTAGTATAAGAAAATAAACCACCACTTTAAGTTACTGTAATGAACTCATTCTTTATTTATTTTGGTGTTAAAACTACTGTATTCCAACTTCTCTATGGTTCATACCCACCGATACTACTCATAGTTTCATCAAAATAAGCAAACAACACACGAAAAACAGAATCTGTCAAAAACAGAACAGTCTGTAGCAATCTGTAACTTTCGAACACTTCTGTAACTCCAAAAATTCTTAAATAAATTGGTGGACTTGAGGAATTTTTCTATTAATCTTCTGCAAAAATAATCAACCTAAAATCAAACTTCTGTAAAAAATGACAGCTATTCTCGTGAGTGCAAAAGTTTCTGTTTTTTACAGCAAGATCGCAAAGACTTCACCCAAGTCTTCCCAAAGGTTCTACTTGGCAAAAACATTAATTGAAGCATAAAACCACATATAAATAGAAGCTAGATGAATTACTTATTACTAAACAGGAGCAAAAAGCAAAGAACAAAAATAGAATTGGGTTGCCTCCCAACAAGCGCTATCGTTTAACGCCCCTAGCTAGGCGTAAAAACACGAATAGATCTAGTTATTGGCATCTTTGTTATGTAATCCATAAGTGGGTCTCATAATAGATTCCTAAGGCAATTTAATTTTATTCCTAGGAAAGTGTTCCATGCCCTTCCTTGACGGAAATTGGAATCTAATTTTTCCTTCTTTCATATCAATAATTGCACCAATTGTTCTAAGGAAATGTCTACCAAGAATAATAGGACACATTGGATTGCAATCTATATCAAGAACAATGAAATCTACGGGCACATAATTACTATTTGCAACAATAAGAACATCATTAATCCTTCCCATAGGTTTCTTAATGGTGGAATCCGCAAGATGCATATTTCAAGAACAATCATCAAATTCACGAAAACCTAGCACATCACAAAAAGTTTTGGGATCGTGGAAACACTAGCACCCAAATCACACAAAGCATAACATTCATAATCTTTAATCTTAATCTTAATAGTAGGTTCCCACTCATCATAAAGTTTTCTAGGGATAGAAACTTTGAGTTCAAGCTTTTCTTCTTAAGATTGCATCAAAGCATCAACGATATGTTTAGTAAAAGATTTGTTTTGATTTTACGCATGAGGAGAATTTAACACGGATTGCAACAAGGAAATACAATCTATTAAAGAACAATTATCATAATTAAATTCCTTGAAATCCAAAATAGTGGGTTCATTGCTACTTAAAGTCTTGACCTCTTCAATCCCACTTCTATCAACTTTTGCATCTAGATCTAAAAACTCCAAATCATTGGGACACCTTTTAGCTAAAGTTGACTCATCTCCAGCCCCATCTTTATCAAGATTCATATTGGAAAAAAAAGATTTAATAGGAGTCACATCAATCACTTTTAGATCTTCGTCATTATTATGTAGAGCCTCCGATTTAGCGGCCATTTTATTAACTAAGGTGGCTTGTTTATCAGAAATTTTGCCTACTAAATTTTCAAGATGAGCAAACTGAGATTTCAAACCATAAAATTCCTTAGATATATCATTGAGCTCTTTATTCATGTACACCATAAAACCTTTTTGTTATTTAAGCTCGTATTTGAAGAAAATATTATGCTCAAATTGCAAAGACATAAAGCTTCTAACATTGTTTTCGATTTCTTCCAACCTCCTGAGGTGAGTATCAACGCTTTTTGGTAGAGCCATCAAAGCAAATAGGCACACGAACACACAAGCACACAAGAAGCAAGCAAAAAGAGATGAACGGAAGAGGGGCGAAGAAAAGGCAAAGGTTTTCGAAAATCGTTTTAGAAGTGGGGGAGAGGAAAGCGAGAGGCGAATGGAAAATAATGTAATGCACGGGAGAATAGTTTATGATGGGTACTTGGTATGGCTTGACTTGACGAACATCTCCCCGGCAACGGCGCCAGAAATCCTTCTTGCTACCTCTTGAGCTTGCGTTGGTTTTCCCTTGAAGAGGAAAGGGTGATGCAGCAAAGTAGCGCAAGTATTTCCCTTAGTTTTTGAGAACCAAGGTATCAATCCAGTAGGAGACGACATACAAGTCACCGAATACCTGCACAAACAATCAAGAACTTGCAACCAACGCGATAAAGGGGTTGTCAATCCCTTCGCAGTCACTCGCAAAAGTTAGATCAGATAGAGATAATAAAGTAAATATCTTTGGTATTTTTGAAGTATAGATTGGAAAGTTAAAATTGCAAAATAGTAAAGAAGATTTAATAATATGGAAAAGAGACTTAATATAATGGGAAAGGGACCCGGGGGCCATAGGTTTCACTAGTGGCTTCTCTCGAGATGGCATGTGTTACGGTGGGTGAACAAATTACTGCCGAGCAATTGATAGAAAAGCGCATAATTATGATGACATCTAAGGCAATGATCATGAACATAGGCATCACGTTCGTGTCAAGTAGATTGACTCCTGCATGCATCTACTACTATTACTCCACACATCGACCGCTATCCAGCATGCATCTAGAGTATTAAATTCATAAGAACGGAGTAACACATTAAGCAACATGACATGATGTAGAGGGATATACTCAAGCAATATGATATAAATCCCATCTTTTTATCCTTGATGGCAACAATACAATACGTTCCTCGCTTCCCCTACTGTCACTGGGAAAGGACACCACAAGATTGAACCCAAAGCTAAGCACTTCTCCAATGGCAAGAAAGATCAATCTAGTAGGCCAAACTCAACTGATAATTCAAAGACACTTGCAAAGATATCAAATCATGCATATAAGAATTCAGAGAAGAACCAAAAAATATTCATAGAAAATCTTGATCATAAATCCACAATTCATCGGATCTCGGCAAACACACCGCAAAAGAATATTAGTCGAACAGATCTCCAAGAACATCGAGGAGAACTTTGTATTGAGAATTAAAGAGAGAGAAAATGCCATCTAGATAATAACTATGGACCCGAAGGCATGTGGTACACTACGCATGCTTCATCGAAGAGGTAATGGTGTTGATGTAGAAGCCCTCCATGATCGAATCCCCCTCCGGTAGATCGCCGGAAAAGGCCCCAAGATGGGATCTCACGGGTACAGAAGGTTGCGGCGGTGGAAAAGAGGTTTCGTGGCCCCCCTGATGTTTTTAGGGTATAAGAGTATATATAGGCGAAAGAACTAGGTTGGTGGAGCTACGTGGGGCCCACGAGGGTGGGGGCATGCCTACCCCCTGGGCGCGCCCTCATACCTCATGGACTCCTCGTTACGTCTCCGACTTCATCTCCAAGTCTTCTGGTTTGCTTTCGGTCCAAGAAAGATCATCGCGAAGGTTTCATTTTGTTTGGACTCCATTTGGTATTCCTTTTCTGCAAAACTCTAAAATAGGCAAAAAAAACAGAAACTGGCACTGGGCTTTTGGTTAATAGGTTAGTCCCAAAAATGATATAAAAGATCATATTAAAGCCCATTAAACATCCAAGACAGATATATAATATCATGGAACAATAAAAAAATTATAGATACGTTGGAGAAGTATCAATGGACGAACGTTGTAACAATCGGATTGGAAGAAATCAAGGCCCTACTTGCAAGCAACCCAATCCTAGCTGCCCCAGGTGTTGGTGAGCCTATGTTATTATACATCTCGACAACTAACCAAGTAGTTAGTGTTGTACTCGTCGTTGAACGAGAGGAAGAGGGACATAAATTCCCCCACACAAAAACTAGTCTATTATGTATTAGAGGTCCTTACACCTTGCAAATCCCGATAACCCCACTATCAGAAGATATCCTACACAGTCTTCATGGCATCTTGTAAACTGTGACACTACTTTCAAGAGTGTTCGATCATAGTGGCATCCGAAGTACCACTCAACAACATTATCAATAACAAGGACACCACTGGCCGCATAGCCAAATGGGCCATGGAGCTTTTACTTTTAGAAATAGAATACAAGCCACGTCGGGCTATTAAATTCCAGGTGTTGGCCGACTTTTTCACTGAATGGACGAAAGCCGAACCCCCTAAAGAATATAGCTCATACTCCAATTGGATTATGTATTTCGACGGCTCCAAAATGCTGGCCGGACTGGGCGCTGGCGTTATCTTAACATCTCCTACTGGGGATACAGTCTGCTATGTATTACAAGTTATGTATACAAACTCCAATAATGCAGCCGAATAAGAGGCAGTTCTACATGGTCTTCGCATGGATGTCTCCATGGGTATACAACGCCTAGAGGTGCGTGGTGATTCCAATCTCGCAATATCCCAGGTCAATGGAGAATTCGATGCAAAGGACCCAAAAATGCCGGCATATTGAAACACCATATTAAAAATATCAGCTCGTTTCGAAGGACTTGAGGTTCATCATGTCGCTCGAGACAGTAATCAGGCAGCCGACATCCTCGCTCGTATGGGCGCGAAGCGCGATCCTGTGCCACCTAACACTTTCATGGAAAGGCTCTTTAAGACATCTGTAGTATGGCAGGGTGAGAGCAGAGAAGACAGTGCGGACCTGATCACACCCCCAGCTGCCGAACAGAATACAGACATCGTGGGGGGTCCGGATATCGAGATAACACCCTCTGCTCATGAGATCATGGTTGTTATCGCTCCCTGGACCGAACCGTTCCCGGCCTACCTTAATAGGCAGGAGCTCCTCGACGATCAGAATGAAGCTCGGTGCATAGTTCGATGCTCTAAAGCTTTCAAGGTGCATGAGGGTGAACTATACAAAAAGAGCACTACAGGAGTCCTTCAAAGGTGTATCTTCAAAGAGGAGGGAACACAAATCTTGACATAAATAGATGCTGGTTGGGCCGGTCATCACGCCGCGGCCCGAGCCCTCATAAGCAAGGCTTTTAGGACAGGCTTTTTATGGCCTATGGTCCAAGCACACGCTCAAGCCCTTGTCCAACGCTGTGTGGGTTGTCAGCTTTTCTCCAATCAAAGTCACATGCCTCCAACCACATTAAGAACAATCCCCATTACATGGCCCTTCACGGTCTAGGGGCTTGATATGGTTGGTCCTCTTAAAGGGGGAATCCACAAAAACAAATACTTGCTGGTAATGGTAGATAAATTCACTAAGTGGATAGAAGACAAACCGGTAAAAACAGCTAAGGCAGGGCCAGTGATTGACTTTATATCTGGCGTAGTCCACCGTTAGGGTGTCCCGCATAGTATCATCACTGATAATGGCTCCAACTTTACAGCTCATGAGATGAAAACTTGGTGTGCTAAGTTGGGCATTAAACTCAACTATGCATCCGTATACCTCCCTCAAGCAAACGGCCAAGTCGAAAGGGCCAATGGTCTGATCATGAGTGGCATCAAGCCCAGACTAGTGCACTCTTTACGAGAATCAGACAAGCACTAGGTTGAGGAACTCAATTTTGTACTATGGGGACTATGGACCATGCCTAATCGAATGACCGGATACACACCCTTCCTTATGGTGTACGGCGCAGAGGCCGTATTGCCCTGCGACATTATTCATGGCTCACCTAGAAGTGCATGTACAAAGAGAGAGAAGCTGAATTAGATCGGCAGGATGACCTAGACGGACTCGAAGAGGAGCGCGATGTTGCTAAGGCTCGATCTGCATTTTATCAACAACAGGTGAGGCGTTACCAAATTAGAGAAGTGCGGGCTAAGACATACAATGTCGAAGAACTTGTTTTACACCTCCCGGAAAAGAAAAAGGACAAGCTCAAACCCAAATGGGTGGGCCCCTTCGTCATAGATGAAGTCCTTACTGGAGGAGCCTATCGCCTTTGCAATGCAGCAGATAATCGCCTTGAGCCGAACCCATGGAACGCTGCCCAGCTCGAAAGATTCTACGCATAGTTTGGCCTCCTTAGGTTTCACTTTAACCAGTTTTTTTCCTTTTTCTTTCCCTTTTTGTTTTTTTCCTTTTCCTTCTCACTGTATGTTCGGATCAACCGCATTATTTAGGGTACACATCTTTAAATGTATACACCCCACCATCCATGGGGTCTTTTTTAACGAAGCATTTTATTAAAATCTTAAAAGCTTCCTTTGTCCATGACGGTTGTTGCTTTTGCCATTTTATGCACCTCTATGACTTAAGTTTTTGCCAAGCTGGGTTGCCTTGCTCCTGTGTTTATACCCTACATTCCTGATTGTTCGGCTAGGGTGTAGATGGACTACCTCTGTGATTGTTACAACCGGGTTATCCGGTCCTGTACCTCAGACGGTTGAAGCCGAAAGCTAGCGTTCTTAAGGGAATAATTTGTCGGCAAATAAACGACAAACTGTTTTTTTTTGAACAATTGCGGACTTGGCTGTTTGTAGTTTAGATACGAGCCTAGGTATGCATCATTTAGCATGTTAACCCAAGGAAAGGAACCCCTAACAGAGCTATTTTTCTAGGAAGATGTTTGAGGAAGTCCTGGATTAGGGGTCCTCGAACAGCCGGACTATATGCTTATGCCGGACTGTTGGACTATGAAGATACAAGATTGAAGACTTCGTCCCGTGTCCGGGTGGGACTCTCCTTTGCGTGGAAGGCAAGCTTGGCAATTCGAATATGTAGATTCCCTTCTCTGTAACCGACTCTGTGTAACCCTAGCCCCCTCCGGTGTTTATATAAACCGGAGGGTTTAGTCCGTAGGACAAGAACAATCATAATCATAGGCTAACTTCTAGGGTTTAGCCTCTACGATCTCGTGGTAGATCATCTCTTGTAATACCCATATCATCAAGATCAATCAAGCAAGAAGTAGGGTATTACCTCCATAGAGAGGGCCCGAACCTGGGTAAACATCGTGTCCCCCACCTCCTATTACCATTCGCCTTAGACGCACAGTTCAGGAGCCCCTACCCGAGATCCACCGGTTTTGACAACGACATTGGTGCTTTCATTGAGAGTTCCACTATGTCGTCACCATAAGGCTTGATGGCTCCTTCAATCATCTGCAACGATGCGGTCCAGGGTGAGGTTTTCCTCCCCGGACAGATCTTCGTATTCGGCGGCTTCGCACTGCGGGCCAACTCGCTTGGCCATCTGGAGCAGATCGATAGCTACGCCCCAGGCCATCAGGTCAGGTTTGGAAGCCTGAATTATACTGCCGACATCCGCGAATACTTGATCTTCGATGGATTCAAGCCCATGACAGGTGCACCCTACAGCCTCGACGAGCATGACCTAGATCTACCATCGGGCGATGTTCAGGAGATCACACCTGCAGCTACCCTAGCTTTCAATCCAGTGCAGATCGTGCCATCCAAGGACGGGAGGATGGACGCCACCACGGAAGCCGTACACTCAGCGGCGATAGAGCCGAACATAGATTTCACTTCTAATGAGGCCTGTGTCATCAGACCCACAAACTCGTCTCCGGCCATAGGCTCCAAACCGCGTGCATCCGTGCCCATCGGATCTAACTGGGCACCGGTCATGGAGTTTAGCTCCGCGGATATCTTTTAGCACACGCCTTTAGGCGACGTGCTAAACTCATTAAAGTCTCTCTCCCTGTGAGGAGACTCTTGGCCGAACTATGTCCGGCTTGAGTGGGAAGCAGACGATGAAGGAATTCGTCACCCACCCACCCCCCACTTAATAGCCACTATCGACTACTTAACCGACATGCTTGATTTCGACTCCGAAGACATCGACGGTATGGACGACGACGCCGGAGAAGAACGGGAACCACCACCCATAGGGCGCTGGACAGCCACCTCATCAGACGACATATATATGGTGGACACACCCAAAGAAGACAATGGCGAGGATCAAAAGGATGCAACGGAGGGTGACCCTCTTGAGAAGCAACCTAAGCGCCAACGTCAGTGGCGCCACCATAAACCCCGCCATTGCAAAAACAGCGATACTGGCACAAGAGACAATAGCACTCCGGATGATGCCGAAGACGAAAACAATCCCGCCCAGCCAAGCTTCGAGCAGGCCGGACGGGAAGATGGGCAAGCTAGCCCTGATGACCAGGCAATGGACGAAGACTCGAAGGACGACAATTACATGCCCCTCTCCGAAGACGAGGTGAGCCTCGGCGATGAAGAATTCACCATGCCTGAGGATCCCGTCGAGCAGGAGCGCTTTAGGCGCCGGCTTATAGCCACTGCAAAGAGCCTCAAGAAAAAATAGCAGCA
Organism: Aegilops speltoides; assembly: GCA_021437245.1. Lineage (NCBI taxonomy): Eukaryota > Viridiplantae > Streptophyta > Magnoliopsida > Poales > Poaceae > Aegilops > Aegilops speltoides. Next base: position 232,833,294 of record CM038144.1, read on the forward strand.
GCTTCAAGCTGATCAAGATCTGCTCACTCACAGATGGACTGAGGTCCTGGCGGCCGAGGAATACGGACTCCAGCGCCCAACCAAAAGTTACCTGAGGCGCAGGTTGTTACCTCAATTCGAGGACGAGGCACTAGAGCCTATACTACCAGCGCAGGATGCGGCTGACCGACCACCTTGTGGCCGAGACAAAGCGGCGCATCAGCCCGAACACCAACCCGCACCCTGTCACCCAACAAATAAAACAAGAAGGCCCGGGGCTACACACATGACTTGCAAGACGAATTGGAAAACAAAGTAAGACAGTCAAGATCGATCTACGGATCACAGGGGCGCGCCCTAATGCGTGACGATGACCGCCACGCTGGATATACTAAATACAAATCTGTCCAGGCCAAATACAGCAGACCAGACTCATCCGAACTGCATCGCGATGTAGCCCGGCATAGAGGCGCCGCACACCCCTTATGCTTCACTGACGAAGTAATGGAGCATGAATTCCTAGAAGGGTTTAAGGCCGTGAACATCGAACCATATGATGGGACAACAGACCCCGCGGTATGGATTGAAGATTTCCTTCTCCACATTCACATGGCCTGCGGTGATGATCTACATGCCATTAAGTACCTCCCATTAAAACTCAAGGGACCAGCTCGGCATTGGCTGAATAGTCCGCCGGCAAATTCCATTGGCAGTTGGGAGAACCTGGAAGAAGCATTCCTCGACAACTTCCAGGGCACTTATGTGTGACCACCGAACGCCGATGACTTAAGTCACATAACCCAACAGCCCGGAGAGTCATCCAGGAAATTCTAGACTCGGTTCTAAACGAAAAAGAACCAAATTGTCGATTGTCTGGATGTCGAAGCCCTAGCGGCCTTTAAGCATAACATCCATGACGAGTGGCTTGCCCGACACCTTGGCCAAGAGAAGCCGAAATCCATGGCAGCCCTTATGACACTCATGACCCGCTTTTGTGCGGGCGAGGACAGCTGGTTGGGTCGTAGCAACAGCACATCAAGAAACCCTGGCACTTCAGACGCCAGAGATAGCAACGGCAAGCCCGGGCGCAACAGACACAAGCGTTGCAATAATGGCGACAATGCTGAAGACATGGCCGTCAATGCCGGATTCAGTGGCTCCAAGTCCGGTCAGCGGAAGAAGTCATTTAAAAGAAACAATCCGGGCCCGTCCAGCTTGGACCGCATACTCGATCGCTCATGTCAAATCCACGGCACCCCCTACAAACCAGCCAACCACACCAACAGAAAATGTTGGGTATTTAAACAGGCCGGCAAGCTAAATGCCGAAAACAAGGAAAAGGGGTCGCATAGTGATGATGATGAGGAACCCCGGCTACCGAACACAGGGGGACAGAAGAAATTTCCTCCCCAAGTAAAAACGGTAAATATGATATACGCCACCCACATTCCCAAACGGGAGTGGAAGCGCGCTCTAAGGGACGTCTACGCGATGGAGCCAGTCACCCCAAAGTTCAACCCATGGTCTTCCTGTCTGATCAACTTTGATCACAGGGACCATCCGACCAGTATCAGTCATGAGGGCTCAGCCGCACTCGTACTTGACCCTATCATTGATGGATTCCACCTCACACGAGTCCTCATGGACGGTGGCAGCAGCCTGAACCTGCTCTATAAGGATACAGTGTGCAAAATGGGCATTGATCCCTCAAGGATCAATCCCACCGAAACCACCTTCAAGGGTGTCATACCAGGTGTAGAGACCTGTTGTACAGGCTCAATCACACTGGAAGTGGTTTTCGGATCCCCGGACAACTTCTGGAGCGAGGAGTTAATCTTCGATATCGTCCCCTTCCGCAGTGGTTATCATGCACTGCTAGGACGAATCACATTTGCTCGATTCAATGTGGTGCCACACTACGCCTACCTCAAGCTCAAGATGCCCGGACCCCGCGGTGTTATAATAATCAATGGAAATACATAGCGCTCCCTCCGCACGGAGGAGCACACTGCGGCCCTTGCAGCAGAAGTACAAAGCAGCCTCCTTAGATAGACCGTCAACTCGGCAATAAAACCCCCGGACACCGTCAAGTGAGTCTGGAGTACTCTGCGGAAGGACCGTCCGGCCTGTCCAGAGCTCGCCTAGCAATCCGGCCTCCATCCTCATCCCAGTCAAGCGGTGAAATTTGTGCCACGCATACATAATTACATACTCAAAATACCATGAGCATAGACGGAGGCACAGCTAGACTGCGGTCCACAATGCGGCTCAACCGCCCCAGAATCTGCATACCTTCACCTTTTTCTTTCTTTCAGGTCCCTATCTTCTTGAGGCTCTTCCGATAACCTGATTATCGGACACATCATGGGACGGAAACACCAAGGAGACAATGAGCTTTGATGTACAAGGGAATCCCCAGGTGGTCTCTAATAACGATCGTTATACCTGTTTTACATACCAACATGCAACACGTTCTTGGTTAGGGCATTTCAGATAGTCCTATTTGCTTATCGCACTACTTGTACACATACGCCTTGACATATCATTCAAATAACAATGGAAAATAATGTACTGCATCAGCTTCCTACTACATTTTTTCCTTGACTGTTTATTTATTACAAATCGCACCCGTACATTCTGGTACGTTTAGTTCGCCAGGGGCTTCAGTGTACCCCATAACATGGCAAGAAAGTCTGAACACTTTCGACAGTGCAGCACCCCGAACTTATAGCATTATATGCATCAGCTCCGAATCATGTCTTGGGTCAATAGTTGGGTTGCCCGGCTCCTGTGCTTTCTACCCTACGTTCCGCTATATCGGCTAGGGTTGTAAAGGGAGAACTACTGCGATTGTGTCCCGGTTCTTCCGGATGGGCACCTCAATAGAGAAAGTCGAAAACTGACTGTCATGATGCGGCGAGAGCTGGTTGTTGTTCGAGAGGTTTCAAATCCTTCAAGATTTTTTCTGCTTCATGCGAGGAATCGGTCTTTGTCTGATTTAGGCGTGTATAGCGCCCCAAGTTCGGCCTTCCGAATACCAAGGGCTACGCCAAAATTTAAAATTATAGAACTTCTATGGCTAAGTGAGGGTGACAAAGCTGTATAGTCCGATTGCCTTGTTCATTACGCTAAACACCTCCTTAAAGGACCAAAAACTTGGATAAAGAGTGTTTAGATTTATCCCGAACACCCCTGTACTAGTTACATTGGGGCAGAAGCCGACGACTGGCCAACTCTCAGATTTTGTAAACGGCCGCATAGGAGGTAAAATTTTAAATCAACAGGCATTATATTGCATATGAACTTGTTTCATATTACAGGATAAAATGAGTGCATTCACTCAAAGATTACATCCTTAGTACATTGTTCCGCCACAAGGCGGGAGCCCTTCAAGACACTGTCATAATAATTTTCGAGCCGGAGGTGCTCCTTGCCCTTCGAGGGGCCCTCGGTCATCAGCGTCGTGGCGTCCATCTTCGCCCAATGCATTTTTGCATGAGAAAAGGCCATCCGCGCACCTTCAATACAAAACCGAACCACTTTATGACTTCAAGTCAGGGGCAGGCACTCACAAGCCGCTTCACGAGACCGAATTAGCTGCTGGGCATAGGCTCGGCAGGCCACAACCGGACTATGAGGTCCTTCATGGCTAGTTGGGCTGCCTTGTGCAGCTCGACTAGTTGCTTCAGCTGGTCGCTCAAGGGCATTGGATGTTCTGCCCCAAGATATTGAGACGAGAACAATTTCTCCGCTGAGCTCCCTTCTTCGGCTCGGTAGAACTCCGCGGCATCTGATATGCTGCATGGCAGATCCGCAAATGCTCCTGGAGAACTCCAAATATCGGTAAGTAAACGGAAAGTCTCCTTAACATGCTTGCTTTGCATAATAAATGCCTTACCCGCCACAATCTTCTTGGCCGCCTGAATCATCTGGAGGGCCTTCTGGGCTTCGGCTTTGGCGTCTTGCGCGCTCTGGAGGGCCTTAGCAAGCTTAGACTCTTGAGTCTTAGAGTCACGCTCCAAGGTCTCGTATTTTTGGACGAAATCCTGGAGCTCTTGCTGGACCTCGCTAACCCGGGCCTCTTGCTTCTCGCGCTCGGTGCATTCCTTGGCCGCTTTGTCTTCGGCCTCGACCAGAGCCTTTTTAAGAGCCGCCACTTCGGTCGTGGCCCCTATCAAAGTTCATGACGCTTTTATCAGCTGAAACCAATTATCCTTTATAAGTATACAGATGGGGCACTGCGTACCTTGACTTTCCTCGAGCTGCCTCTTCACGAGGCCAAGCTCTCCTTCGGTCCGCTCCAGGTCCTGCTTTAGACCTCCGCAGTACGAGCTGCAGCGGCTAGCAGCGATGCCTGGTTATTCACATAGACATCTTCTATTAGACTCCGGCGAATATTATTTGATCCCCTGTTCGACTATTCTTTCTGAACACCAAACAGAGCATCATGGTCTACTGTCTACAATGTGATATTCCCTTTCAATTTTATTACATACCTCAAAGCCTGTTAGAAGGCTAGCGCAGGCTTCGGTCAATCCGCTTTTGGCGGACCGGACCTTCTCAATCACCGTACTCATAAGAGTACGGTGTTCTTCATCAATGGAAGCGCTACGAAGCATTTCCAGCAGGTTGTCCAGTGCCTCCGGATGGACAGAGGTTAGCGGTACAGGCGGCTCACCCTCCTTAGAGAGAGGTTGCCTGCCTGAATCCAGAACCACTTGGGTTTCCGGAGCCGTATTCGTCTGGGGGCCAAACTGGCTGCGCCCCCCACTATCGGAGTCCATGGGGGTCTTCTCTCCCACGCGCCCGGCGACTGGGATTTCGCCTGGGGGCGTCTCCGGAGCTGTCTCCCCTTGGCCTGGTATCCTTCAACACAACACCTTGGTGTAGTCCGCGGGCCTGGGGGAGGAGGCTGTCGGAAGCGAATCGCTGTTCATCACCGACGGGTCCAGAGACCCCTCTGAAGAGGAGGATATCTGAATGTTGGATTTGGCCGGGCTGCAGGTGCATGCTTGGCATGATAAGAAGCGATAAAACAAACATACCAGAAGTACTATTGTGTCCGGATACTTACGACTTAGCCAACGGCTTGTCCCCGGGCTCCCACTCCTCGCCGCTGTTGGTGGCTGCGGTGGGGTGGTCCGAAAGGAAGGTTTTTCCCTGCTTGGACACCTCGGCCTCCCCGTGCGTGGCGGCCTTCCTCTTTTTTCTCTCCCCGGTGGGGGGGTATGGATTTCCTCCTCCTCCTCCTCCTCGTCTTCAGTGGAGGAGTGCGTCTCGGTGTCTTTGTTCGTCAGGTCCGATGCAACCTTGCACCGGAGGCCTTCTCTGGTCCCCGCGGCCGTCTTCTTGGCCTTCTTCTCCGGAACCTCATAGGGTGCCGAAAACAACATCTTCGTTAGAAGAGGCGATTCTGGATCTTCAGGTAGCGGAGCTGGACAGTCAATCTGCTCCGCTATCGCTACCCAGGCCTGTAAAATTGGCATGGAGGCTTAGATTCCTCCCACGGATGTGCTGGTAAAAGGCACATCTTGCAAAATATGAAATCTCACCGGATTGGCTCGGCGTTTCGCGCTGAGTCCACGATCTTCGGTTATGGGTGGTGGTACCTCGTTGGCTTGGAAAAGCACCTTCTAGACGTCTTCGTGCGTCGTGCCAAAGAGCTCTCACAGCGTCTGGTGTTCGACCGGGTCGAACTCCCACAGATTGCAAACCCGTCTCTGACCCAGAAGAATCTGGCGGAGGAGCATAACCTAGACCACGTTGACTAGCTTGATTTTGGACGCAGGTCTAAAGTCCGGTCAGTTCTTCTGCTGAGCCCTAGGCTAAACCCTTCTCTTTCCAGGAGGTGAGCCGCATGGGGACGCCGGATCAATATTCGCGGGGCGCCAGTTGGCGTCGCGTGGCTCAGTGATGTAAAACCACCCCGATTGCCACCCCTTCGCAGTCTCTACAAAGGAGCCTTCGGGACAGGTGACATTGGGCATCTTGCCCACCATGGCGCCTCCGCACTGCTCTTGTTGGCCGCCCACCACCTTTGGTTTCACGTTGAAGGTCTTCAGCCATAGGCCGATGTGGGGCGTGATGCGGAGGAAGGCCTCACACATGACTATAAACGCCGAGATGTTGAGGATGAAGTTGGGGCCAAATCATGGAAGTCCAGCCCATAGTAGAACATTAGTCCGCAGACGAATGGGTGGAGGGGGAAACCCAGCCCACGGAAGAAATGAGAGAGGAATACTACCCTTTCCTGGGGATTCGGGGTAGGGATGATTTGCCCTTCAGCCCAAAGCCAATGCGTGATGTCTGCGGACAAGTATCCAGCCTCCCGGAGCTTCTTGATGTCCTCCTTCGTAAAGGAGGAGGCCATCCACTTACCTCCCGCTCCGCACATGTTCGGGATGTTTTTGCGGATAAGGTGAAGGCTTGGGCATTGGAGCTCGAGAATGGATGAGCACAGGAAGAAGAAGGCATGGGTGAAAAAGGGAATCCTTATCTCTTTATAATGGCGGCAGTCATGTGCCTCCCCACTTGCCCTTGAAACTCGCTTATTTCCCAAGCGCCGTGCTAATGGCACGGTTGGGTTACCCATGCCCGTATTGATGAGAATCCCGTGATAAGGGGACACGATCTCTGCTTCGACAAGACGTGCCAATAAAACCGCCTCGCAAGACGTGCAGTAGTAGGTTGAGAAAACGGTTCGAATAATGACCGGGCCGTGGCGTGATGTCACGCTATGGAAAGTTGTCAGCAGATTAGACTTGTGGAATATTCTGCTCTCTACAGCGGTATGTGGAATTTGTTTTGCAGAGCCGGACACGATTCTTGTGTTCAACATCTACTTTGAAGTATTCGAAGAAGAAACCCGCCTTGCAATGCCGAAGACAATCTACGTGCCGGACTAATCATCATTGAAGCCTCGTTCAGGGGCTACTAAGGGAGTCCTAGATAGGGGGTCCTCAGACAGCCGGACTATATGCTTATGCCAGACTGTTGGACTATGAAGATACAAGATTGAAGACTTCGTCCCGTGTCCGGGTGGGACTCTCCTTTGCATGGAAGGCAAGCTTGGCAATTCAGATATGTAGATTCCCTTCTCTGTAACCGACTCTGTGTAACCCTAGCCCCCTCCGGTGTCTATATAAACTGGAGGGTTTAGTCCATAGGACAAGAACAATCATAATCATAGGCTAGCTTCTAGGGTTTAGCCTCTACGATCTCATGGTAGATCATCTCTTGTAATACTCATATCATCAAGATCAATCAAGCAGGAAGTAGGGTATTACCTCCATAGAGAGGGCCCGAACCTAGGTAAACATCGTGTTCCCCGCCTCCTGTTACCATTAGCCTTAGACGCACAGTTTGGGACCCCCTACCCGAGATCCGCCGGTTTTGACACCGACAATGTTCCTTACGTTAAATAGTAATATAACATAACTCCCCGAACATATTTTGTCTGTTCGAGCAATATGATCGGATTGCCCGGTTTCTGAAGATACTAAACATTTCTTAGTTAAACATAGTATACAGAAACACTCCAACTTCTTGATTCGGAGCTGGAAGCCGAAGGTTTGCGATGACAAAAAATATACAACTTCGGCAGGAGATAAGTTTGGCCATAAAGTACATTGATACACAGAACCAAATGCCTACTCTCTTTCTATGCCATCTATAAGGTTATCTAGCTTAGAATCTTCTTGCGAATATTCCACCGCTATTATTACTTGGTCATATACCAAGCTTACAGGAATTTCCTTCGCATCTGGTCCCTAAGGTCCAACTCGGGCCATATGATTCAGATCGAGTCCGGTGTAGCGTGTTTTACCATGGCCCATGCCTCTCGCCTTCATAGCATGCAGACGTCTTCCACAGCTCAAAACGACGCCGAGCACCCTTGAACAGATTTGCCAACCCCTCCATACTTTATGAAGGGGCATCGGATGGCCTTAAGGCTTTGGCCATATTCTTCATGGCTTTCCGGGCATGCTTGTGCAGCTTTGATCGTTCTTTTAGAATGTTGCTTTGAAGCCCGGACACTTCCTCCTCTTGGCGGCCGGTCAACAGACCTGTATGAAACCAAATTATAACATTCCATATTGTATTATTATATCAATAATCCGGATGGGTCAAAACTCATAACAAATATGCCACCCTTCAGCTTTTGGTTTTCTTGTTGCGTCTCGAAGAGTTGAGCCTTGAAGCTCTTTATCTCTTCGGCCTGCTTCTTCACTTCCTCTTCTAGTTTTTTATCTTTCCCCCAGTCGTTGGGGCACTCTTCATTTCTTCAAGCTCTGTGAAAGCGGCATTTAGCTGTGTCCGGCTTATCTTGAGCTCCTGGGTTAATGCGTTGTTCTTCTCTTTGAGAACCTGCGGTCATAAACGATCCTCAAATCGGTTGGTTCCTACTGCTTTAAGTCTCAGGGGCTACTGGTATCTATATATTAGATTTGCATAAATTTTCACCTGGATATCCTTTGAGAATAGGCAAGTAACACCCGTAAGTCCATCCCGGGCAGCTTGGATATACGTGCCCACTATGCTGAGAGCGGTAAACTCTTCCTCTGAAAAGACCGGGGCATGCAGGGTCTCTTTTAAGCGATGATGATTCATCGTGCTCTCCACCTCGGAGTTAGTGACGGACACTTCATCCGGATCTTCCTAAGGTGGATTAGTCGGCGCCACCCATGTATGCACCCTCGTCCTAGTTGACGAATTCGGCATCGCATTGGCTGCAGCTCGGCTTGCTGGGATCTTTGACACGATTTGCCGTATACCTCTCCTGAAATGATAGAGGGAGGACGGAAACGACAATTCGGCTTTACGCCCAAGTATAAAATAAGGAATATACCTTTTTGGTGATGGAGCAGGCTCAGTGGCGCCCCCGGCTTCCTTTCGCTTCGCATGTCCACTCCTTGAGGGTGCCATCCTTCTTCTTGTTGCCCGACCTTGGGTACGGCTCGCTGAGCGCCGATCCTGCTAAACACGGCCCAATGCGGAGGGTAAGTTATGAGCGGAAATGTCGCTATTTTTAAATGATTTCCGAACACTTACCTTAACGAAAGGGTAGAGGTCGGGGTAATTGGCCATGATGGCTATTTCCGAGCCATTAAGGCTCGCCTGGTAATAAACTCCATCTTCAAATTCCACGAATATATCCGGATCCTCATGGAATCCGGGGTCTTCATGACGTGCATGGTCTTCTGGTTGGGGAGGAGGGCAATAGATGTTCTTGACTACCTTCCTCCATGACTGTTTTGAAGCAACCAGAGTATTCAGTTAAGGCACCCCAATGATAAAAAATGTGCTGAATGACTAAACTTACCCAGTCAATGGGGTTGTACATGGAGAAACCTTCCCAGCAATTTCTTGACATGGTTGAAGACTTTATTAAAACTAGTTTTCCTGTAAAATACTGATGCAATGAATAGTCTTGGTATTAGACATAATGGTCTATGGAGATAATGGTGTCTAATCAGACTTAGCCAAAATACATATTGAAAGAATACTAAAGCAGTTTAGTATGTAAAATGCCATTAAGAGTTTCTTGTCAATGTCTCATGGAAGGAGTCAGTATCCCGAAATACTGATGAGTGAAATATGATTTCAACAACACTCGTATTCCATGATATGTAAACAACCAAATATTTCCAATACTCCAAGATTGTTGTATGTAAAAGTTACTAGTATGGTCAAATTGTTAATCATAGGATAACAATGAAAATGTCGTTAAGGATTAACGACATGCTTCTCACACATGGAGAAAATGAAGAGATTGTTGTAAGGAGTTACATCAATGAAGGCTCGTTGTAAGTAGTACATTGATAAAATCTTCATCTGTCCTCCAAGTGATTTTTTGATTTCAAATTAAAAGTGTTTCATTGTGGCACAGTAATCTGGAATTGGTCCAAAAAGTTACTATGGTGAATCCTATAACAGAAGGCTAAGTATATTATTGCTTTAGAAGCAAAAAAAATGAAGGGTGATGAATCGAAAGTTCATTTATGAGCTTGGTATGGTTTCTAGATCATTCTATCATTGGGAAAATATTCTTAATAGTGGTTTCATAACTCAAACTAAGGAACCAAAGGTTCTACTAGTGATTCAATATATATACAAAACCGGTTTCACACAAATAATTAATTCTTGTGAAAGCATGATAGATGCACAGAAATGCAAATAATACATGCAGATCTGAAGTTATCAGATTCGATAGGACGAAGTCTATACCACAAGCAAAGCATGAACTGACACTGAATTGTCATAGATGTTAAAGTTAAAGATGCAACTACATTATTGACTCTAGTGCAAGCGGTAGACTATTGGAAATATGCCCTAGAGGCAATAATATTGTAATATTATATTTCCATTTTCATAGTTAAGAGTTTATATTCCATGCTATAACTGCTATGATCCTGGAATATGCAAGTCAGTGGAAAACCCATATGCACATGTGGAATAAGAAACGGTAACAATAGATTCCCGGTCTCGCCTCTAAGACTAGATCAAGTGTTGTTGGTGATCATATTTTCCGGATCTTAGGATATCATTAAGTGTAACGGTAGTCCCAAAACAACATTTAGGGTATGACATTAGAAGAACAGCATATAGAATCGACCCAATACTTGTTTGCTATACTTTGTGATTATATCATCTAAAATCATGTTTGCTCAAACGTCATCTGTAACAAGGTGATGATAACGACAACTTTTAGGTTCACCGAAAAGTTTGACAAGTGACCGGATAGCTCAAGTGTGGGATTTTATCCTCCGGCGATGGATAGATATTCTTAGGGCCCTCTCGTTGTGATGGCATCCATCATCATTTTGCCAGACATAGGTGACTACGTCACAGGGATGCTGGAACATGTCAATGAGAAAGAAGAACAAAACCGGTAATGGGAGCAACGGTATAGTGAGCATGATGATGACTCGGGAGGATACCTATGAACATCGGGTTTTGTAAAGTATTGCAAAGCAAAGGGAACATCACATGATAATCAAAGGTTCACTCGAATATCATTCGTGTAATCATAGGGACTGATATGGATGTCCATGGTTTCTCTATGGGCCATTGAACGAAGGGGTTTCATTCATGTCTATGATTTACCGTACCTATAGGGTCACAAGCTTAAGGTAATCACAATCTTCTGAGTGTTAGTGGGATGGGAGTGATGAGAATATATTTGTGGAATTGTTTCATTAATAACCGGAATAGTTCTTAGATGTTTTTGGAAGCGTTTCGTGGTCCGGAAGTGTTTCAGTGAATATCGGGTAATACCGGTTATTACCGATTAATATATATATAGGTCAAAAATGTTTCCGGGGATGTTAAATTATAATTATATATATATATATATATATATAAAATTCTCTGAAAATGTTTAGAACAAATATATGTTTAATATACTATCAGTGGGCCTAATAAGGCCAAGAGGTGGAAGGAAATATGGGCCACATAGACCCATATGGAAGTGGAGCCCCTCTTTCCTATCAAGGGGGGTCGAATCCTACTTGGGGTGGCAGTTGGACTCCCCACCAAAGCTGGCAAATGGGAGTCCTTCCCCTTTGGTGGCTGCCCCCTCTCTCCCCTCCAACCTATATATACCAGGGGATTTTGCTCTATTGAGAACACAAGATTTGGAGCCTCCTCTAGTTGATCTAGTTCTAGTTCTTGTTGGTCCTAGTTGACTAATTAGAGCTAGCCCTCGTGTGGTTCTAATATCCTCCCTCTAATTCTCTGGCGATGATCAACTCTTGGCGACAAAGCACTGCTAGATTGTGAAGACCGTATGGTTGCAACCAGGTAAAGAGGTCGTGCTTTCGGTCTTCTGTTCGAGGGATCATTCAAGGGTGGTTCACGAGATCGTCATCGACATTCGAGGGACTCCAAGTATGATCTACACCGACTCGTATACTTCCGCTGCACTACTGTCGGTAACGAGCGCTGATCCAAACCATATATAACTACAAAAATCCACTTCTGTGATGATATGTGTTTGTCATAGTAGATCATGTTTTCTGTCATGCATGTACATCCATGACGATTTTATGGCAGAATCAAGATTGCCATACCTGTGCTGTCGTAGAAGTGTTCCTGACAATACCAAAGTTATCATCATGGAAGTATAAACTTCCATGACGATAAATGGCGCGTCGTGGAAGTGTTTTCATCAAGGGTAACCAACACGTGTCATCCACCATAACGAGTCGCCGTTAAGCTATCGTGTTCTGGTTTGGATCCGATAACCCGTTAATAGCCCAGACCAATGGGGATTTTCCACGTGTAAAATTCTGATTGGCCAGAGGATCCACGTGTCAGCTCAACATTGGGACAAATGTCATCCAGCCAATGGATGGAACGCGCCTATGATATGTCAACACATGCTCGACCCAATAGTGGCCCATTCAGGTTAAAAGGCCGGGCCTGTCAAAATAAGCAGACCGGCCCATTAGTGGCATACTTGCGTCAGGCCCATTCACAACCATGGCCCATATGGGTTACACAAAATCGTACCATCAAAGGCCCATTCTGGATTTGACAATTTCCAGCCCATCGTCAATTCCAGCTCGTTAACGGCCTGCTACGTCTTTAGGCTCAATTATAGTTCGACCTTCTTTCGGCCTGTTAGCAACCCATTATAGATATGGATCAATATGCCGCTGGTATATCTTTTGGCCTTTTCTCGGCCCATTCTATGGTTGGGCCAACTTTAGCCCGTTGTGACTTTTGGCCTCTCCTCGACCCATTCTGTACATGGGCAAACTTCTAGCCCATTTTCTCTTTCGGCCTATTAACGGCTCGCACAACAGTTGGGCCTTTGATGGTGCCACCTAATTTTGGGCCCATTAGCAGCCCACATTCCACAGGGCACAATTTCAGCCCGACGCGACTTTCGGCCTGGTAACAGGCTAATATGTAAATTGGGCTCTTTTGGCCCAAAACATTTTCGGCCTCTTACTGGCTCGTCAAGTAAAAGGGCCGAGACAAATTTGACATTTGGCCATTTCCATTTATATGGCCCTATCGAGCTTTTGGCCTGTTAACAGCCTGCTAAGAGCCGTTGTTACGGTGGGCCACATCGATTGGGATCCACTAAATATTAGTTCACCAGCCCAATTAAGGCCCGCTTTGACTGCACATGTTTGATCGTTCAGATGGCGTCCAGGGTTTGGGCGTGTTGGTCCCCGTTTCAATGATATAGCATATACAAAGAAATATCCTACTCTATACTATACCTGGCCATGGGAAGCCCGGCCCGAAAAAGCCCGACCCGGCCTGGTCCGGCCCGACGCTGCCCCCGGGCCGGGCTCGGGCAAAGATTTTGAGCCCTAAGGACGGGCCGGTCCGGACCCGGGCCCGTCGTTTTTGCTTTTTTCTGAAGGTCGGGCCGGGCCGGTCCGGACCCGGGCCCGTCGTTTTTGCTTTTTTCTGAAGGTCGGGCCAGGCCGACCCGGAGCCCTATGGGCTTTTAAGTGTTCGGGCAGGCTCGGGCCCAGAAAACAGGCCCGATGGTCGGGCCGAGGTGGGCCTGGGCCTGGGTTTTTTGCGTCGGGCTTGGCTAGGCCCGGCCCGAGGTATGGCCAGTTATACTCTATACTATCGCCTCTAAAAAACCTACACTATACAGTAAAGAGACTAAGGCATAGAAACAAAGAATACTCCTACACTATAGAATAAAGAAATTACAACAGATTATATCCACTGGGCATTATAGTTTGACACCTGTGATAATAAAGCGTACACAAACAACAAATTACATGCACTGGGCAAATAAAGCTCATGCATCATGGACGCGCATCAACAGAACTTACCATTTGAACTATAATCTCTTCAGAAAATAGGATTGGCCAGATTTAGATAACACAAATTTCAGTCAGGAAAATCTCCAATTCCTTTGTGGTTACCTTAGTGTTTTCTTTCATTTTTTTGACTTCTGCGTCTAATACCTGCAACTCCAGTCTCAACATGTTGATTACATGTTGAGAACCATATACACATTGTCTTGCCACCTCTAGTTGATGCTCGAGAACATCAGCACATTCCAATTCAATCCATAATCATTTGGTAACGGCCATGCTGCACTGCTCTGAGATCTTTGTGTTGATGTCACTTTATCCTGAAATGTTTCTGTAAGTACACATGACTAGGGCAAAAATATAATTACAACAGTGAAGAGAGCAAGACAGACTATCTCGTACATGGCAAAACATGACTAACAATACAGTTACACGTCATCAAGCATAAGCAGGTGATATTTTAAAAATAATAAAAGTGGTAGTCTGTGCAGCCCGCGTACATAAATCTCTCTTGGCTCACCAGAGGAGCATAATGTTGGGGCCAAATCCAAAACACAGCCAGGTTACAAATTTAGACCACACGCAGCTACTGAACATTATATGTATGTATGTATGTATGTATGTATGTATGTATGTATGTATGTATATCTTGCATATAAGTAAGCAAGCAATTGGCCATTTTGTAGCTCAATTAACTAGCTGGGACATTGTGTGCGATGTTCCAAAAGAGTCTTATGGAGCATAATGAACATCAGAGGGATTCGTACAAACCTACTACAGCAAGCAAAACTTGAAGGAAATATGCCGTAGAGGCAATAATAAAGTTATTATTTTATATTTCCTTATTCATGATAAATGTTTATTATTCATGCTAGAATTGTATTAACCGGAAACTTGATACATGTCTGAATACATGGACAAAACACCGTGTCCGTAGTATGCCTCTACTTGACTAGCTCGTTGATCAAAGATGGTTAAGTTTCCTAACCATGGACATGTATTGTCATTTGATGAATGGGATAACACCATTAGGATGATGTGATGGACAAGACCCATCCGTTAGCTTAGCATAATGATCTCTCAGTTTTATTGCTACGTCTTTCTTCATGTCAAATATATATTCCTCTGACTATGAGATTATGCAACTCCCGGACACCGGAGGAATGCCTTGTGTGCTATCAAACATCACACCATAAATAGATGATTATAAAGATGCTCTACAGATATCTCTGAAGGTGTTTGCTGGGTTGGCACAGATCGAGATTAGGATTTGTCACTCCGAGTATCGAAGAGGTATCTCCGGGCCCTCTCGGTAATGCACATCATATGAAGCCTTGCCAGCTATGTGACTAATGAGTTATTTGCGGGATGATGCATTATGGAACGAGTAAAGAGAATTGCCGGTAACAAGATTGAACTAGGTACGAAGATACCGACGATCAAATCTCAGGCAAGTGACATATCAATGACAAAGGGAATAACGTATGTTGACATAGCGGTTTGACCGATAAAGATCTTCGTAGAATATGTGGGAACCAATATGAGCATCCAGGTTCCGCTATTGGTTATTGACCAGAGAGGTGTCTCGGTCATGTCTGCATAGTTCTCGAACCCGTAGGGTCCGCACGCTTAACGTTCGATGACCATATGTATTATATGAGTTATGTGTTTTGGTGACCGAAGGTTGTTCGGAGTCCCGGATGAGATCACGGACATGACGAGGAGTCTCGAAATGGTCGAGAGGTAAAGATTGATATATTGGAAGGTAGTATTCGAACACCGGAAGTGTTCCAGAATGAATCAGGTACATACCAGAGTACTAGAAGGCTTACTGGAACCCCCAGGGAATGATATGGGCCATATGGGCCATAGGAGGGAGGCAAACCAACCCACAAGCGGCTGGCGCGCACCCCACGAGGGAGGAGTCTGAATTGGACTTGGGGAGGGGGCGGCGCCCCCTTTCCTTCTCCTACTCCCTCTCCTTCCACCTTTCCCCCTCCAGTAAAAGGAAGGGGGGGGGGGCAAATCCTACTAGGAGCCCAAGTGGGACTCCTCCCACTTGGGGCGCGCCTAGGTCCGGCCTCCTCTCCCTCCGTCCTTTATATAAAGGAGGGGGAGGGCCTAGAAGACACACCAATTGCTCCAAGCCGTGTGCTGTGCCCCCTCCACAGTTTACGCGTCCGGTCATATTCTCGCGGTGTTTAGGCAAAACCCTGTGCGGATCACATCACCATCACTGTCACCACGCCGTCATGTTGACGGAGCTCATCTACTTCCTCGACCCTCTGCTGGATCAAGAGCTCGAGGGACTTTGTCGTGCTGAACGTTTGCAGAACTCGGAGGTGCCGTACATTCGATACTCGATCGGTCGGAAAGAGAATATGTTCGACTACATCAACCGCGTTAAGCAAACGCTTCCGCTTTCAGTCTACGAGGGTACGTGGACACACTGTCCCCCTCTCGTTGCTATGCATCTCCTAGATAGATCTTGCGTGAGCGTAGGAATTTTTTTGAAACTGCATGCTACGTTTCCCAACAGTGGCATTCGAGCCAGGTCTATGCGTAGATGATACGCACGAGTAGAACACAAAAAGTTGTGGGCAGTGATCGTCATACTGCTTACCACCAATGCCTTATTTTGATTCAGCAGTATTGTTGGATGAAGCGGCCGAAACCAACTTTACATGACCACATTCATGAGACAGGTTCCACCGATAGACATGCAACTAGTTTTGCATAAAGGTGGTTGGCGCGTGTCTATTTCTCCAACTTTAGTTGAATCGAATTTGACTGTGGACGGTCCTTGTGAAGGTTAAAGCAGCAAACTTGATAAATCACTGTTGTGGTTTTGTGCCGTAGGTAAGTATGGTTCTTGCTAGAAGCCTGTAGCAGCCATGTAAAACTTGCAACAACAAAGTAGAGGACGTCTAACTTGTATTTGCAGGGCATGTTTTCATGTGATATGGTCCAGACATGATGTGATATATGTTGTTGTATTAGATGATCATGTTTTGTAAAAGTTATCGGCAACTGGCAAGGGCCTTATGGTTGTCGCTTTATTGTATGAAATAAAAATGCCGTATAATTTCTTTACTTTATCACTAAGCGGTAGCGATAGTTGTAGAAGCACTAGTTGGCGAGACGACGACGACGCTATGATGGAGATCAAGGTGTCAAGCCGGTGACGATGGAGATCATGATGTTGCTTTGGTGATGGAGATCAAAAGCACAAGATGATGATGGCCACATCATGTCACATATTTTGATTGCATGTGATGTTTATCTTTTATGCATCTTATTTTGCTTAGTACGGTGGTAGCATTATAAGATGATCCCTTAACTAAATTTCAAGGTATAAGTGTTCTCCCTGAGTATGCATCGTTGTGAAAGTTCTTCACGCTGAGACACTACATGATGATCGGGTGTGGTAAGCTCTACGCTCAAATACAACATGTGCAAGCCAGTTTTGCACATGCGGAATACTCGGGTTAAACTTGACGAGCCTAGCATGTACAGACATGGCCTCAGAACACTGGAGACCGAAAGGTCGAACGTGAATCATATAGTGGATATGATCAACATAGAGATGATCACCATTGATGACTACTCCATCTCACATGATGATCGGACATTTTTTAGTTGATTTGGATCACGTATCATTTAGATGACTTGAGAGATGTCTATCTAAGTGGGAGTTCTTAAGTAACAGGATTAATTGAACTTAATTTATCATGAACTTAGTCCTGATAGTTTTTGCATATCTATGTTGTAGATCAATGGCCCGTGCTACTGTTCCCTTGAATTTTAATGCGTTCCTAGAGAAAGCTAAGTTGAAAGATGATGGTAGCAACTACACGGACCGGGTCCGTAACTTGAGTATTATCCTCATTGCTGCGCAGAAGAGTTATGTCGTTGATGCACCGCTGAGTGAAAGGCCTGCTGTAAAAGCAGAAGCTGACATTATGAACGTCTAGCAAGCTCGATCTGATGACTACTTGTTAGTTTAGTGTGCCATGCTTTACAACTTAGAATCGGGACTTCAAAGACATTTTGAACGTCAAGGACCATATGAGATGTTCCAGGAGTTGAAGTTAATATTTGAAGCAAATGCCCGAGTTGAGAGATATGAAGTCTCCAATAAGTTCTATAGCTGCAAGATGGAGGAGAACAGTTCTGTTAGTGAGCACATACTCAGAATGTCTGGGTACCATAGTCACTTGACTCAATTGGGAGTTAGCCTTCCAGATGATTGTGTCATTGACAAAGTTCTTCAATCACTACCACCAAGCTACAAAGGCTTCGTGATGAACTACAGTATGCAAGGGATGGAAAAGACTATTCCCGATCTCTTCGCAATGCTAAGGCTGCGGAGGTAGAAATCGAAAAGGAGCATCAAGTGTTGATGGTTAACAAGACCACTAGTTTCAACAAGAAAGGCAAGGGAAAGAAGGGTAACTTCAAGAAGAATGGCAAGCAAGTTGTCACTCCCGGGAAGAAACCCAAATTTGGACCCAAGCTTGAAACTGAGTGCTTCTACTGCAAAGGGACTGGCCACTAGAAGTGGAACTGTCCCAAGTATTTGGCGGATAAGAAGGATGGCAAAGTGAACAAAGGTATATTTGATATACATGTTATTGATGTGTACCTTACTAATTCTCTTAGTAGTGCCTGGGTATTTAATACCGATTTGGTTGCTCATATTTGTAACTCGAAACAGGGACTACAGATTAAACGAAGATCGGCTAAGGACGAGGTAACGATGCACGTCGGGAATGGTTCCAAGGTCGATGTGATCGCCGTCGGCACGCTACCTCTACATCCACCGCGGGGATTAGTTTTAGACCTGAATAATTGTTATTTGGTGCCAGCGTTGTGCATGAACATTATATCTGGATCTTGTTTAGTGCGAGACAGTTATTCATTTAAATCAGAGAATAATGGTTGTTCTATTTATATGAGTAATATCTTTTATGGTCATGCACCCTTGAAGAGTGGTCTATTTCTGTTGAATCTCGATCATGGAGATACACATATTCATAATATTGATGCCAAGAGATGCAAAGTTGATAATGATAGTGCAACTTATTTGTGGCATTGCCGGTTGGGTCATATCAGTGTAAAGCGCATGAAGAAACTCCATGCAGATGGACTTTTCGAATCACTTGATTATGAATCATTTGATACTTGTGAAAAATGGAACGAGCTAATGACTTGTTGGAAATAATACATACCGATGTATGCGGTCCAATGAGTATTGAGGCTCGTGGTGGGTATCGTTATTTTTTAACCTTCGCTGATGATTTAAGTAGATATGGGTATATCTATTTAATTGAAACAAGTCTGAAACATTTGAAAAGTTCAAAGAATTTCAGAGTGAAGTGAAGAATCATCGTAACAAGAAAATAAAGTTTCTACGATCCGATCATGGAGAATATTTGAGTTACGAGTTTAGCCTTCATTTAATGGAATAGTTTCACAGCTCACACCACCCGGAACACCACAACGTAGTGGTGCGTCCGAACGTCGTAACCGCCCTTTATTAGATATGGTGTGATCTATGATGTTTCTTACCAATTTACCACTATCGTTTTGGGGTTATGCATTAGAGACAACTGCATTCACGTTAAACAGGGCACCGTCAAAATCCGTTGAGAGGACATCGTATGTGAAAGTGCGTTATATCGACTAGAGGGGGGTGAATAGGTGATTTCTATAAATTCGTCACTGAGGAATTTCTAGGTGAAGAAATTCTTAAGCATTGACACACTAGCAGCGGAATACGTACTTAGGTATAAGCTTAACAGAGCAACATCATAGTCATCATGCTGAAATCAAAACAGGCACAAAGTACAGATAGCGTGAAAACAGGATAAGCAGGTTGAAGACTATGTGACTGAAGAATTAGGATAAAGGAAATAGAGAAAGTCTTCAGTCAAAGTCTTCAAACAGTAATGATCAAATTCATCAACACATGAATGAGGAAATTAAAGGGTTGATGATATAGTACTAGTTGGCTTAGTGAAGATAATGATTTGGTAGACCAGTTCCAACTGTTGTGGCAGTTGTAAGTCTGGTTGGAGCGGCTAGGTATTTAAACCCGAGGACAAAAAGTACCGGACACACAGTCCTCACCGTATTCTCCTTGAGCTGAATTCACACAGGCCTCGCCAATCACTCATGGTAAGTCTTCAGGTGACTTCCAAACCTTCACAAACTTGGTCACTAGGTGATCCACAATTCCTCTTGGATGCTCAGACCATGACGCCTAATTGTCTGGAGGATACATAGTCCTCAAAGGTAACAAGCGCCGGTTCCACACAGGAACAATCTCTATAGTGATGCTCAATCACTTTGGGTTGTAGGTGTTTGGGTTTTGGGTTTTTCCTCACTTGATGATTTTCGCTCAAAGTCCTCGGAGGATGGGATGCTCTCAATGACAAGTGTCAGTTTTCTTGGAGCAGCCAACCAGCTAGTGGTTGTAGGGGGCGGCTATTTATAGCCTAGGGAGCAGCCCGACATGATAAGACATAAATGCCCTTCAATGATATGACCGTTAGGTGGGTATATATTTTGGGACAGCTGGCGCATAGCACAGCAATGGTCGGATATTTGAGGTTCAAATTCCTCGGGGCTATCATGTTCCTCACTTTGTAGGCAATCCACACTGGGGAATTCCTAACTCCTTAGTTAGAACAAATTCCTCAGAGAGCAGAAGATCTTTGTCTCTGTCACTGAAGAAATTGACTGAACTGATATGAGATTTCCAATGGCTTCATTCGAAAGGATTGGGTAGGTGTAGGATTTTGCGATGAGCATCACTTGGAAATTACTTTCCTTAGTATTACCTCGACCCCCTTTAACCGTACGGTGTTTTCTATGACTCAAGAAAAAGAAAAAGATACTATGAAAACAAAAGTATTGAAGCTTCATAATCCTCGCATGAATATCCAAGTCTTCAAGGTCACACCAATTTCTTTACTTTCAAAATCTTCAGGAGAA
The DNA here is from genome assembly GCA_021437245.1 of Aegilops speltoides. NCBI lineage: Eukaryota > Viridiplantae > Streptophyta > Magnoliopsida > Poales > Poaceae > Aegilops > Aegilops speltoides. The sequence goes on from CM038144.1 coordinate 232,854,068, forward strand.
CCAAAGTCTTTAGCTGAAGACATACATATTTTGGGGTCGACTTTCATCATAAATATCAAACTCCTCATCGACTTATAGAGCCTGTGTACACTCACAAACACATTAGTCCCTTAACCTATAAGTCTTTAATACACCAAAATCACTAAGGGGCACAAGATGCACTTACAATCTACCCCTTTTTGGTGATTGATGAAAAATAGGTTAAGTTTTCAACGGGGATAAACATACCAATTGAAAGTGCTAAAAATTGAGGATTTTGATAGCAAGATATAGAAGAAATCCCCCTGAAGATGTGCATATTTGAGGAATTGCTTTAGATAGCAGATGCACATTGTAGAGTAATATCATGGAGATCTCCCCCTATATCTTGTAATTCATACACGCATTTGACATGTAATATGAAGAATTTGAAATGCATGATGAGATATGGTGTCTGGCAAAATTCAGCATGCGTGCATTAAGTACTTGAGGAAATAAGCATGCAGAAAGTAGTCAAAAGTATCAGACCACCATAGGACTTAACTTTACAACTCGGAGAATCAAACACTTCAGAAGAACAAGATTTATAACATAGCAAAAAAATGCCCATATAATAGACCCATTTGAAGAGTAACTTAAATATCTTCCCCTTTGTCATCAAATGACCAAAAGGGACGAAAAATGAAGACTAACGCCCCTGGAGAATATTATCATGATGTCGATGGAGGAGCGCCAGCATTGTTGGAGTTGTTCGTTGTTGTAGGGCCTACCACAGTGTCATCCAAATCTTCAGCTTCGTCTTTCTTGCCTGATGAAGAATATGAACTGACGACCAGCTGAGGAAATTGACTGAGGGATTCCTGGACTAGGGGGTGTCCGGATAGCCGAACTATCATCTTTGGCCGGACTCCTGGACTATGAAGATACAAGATTGAAGAATTCGTCCCGTGTCCGGATGGGACTTTCCTTGGCGTGGAAGGCAAGCTTGGCAATACAGATATGTAGATCTCCTACCGTTGTAATCGACTCTGTGTAAACCTAACCCTCTTGGTGCCTATATAAACTGGAGGGTTTTAGTCAGAGGACGAACAACAATCATACCATAGGCTAGCTTCTAGGGTTTAGCCTCTCGATCTCGTGGTAGATCTACTCTTGTACTACCCATATCATCAATATCAATCAAGCGGGAGTAGGGTTTTACCTCCATCGAGAGGGCCCAACACAGGTAAAAACATCGTGTCCCTTGTCTCTGTTACCATCCACCTAGACGCACGATTCGGGACCCCCTACCCGAGATCCGCCGGTTTTGACACCGACATTGGTGCTTTCATTGAGAGTTCCTCTGTGCCATCGCTATCAGGAAGGATGCCTCATCCCGTCTTTAAAGACGACACTGTTGCTAAAGGAGCTTTGGCTATCAGCCAAACTCTCCGGCTAGGTGGTTTCCTTGTGACCGCTTGTCCGGCCGCCACGCCGACGATGACTTCTCGGGTCATCGAAAGCAATCTTCACGTTAGCTCAGAACTCGCAGAGCAGTTGGATCCGATGGATCTCTCTTCCTTAAACGAGCTCTTGGATCGCATCGCCGCCTTGGGAGTCTCTACAGACTACGATTAGATTGGGCCTAAACCCGATCTGAGGGAGATTAACTCTCCCCAGGTTATCCACCACGTTGCTGTGGTAGAGGAACAATGCGGCAACCCTTATTCTATCTTAAGGACGAGCTATGTCCGGATTCCCGATCCCTCCATGCCGGATTCCCACGGAGGGGAAGATGTCCTAAAGTCAGGCAGCGGGCTAGATTCATTGGATAACATCCAAGAACCCAAGCTTCCGGGTTCGGAAACTACTTGGCCCCTGAGTTTTAAAGTGGACGGGGTTCTAAATTTAATTCCACCCACCCACCCAAACATAACCGATCTATCCCAAATCCGGCAAGAGCCCGCAGAAACAGTACACCATTACTGGGCCAGATTCCTCCTGGTTATGAACAGGGTAAAGGACTGCCGCGAGGAGCACGCAATTTCATTCTTCTGCAATAATTGCACGGACAAGGGAATCCTCAATGCCGTAAGTCGTCGTGAAATTACACGCTTCGCTGACTTAGCGTCCATAGTACGAAACTACTGTGCGATGGAAAGGGCCTGGAAAACCGAAATCAATTTTTGGGACAATCCGGCCCTGAATACAACCCCAGTCCGAAATAAAAGGGCGCATTGTTGCCAAGCACCTGGGTTAAACACCAAAAAGCAAAAACCCTCTGTCGGTGTCAAAACCGGCGGATCTCGGGTAGGGGGTCCCGAACTGTGCGTCTAGGCGGATGGTAACAGGAGACAAGGGACACGATGTTTTTACCCAGGTTCGGGCCCTCTCGATGGAGGTAAAACCCTACTCCTGCTTGATTGATATTGATGATATGGGTAGTACAAGAGTGGATCTACCACGAGATCAAGGAGGCTAAACCCTAGAAGCTAGCCTATGGTATGATTGTTGTTCTTGTCCTACGGAACTAAACCCTCCGGTTTATATAGACACTAGAGAGGGCTAGGGTTACACAGAGTCGGTTACAATAGTAGGAGATCTACATATCCGTATCGCCAAGCTTGCCTTCCACGCCAAGGAAAGTCCCATCCGGACACGGGACGAAGTCTTCAATCTTGTATCTTCATAGTCTTGGAGTCCGGCCGATGATGATAGTTCGGCTATCCGGACACCCCCTAGTCCGGGACTCCCTCAGTAACCCCTGAACCAGGCTTCAATGACGACGAGTCCGGCGCGCATATTGTCTTTGGCATTGCAAGGCAGGTTCCTCCTCCGAATAATTCATAGAAGATTGTGAACACCAGGATAGTGTCCGGCTCTGCAAAATAAATTTCACATACCACCGTAGAGAGAATAATATTTACACAAGTTCAATCTGCTGACGTATTTTGTGGCATGACGTCATACCACAACCAAGCTTTTACTCGAATCGCTTTTACTATTCCACCTCAGCGCGTTTAGCGAAGCGGTTTCCTTGGCACGTCTTGTCGAAGCAGAGATCATGTTCCCCTTATTCCGGGATTCCCATCAATACAGACGTGGGTAACCCAACCGCGCCATTGATTGCGGCACTTGGGAGATAAGCGAGTTTTACCAGGCCAGTAGGGACGCATAGTTTCATCCGCCCATATATAAGGGGATAAGGATCCACCTTTTTACCTACGCCTTCTTCCTACTTTGCTTATCCATCTCCGCGCACTCGAGCTCCAACGCCCAAGTTCGCACATCTCACCTCGACCTTCTCCAGTCATGTCCAGAGCGGGAGGCAAGTGGATGGCCTCCTCCGTTACGGAGGGGCACATCAAGAAGCTGCGCGGCGCCGGATATCTGTCCAGCGACATCGCGCACCGGCTCCCCGACAAGGGGCAGCTCATCCCCACCCTCGGGCCCCATGAGAGGGTGGTATTCCGTCCCCATTTCCTCCGTGTACTGGGCTTCCCACTCCACCCTTTTGTCCGGGGGCTCATGTTCTACTACAGCCTGGATTTCCACGATCTGGCCCCAAATTTTATCCTCAATATCTCGGCGTTTATCGTCGCGTGCGAGGCCTTCCTCTGCATCCAGCCCCACTTTGGCTTGTGGCTAAAGACCTTCAATGTGAAGCCGAAGGTTGTGAAGGGCAGCCAAGCGGAGTGCGGAGGCGCCATGGTGGGCAAAATGCCCAACGTCACTTGGCTCGAGGGTGCCTTCGTGGAATCCATCAAAGGGTGGCAATCGGGGCGGTTCTACATCACCAAGCAGCGTGACCCTAAATGGGCAGCGCCCCCAAATTCAGATCTGGCATCCCCGCAGCTCACCTCCGGAAAGAGAAGGGCCTGCTATGGGGTAGTTCGAAGAGCCGACCGGACTCGACCTGTCTCCAAACCACAGTGAATAAGAAGCTCAAGCTTGTCAGCGTAATCCAGGTCATGCTCATCCGCGGATTCTCCCCGCCAAAGAACGGACTTCAATTTGTGGGAGTTTGATCCGGCACAGCACCGGTCCTTGAGTGGGCCCTTCAACACTACGTACGAAGTTGCCTGGAGGGTGCTGTTCAAGGGCGCTGAAGCTCCCGCATCCGCTACCGAAGATCGCGGATTCAGCTCGCAGCGTCTGGCTGGCGAGGTAAGCCATATTATCCTTTATGGGACACTCGCTTTTCATGTTTTGACTTTATGCGGGATCTAAACTCCCAATACCTTTAACAGGCCTGGCAGGCGACATCCGGGCAGGTTAACTGTCCGGCTCCCCTTCCAGAGGACCCAGCGGATGCCCGTTTAACAGGGCTGCTGGTCCCGGCACTTTACATAGTGCCGGAGAAGAAGGCCAAGAAGAAGGCCACGGGAACCCGAAGGAGTTCCCGGCGTCAGGTGGTATCAGACTCATCGTCCGATGACTCCGAGGTGGACTCCTCCCACGAGGACAAGGAGGAGAAGAAAGAGGCCTCTCCCGGTGGGGAGAGAGAAGAAAGGAAGGCCTCCCCAGCGAGGGAGGCGAAGGGTCAAGAAGGAAGGACCTTCCCCGGACTATTCCACCAACGTCGGCGACGACGACGAGGAGTGGCCCTCAAGGGCCAAGCCCCTGGCGAGATCGTAAGTATCCGGACTCCTAGATGATTTATATTTTTTCTTTTTGTCGCATGGTGTCTTTCTAATGCCGCATACAACACCGTAGTCCGCCTAAGGAGGATCTTCCCGCCGCGGAGCGGGTCCTTGGGCACGTCGGATATGGATTCTCTTCGATTGCCTCCACCCCGTGACGCCGACGACGACGAGGTGGGATCCCGGAAGGACCCACCAGAGGAGGAGGCCCCGAGGTGCCGCAGGCAACCTCCGGACTTTCGCCGGACTCCGCACCGGAACTCGCAGTGATTCCGAGTCCGTGAGGATCTATGTTACCGGCGCCTCCGCCCAACCGAGGCACCGAATAACTTGCCGGAGGCGCTTAACGGCGCTTCCATCGAAGAAGAACACCGCACCTTGTCATGAGTGCGGTGATTGAAAGGTTCAGCTCGCCAAGAGCGGGTGACCGAACTGCAGCAACCTTCTAACGAGCTTTGAGGTAAGAATTTTAAGATATGTAATATAATACCGCATAGACAGTAGCCCCTGATGCTCGGTTCGGTGTTCGGAAACAAAAGCCGGACTGAGGATCTAAAAAGATATACGCAGGAGTCTTAAAAAATATGTCAATATGGGATCGCAGGCTGCGCTGCTGACCTCTGCCGCACTAACTGCGAAGGTCAATGCTTTGAAGCAAAGCCTCGAGTGGTCCGAGAGCGAGCTCGGCCGTGCCAAGAAGCAGCTTGAGGACAAGGAAGGTGAGTAACACCGTATTAAAGTTGTACCTTACAGAAAAGGATTTGGTTGCAAGAGAAATAACAAGGATAACGTGGGTACTCCAGGGGCTACGAACGAGGTGGCAACCCTGAAGGAGGTGGTGTCCACGGCCGGACGCAATGCGGCCACGGAACTTGCCGAGCGAGAGAAGCAGGAGGCGCGGGTGGCGGAGGTACAACAAGAGCTCCAGGCTCTCGTGGAAAAGCACGAGAGTTTGGAGCGTGACTCGAAGAATCGAGAGTCTGAGCTTGCGTCGGCTCTTGAGAGTGCCAAAGCCGCTAAGGCCGATGCCCACAAGGCCCTCCAGGAAATCGAGGATTTGAAGAAAATAGCGGCGAGTAAGGCATTCTTCATGCAAAGCAAGCATGTTAAAGTGAATTACCTGTTACTTACCCGAATTCCGAGCTCTCGGGGGAGCTGCTCGCAGATCTGCCCATAGCGTGTCGGATCTGCCGCTTTCTCAGGGCCGAGGAGGGAGCTCGACGGAGAAGGTCTTGGTCTCAAGATCCGAGGCGGACATCCAGTGCCCTTAGCGACCAGTGAAGCAGCTGGTCGAGCTCCACAAGGTGTCCGAACAGGTCATGAAGGGCCTCATAGTTCGGTTGTGGCCCAAGGAGGCCATGCCAGGAGCTACTTTGCCTGGTGCGGCGGCTGGTGGATGCTTGTCCATGGGTTGAAGTCATCAAGCACTCCTTGAGATTGAAGTTACCTGTCGGGCCCTTGCCCGTGCTAAGGTGCACCGGGCAAGATGGATCTTTGAAGCTTGTGACGGACGCGCCACCGCCCGGGCAAGGAGTATCGCACACCCGAGATGTATTATAAGGGTGTCCTGAAGGGTGCCCGCATTATTGCGGGTGAGTGCTCCAAAGATGTATATTTGAGTAGACTCGCATTTTGTTATCCTGTGCGCCGAAAACTTTGTTCGTATGCGCTAAGCAACGCTTGTTAATTTAAAATATTACCTTCTGTGCGGTCATTTATCAAATCTAAGAGATGGCAAGTCGTCGGCTTCAGCCCCCATGCCATGAGTGCTGGGGTGTTTGGGATAAACTTGAGCGCTCTTATTCCCATTTTTGGGTCCATCTAGGGAGGCGTTCAACACAACGAACAAGGCAACCGGACTTATAATGCTTGAAGACTCTCACTTAGCCATAGAATTCTATAGTTTTAAATTTCGGTGAAGCCCCTAGTGTTCGGAAGGCCGAATTCGGGGCGCTATCCATGCCTGGACCGGACAAGGCCGGTTCCTCGCTCTAAGCGGCATAAGTCTTTAGGGACTCGAAAAAACCTCTCGAACAGCGACCGGCTCTCGCCTCATCATGACGGTCAGTTTTAGCTTTCCTCCGAGGCGCCGCCCAGCTCAAGCTGGGCGCAATCGCAGATGGTTCTCCCAGCCGCTACCTTAGCCGATATAACGGAACGTAAGGTACCAAAACATGGGAGCCGGGCAAACCCAACTATTGACCCAAGACATGATTCGGAGCTGATGCATATAATGCTATAAGTTCGGTGTGCCGCACTTGTGAAAGTGTTTGGACTTATCACACCATAATGTGGGGAACTTAAGCCCCTGGTGTATTTAGCCATACCAAAGTGTACGGATGCAACATGTCATAAATGAACATATGTGTAAGAAAGGAATGCAATTATAAGCAAAAAAGCGATGCATTGTTTATTCAAGAAATACTGCCATGAATGCAGAACGATACAAATAGTGCGGTAAGCAAGGGATGGGACTATTAAACATGTCCCCCTCCAGGGGTAGGCTGCGGGATGGTGTATAAAATAGATTTAATGCTCGTAATGGAGACCACCTGGATACTCGTCGTAGCCATTCTCCTTCCCTGGCTGTTGCATCGTGAGTTCGGCAGGTCTACTGCCGGACAGGGCCTCTGGTGAACGGAGTCCTGTGGGTAAAAAAAGGAAAAAAAGAAATGACACACTTGGGAGCCCCTGGTGTGGTTAAGCCGCATTATGTGCCTGTCGTGGTCGTGTCCCTCCCCCTATGCCTCATGGTATCTCCAGAGTGTAATGATGTACGCGAAGGATTAGTCTTGCAATTTTGCAAGGGCTGGGTTAGCCGCATTACTACTGGCGATGCTCGAACGTGCTGTGGTCTTGTTGTAGGTTACCCGGTAGCGTTTAGCCGTGTCCGGTCGCTTAACGGCCGGACTCGAGAATTGCCTTAAGAGGCTGCACAGATTTACGCCGCGAGAGCATTGCCAGATGTTCCTCCGCTCGGAGAGCGTTGATGTTTCATTGACTATGATGACTCGAGGGCTGGCATCTTGAGCTTGAGGTATCGTAGGGCGGCACCGCGTTGAACTTTGTAAACGCGGTCCGTCCGAGCAGAGCATGATAGCCCGCAGAACGGAACTATGTGAAGATTAACTCCTCGCTCGAAGTTATCCGGGATCCAAGACCACTTCAAGTGTGGTGAGCCTATACAATTGGCCTCTACACGGTATGACGCCTTTGAAGGTCGTCTTTGTGGGTTTAATCCTTGAGGGTCTATGCCCATCTTGCGACTTGTATCTGATAAAGCAGGTTCAATTTCCGCCGCCGCCCATCGGGACTCGTGAGGTGAAATCCATCGACGATTGGGTCTAAAACAAATGCGCGAATCCGCCATGGCGATGGTGGGGTGGTCCTTCGATGAAAAGTGATCGGGCAGGAGGACCATGGGTTGAACTTGGGCAACTGTCTCCATCAGCAGATACGTCCCTCGAGTGCACGCTTCCGCTCCCTCTTGGGTATGTGGGTTGCGTATATCATGTTCACCGTCCGCATTTTGTGGGGAAACCTTCATCCTCTATTGTTCAGCGGTCGGGTCTCTTCCTCGCCATCGCTATGCAGCCCCTTGTCATTGTTTTCGCAATTAGGTTGCTGCTGTTGAATACCCAACAGTCCTGTTGGTGTGATTAAGCGGCTTTTCGGGTGCCGTGTATCCGCACGAGCGATCGAGTATTAGGTCCAAATTGACGGACCGGAGTAGTTTTTTAAATGGCTTTTTCACGACCGGTTTGAGCCACTTTGAATCCGCGTTGACCGCCAGATCCTCGTTATCGCCGTTAACGCGGGCGCTTGTTCTTGTTGCGGACGCGACCGCCATTGCGGTCCTTGGTATCCGGACTGCCGAATTTTCTTTGAGGTTGTTCTGCGGGCTAGCCAGCTGTCCTCTCCCGCTGAAGCGGGTCATGAGTGATGTGAGGGCTGCCATGGATTTTGGCTTTTCTGTCCTAGGTGCGGGCAAGCCACTCGTCATGATGTTATGTTTGAAGGCTGCGAGGGCTTCGCATCCGGACAATCGACGATTTGATTTTTCTTTGTTAAGAACCGTGTCCGTAATTGTCCGGCTGATTCGTCCGCTGCTGAATTATGTGGCTTAGGTCATCGGCGTCTGGTGGTCGCACATATGTGCCCTGGAAGTTGTCAAGGAATGCGGCTTCCAGGTCCTCCCAACACCCAATTGATTCTACTGGCAAGCTGTTAAGCCAATGCCGAGCTGGTCCTTTAAGCTTGAGTGAGAGATATTTGATGGCATGAAGATCGTCACCGCGGGCCATGTGGATATGAAGGAGATAGTCTTCAATCCAAACCGCGGGGTCTGTTGTGCCATTGTAGGATTCAATGTTCACGGGTTTGAACCCTTCGGGGATTTGATGATCCATTACTTCATCTGTGAAGCAGTGGGTGTGTGGCGCCTCTATATTGGGCTATATCACGACGTAGCTCAAGCGAGCTTTGTCTACTATGTTCAGCCCGGCCGGAGTTGTTGTATCTGGCGCGACGGTCGTCGTCGCGCATCGTGGGGCGCCCACGCGATCCGAAGATCGATCTTGATTGTCTTGCCTTATCCTCCAATATGTCTCACAAGTACGGCGCATTCCCCCGTGGCTTTGTGCTTTTCGAGCGATGCCGGGGTACGGTTCTAGTGGAGGGCCTAGAGGCCTCTCTGTCGCTTCCACGGGGTGGTCGGTCAGCCATATTGTGCGCTGGTGATGCAGGTTTATATGCCTCCTCCTCTAATCGAGGGAGCAGCTTGCGTTTGGGGTAGCTTTTGGAGGGGCGTTCGAGTTCATGCTCTTCGGCCGCAAGGACTTCAGTCCATCTGTCAGCTAGCAGATCTTGATCAGCTCTAAGCTGTTGCTGCTTTTTCTTGAGGCTGTTTGCCGTGGCCATAGCCTATGTTTAAAACGCTCTTGTTCGACGGGATCCTCAGGCACGACGAATTCGTCGTCGTCGAGGCTTGCCTCGTCTCCAGAGGGAGGCATGTAATTATCACCCTCTACCTCTTCGTCTGCCGCTCTCTCATGAGGGCTGGCTTCTCCGTCCTCCTGTGCTGAATCTTGCTGGAGGGGGTTGTCTTCGGCACTGTTAGGGTGTTATTGTCTTCGGTGCTGCAATCTCCATTCTTGCTGTGGCGGGATTTAGAGCGGCGCCGCTGACGCCGTCGCTTAGGCTATTTCTTGGAGGAGTCTTCCTCCCACTACTGGAATCTAGGAATTTGCCATCAGCCAGCTCTTTGCCATCTGCCAGCTGATGGCAAAGAACTTCTTTGCCATCTGCTTAGAAAAAACAGATGGCAAAGAACTGACAGATGGCAAAGAACATGGTTGCCATCGGCCAATTCTTTGCCATCCGCCAACAGATGGCAAATAATCTTGCCATCTGCAAACAGATGGCAAAGAGGTAGCCAACTCTGTTGCCGTCAAGGGGTAACGTGTACCAGCCCCACCTCTTTGCCATCCGCGGCCAGATGGCAATGATTCTTGCCATCTGCTAGCAGATGGCAAAGAGATGGGGTTATTATTTTTCAGGTAAAAACTATTCTCTCTACCTCCTCTCTCTCCCTCCTCTCCCTCTCTCCCACTCATCTCACCCACGCCCGCACCACCCGCCTAAGCTCCCCCCACCGCACCTGTGCAGGCCCCCCCACCACCCCACCCCCCCTGGCCGCCCCACCATCCCACCACCCCGCCACCCCGCACCACCACCGCCCCACCACCCCCCCACAAGACAAGCTCCCCCCCACAAGGCAACCCTCACAAGACAAGCTCCCGCCATCGCGCCACCGTGACTCCACCATCTCCTTCTCTCCCGACCCTGTGTCGGGCCGCAGATCGAGCTCCTCTCCCACCCTAGGTCGGGGGCCGCAGATCGAACAGTCGACCAGACCCGCCACCGGCGCTTCTCGATCCGGAGCATCACCAAGGGCTTGGCGGAAGATACGGAGAGGAGCCTCTGTGCCGCCGCCACTGGTTCCCTCTTCTCCTCTCTCTGCCGCGGAGAGGAGCTCATCGCCAGTCAACCCCCCACTTCTCCTCTCTCTGTGGGCCCCTTGCTTGGTCCGATTCCGTTTGCTCCTCTTCACCGATGCGGTTTCTCACGCAGCGCCGCAAGAGACTGCCGTGTGGGTGCTCGCAGGGGTTCTTCCACTCCGACGCCCCGCCCCGCCCCCTCCAAAGTGGCCGATTCTTCCTATACTCCGCACAAGTGGTAAGCTACTTGTTTCTCTCCTATGTTTCAGTGTGCCCACGGCCATCGCGTCGTGGTAGATTTTATCTTGGCCATGGATTTGGATGTGGTGATGGAGTGTCCTCGATATTTATGGAGTAGTGATGGCCATCACTGCATGTAGTAGAAGCTTTTAGAAATCTTGATGTTTATGGAGGGAAATTATCACTCAAACTTGCTCATATTGTGTCAATATAATCGAATAGTTGAAATGCCATATTGATGTGCTATATGCTACTCCATCTGATCCAAAATAAGTGTCGCGGTTTTGAACTGATGAAGTTACTTCAAAACTGCGAGTCTGCGACACTCATTGTGGATTGGAGGAGTATATTATATGGCCCTCATCTGAAAATTCCATGAGACACCTAAGCCTTGTGCATGTTTTGACTATGCATGGCTTACATACTTGACTTTCACAAAATTAACACGACTACTATCTTATAGGCGACCAAGGGGTATTTTGTGAGGCCTACAAGGTGGATACAGTGACCACATTGGTAGTTTACTTATACATGATTTACTATCAAAGATGGAAACACCTTGTATACATGATTTATCGTCACATTTTGTTCATTGTTTACTCTCCTTCTACACTAGGTTACCAGTGAATGCACATGTGATGCATTTTATTTCCTCCATATAGGATACAATGTAAGCATTAAATATTTTGTCTATGATATTTTTGTATCAGTTGCCACTGCCATGCTTCCTATCCAATTTCCTCCGCCTTTTTACCGCCGAGCTGATATTGAAGTCTCCGACTCGATTTCGCCATAGGAAGAATTCGTGGCTGGTTGCACTATCCTGACCGATGAGTTCCACAGCGGCATGCTGCTGGTGTCCGTCACCAGCGACATGACAAGGACTGCCTTGAGCACCAGGATGTATGGCGTTGTGGCGCATCATGTTCTTGCTCAGTGCGAGTAGTTGGTTAACAAGTAGTTTTTTTGTGTGTGTTTTGAGGTGGGTCATAGCCTTCGTGCCACGGCCATCTATGCATCTTGTGCTAGCCGTTGCTGGTCATGACGTCCTTCTGGACATGCTTGTGTGACTTTGGGTTTGGCTCTGATAGGATTTGTTTAGGCCATGAACTACTTTAGGAATCGAGTATCTCGTTAATTCTTCGGCCAACCTGCTCTATTTTAATTCAATCCTTCTTATGTTTGTTTGTGCAGATGTTTTAATCCATGCCAGCAAGGTCTTTGATGCAAATGTCAAGATGTTGCAAATCGAAAATAAATGTAGATAATCTTTATGCTCCACTTTCTACTCAATATATCTAATGAAACTTTTATGCATTCACCGATTACACATTAATTAGTTCATATAGCAGTTAAGTAATTTACTATTTTGGAGATGGAATTAAAAAGTTTACCCTATTTACCTTATGGACTCTCGTTATCTTGCTTGCACGATAAGAATAATATCGATGTCTCTTCTTGATAGGTATGATATATTGCTCTTCCTAATCTTTATCATTATGTAGATTGAATGATTTCTACATGTTTTGTGTGTAGGATCTTTTCTAATTTCTCTTGACAAATTGTTTGATGAGAAACAAAGTATGCCAAATGATCCGGCTTGTGTACATACTATGGTCACCGACGTTGTTTTCCTATGTCGATGCATACATCCAAGAAGCATACCATTTTATAAGTTCTTGGCTTCTTGCCCAAATATAATGACACGGTTCGAGTTGTGTTTCGCTTCGGTCATATTCTTCTTACACTCATGTACTAAGGATCTCTCTTTGTATCATCGACCTTATATTCCTTCACAAGAATATATATATATAATATAAGTGAAGCTCAAACTACCAGAACAAAGATTGAAGCATGCAAGGCACTTGCCAACATGGTGTTTTTTTAATGTACAAGGTCGAGGTAGAAAATCTTTCCAAGAGATTAAAGGGGCGTTTTGGTCTTTACTTGTTGGAGCGCTTTTTGGGGTGATTAAAGGGCCCTTTTGGTCGTCTTCACCGCCACAGCTAGGGCATCATCTTGTTATTTTCTCCAAGTTAATTGGCAGACCTTTGGTTTTCTTTGGTTGTGGCCTAAAAGATTGAGATATTTCCAATGAGGTAATCTTCGCTTTTAATAACAAACTGCCATCAGATCAAGACTAGCAATCTTTTTCTTGAAAACTTCCCCCAACTGTTGAGAGCTTTCATTGAGAAACAGTAAAACGGGGCGAGCGCTTGATCCAATCGTTGCTACCCCACCCCCTGCCCATCTGTCCAACGCAGCAGCTTAGGAGGAGATGAGGGGTTGAAGAAGACATGTGATCCAATCCAGGTGTCCACCGCTGCACCCTCTGGCTGCAACATCTACAATCTCCTAGCGTCTGTGCCTTCCGTCATGGTAAGATTTCACTATGAATTGTTGCTAGGATCCTGCAGATCATGGTACAGCTTATTTGTTCTGCTCCAATTAACTCTCGATCTTAGTTTCTGCTGCGCTAACGCTTACCGCCAGCTTCCTCTGGATGCACCACTCAGCTCCAAATTAATGGTCTACCAAATTGTTTTGGGTATGTGCAAGTAAAACAAGCAAACGACATGAGCAATTGTACCATGTAGCTTGGCAAGAACATCATGATTACAGATATAGATGTTGTTTGAAAAATGCAGTCCACCATGAGTACATATATATATGTGTATACACCGCTTCCTCGAGACCCTGCTTTCTACTGTTTTTTTCTTTACGGGCTGTTTCCATTGTTGCTCCTTCAAAGGCCCGGTTGTGAGCTCTCTTGAGCATTGGTGTGGCTGCCAATGAGCACTCCCGGCGCTTCAGCCTCGCTTAATTTTTCGTGTGATGTGCCAGGTCTAGGTGTGCTAGCCAGCTAGGCATCCATTTCTTTTCTTTGCCATTCGGTGAGGACGATTTTTATTTTATTCTGTTTTTGTAAATATTTGTACATTTGGCGATTCACACTATCTTAATGTGTTTTCATAAACAATGACGCGCCCCGTGCATATTTAAGAAAAAAAGGTTTTGCTTGGATTTCTCCATTGTAAATTCAACAGTTACCATTAGTTTGAACAACGGGTGGTTGTACACTTAAATCTTTAATGGCAGTAGGCTAAACATGGAGATGGATTGAGTGTTGTCATTAATTTTAATATGCTTCGATGAGAACATATAGCAAAACCTTCTTATCTTATGAATTGTCCTTTGTACTGACGGGTGATGCCATTATTCGCTATGGCCTTTCATCTAATGTATGTACTATAATTCAGAGGGAACAAATATTTATAATACCAAGATTTTATTTTCAAATTTTTATGTCATCTCATTCTTAAGTTGAACGGGGTGCGGCAACGCGCGCTACCACGTTCTAGTGTTCTTTATATCATATAACTAATACTTTTGATTCTTTTGCAGATTGCAAAGTGGAAAGACAAGCTGTTAAACTACATGCTTTTTCAGAGAATAACAACAAATCTGCCCAATACTTCCATAAATATGGCATCACGTATTGTTGACATACCTTTCCATATTTTCTTTGCTGCAACACTAATTGACTCATCCCAAAGATCTTATATTACTATAAAGGTAAATAACAACGCGTGCAGTGATCTGCGGACGCGCTCCTGCAGGCGCCTCGCTCTGCTGGGCTTGGCTACGCCTTCCCGACCTCCTGGCGCCCCTACTGCCTCCTCGCAGTCAAGGGAGTCGCCGCCTCCCTCTCACTCACCAAAGGACTAGTCCCCGACGGCAAGAAGCGGGCAAGTGAGCAAGAGCAACCTGATTTCTGATTTAGGGTTAGCTTTTTTGCACTTTGGTATCCAAAGACATCAACACATATAATTTTGCACATCATTTCTGCCTCAATTAGCTTTGATGTTATTTTAGTGTGTTCGTAAGATCATATCGAGAATTTTAGTGTGTTTGTATTTAGTTTTCTTCTAACTTTCTTTTTTCCCATTTTACGATTTGCTTAAGATCACGAAGCTTAGGTTGATGGAGTGCTTGTATTTAGTTTTTGTTTTGACCTTGTGAAACTTGCTACCTATGGATAAAACCGTAATATTGATGAAACTATGTATATGTACGGATGAAACTTGCTACTATTGGTAACATGTGTTGGATATATATATGTGTTCATGACTATTGGTAATATGTGCTGAATATGCTATATTGGTCATATAAATATATTTGTGTTTGATTTTACGTGAAAATGAATTGATATAAGAAAAAATTAAATTAAATGGGGCAATATAGGCACTTTGCCATCTCTTTGGCAGATGGCAAAGAGCTTTGCCATCACCGCAGATGGCAAAGAGGCCACGTGTCATGTTTGGCTGGTTTATTTGTTTTTTGCCATCCGCCAAATAGATGGTAATCTCTTTGCCATCTGGCGGGCAGACGGCAAGATAGTTTTGCCATCCGCCAACAGATGGCAAAGTTATTGAGCTCTTTGCCATCAGCCGCCAGATGGCAAAGTTATTACTTTTGCCATCACCAATAGATGGCAAAGCCACGTGCTCTTTTGCCATCAGCCGCCAGACGCAAAGAAGCCTTTATCGCAGGGTTTCGACGACGGTTTGTTATCTGGCGGCGATGGCAAAGCCTTTGCCATCCGCCGACCATGCCTTTGCCATCCGCCATGGCGTATGGCAAACCGCCGATTCCAAAGAGTGTCCGCTGTTTTCTCGCCATTCCCATCCTTTGGGATGTCCACCATGTATATGTCATATGACGAGGTGGTCTTCCGCGCCCCGTAGGCGCTGGTTCTTGGTCGCCTCCGCATCGCCGCCCATACCGCCGATGTCTTCGAGTCGTAGTCTAGCATGTCGGTTAGATCGCCGACGATGGCTACAAAGTGGGTGGTGGGTGGGCTTTGAATTTCTTCGCTGCTCGTGATCTCAACCGCCCCGACCGTGATCCGCCAGGCTCTCCGATAACGAGAGATACTTTAGCGAATTCAGATGTCGCCAAAAGGTGAGTGCCGAAAGATGTCCGCAGCGGTGAACTCCATGATCGGGCGCCCAATCGATTCGATTGGTAGGGGCACAGGAGGTTCGAGTCCGTGAGGAGTCCGCACCTGAGTCACGAGCTTCACAAGGGACGAGGTCGGTATTCGCTCCATCGCCAGAGATGTGGCAGCCCCGAGGCGTGTCTAGCCACCCATCTCGACCGCGCAATCGGCCCCGAATTAAGGGTCGGAGCGACTCGTGTGTTGCCTCGTGGCACCGCCCGGAAGCGAGCTAGATCATGCCCATCGAGACAAGGCGGCGCGCCTCGGTGTGGCTCGAATCCGTCAAGATCAAGTCTCCGCGATGTCAGCCGTGAAGTTCAAACTTCCGAATCGACCGATGGCCAGGGGCGAGCTTCAATCTGCTCCGGATGGCAAGCGAAGTTGGCCCGTAGTGCAAAGCTGCCGAATACGAAGATCTGTCCGGGAGAAAAGTCTCACCCCGACCGCCGCTGTTGATGATCGAAGGAGCCATCGGGCCTATATGCGACGGCACGGAGGAACTCTCAATGAAAGCACCAATGTCGGTGTCAAACCGCGGATCTCGGTAGGGGGTCCCAACTGCGCGTCTAGGCGGATGGTAACAGGAGACAAGGGACACAATGTTTTTACCCAGGTTCGGGCCCTCTAGATGGAGGTAAAACCCTACTCCTGCTTGATTGATATTGATGATATGGGTAGTACAAGAGTGGATCTACCACGAGATCAAGGAGGCTAAACCCTAGAAGCTAGCCTATGGTATGATTGTTGTTCTTGTCCTACGGACTAAAACCCTCCGGTTTATATAGACACCGGAGAGGGCTAGGGTTACATAGAGTCGGTTACAATGGTAGGAGATCTACATATCCGTATCGCCAAGCTTGCCTTCCACGCCAAGGAAAATCCCATCCGAACACGGGGCGAAGTCTTCAATCTTGTATATTCATAGTCTTGGAGTCCGGCCGATGATGATAGTTCGGCTATCCGGACACCCCCTAGTCCGGGACTCCCTCACCCTCTATAGGGCATGGAACCGCACTGGAAGGATGGCTCAATGGACCCTGCAAAATTCATAGTACAGAGGGTGCCACTCCAACTCACAGCATTAGAGCATGTTGGATACTACGGCAGGTGGCCAAAAGTGGCGAAGAGCTTCTAACTCCAGAATACCATTCCAAGGATACTAGTGCGGTATTAACAATCTTCAAGACTTTCGCATCAAATAATATGCGGAAACAAACACTCCGCAGCCTTGCCAAAGTCTACCAAGTAGCAACAATAAACCCATGGAGTGACACGGCTATTACCTTTAATGCCAAGGATTTAACCTAAATTCGAACAGCCCGAGCACAAGCCGCATTGGTCCTCGGTCCAATAGTGGATTTGCTTCGCTTACCAAGGTACTCATGGACGGTGGCAGCGGACTGAACCTCATTTACGAGGAAACCCTCCGAAAAATGGAAATAGACTGGAGCCGCATTGAGCGAAGCAGCACAACCTTTAGAGGAATAATCCCCAGTCAGGAAGCATGCTATACAGGAAAAATCACACTAGATGTGGTGTTCGGCATGCCGGATAATTACAGGTCCGAGGAGGTCACGTTCCAAGTGGCCCCGTTCAGCAGCGGATATCATGCTCTATTAGGGCGAGAGGCATTCACAATTTTGCAAGCTATACCCCATTACGAGTACATGAAGATCAAAATGCCCGGGCCCAACGAAATCATCACTCTTGCTAGTGACCCGAACATAGCACTCCGTGCCGAAAACAAGACAGCCGCACTAGCCCTGGAGGCACTATCCGAAGCCCTAGCGGCCGAGGAACTCACTACGATGCGCTCCACGATGAATAGGGACGATGTGATACTCGATAAGAGATCCAAGTCCACCTCCTTTAAACCAGCGGATGAAATAGTCAAATTCGAAGTCCATCCAACGGACCCTACAAAAACAGCCTCCATTGGGGCACAATTAAACCCTGATGTAGACGCCGCACTACGAGAATTCCTACACCAAAATTGGGACATCTTTGCCTGGCACCCTTCAGACATGCCAGGAATCCCACGCCGGTTGGCCGAGCACAGCCTAAACAACCTAAAAGGATTCAAGCCAGTTAAACAGGCTCTTCGGCGTTTCTCCAAGCCCAAGAGACATGCCATGGGAGAAGAACTAGCCAAATTATTGGAGGCCGGATTCATCAGAGATATAAAACATCCGGACTGGCTAGCAAACTTGGTGATGGTACCAAAGAAGGACAAATCCTGGCGCCTATGCGTCGATTTCAAAGACCTCAACAAGGCTTGCCCAAAGGATCCCTTCCTCCTACCCCGCATCGATCAAATTATCGATGCTACCAAGAGACACGATTCATTGTGTTTCTCGACGATACTCCGCTACCAAAGAAATCAAGATGGCAGAGCCGACCAAGCTGCAACGACATTCATCACCCCATACGCCCATTCTCGCTTCAACACAATGCCCTTTGGGCTCAAAAATGCCGCGCAACATATCAGCGATGATTCGTACATGTCCGCAAACCAGATCGGCAAAACAGTGGAGGCATATGTAGACGATGTGGTCGTCAAAACCAAGCACGTCGAAACTCTAGTAGACGACTTGAGGCTCACGTTCGATAATCTCCGAACATATGACATTAAGCTTAACCCGAAAAAATGTGTTTTCAGCGTACCAGCCGGAAAGCTCTTGGGCTTCATTTTATCCGGTAGAGGAATTGAAGCAAACCCAGCCAAGATCCGAGCTCTGTCATAATTGGACATCCCAAAGGACATCAAACAAATACAAAAATTGACGGGATGCGTGGTGGCTTTATGCCGCTTTATCTCCCGTTTAGGAGAAAAGGCATTACCCCTTTATCGCCTCCTCCGACGCATTGAACACTTCGAGTGGACGGACGCTGCCGCGGTCGGACTCGAAGAAATAAAAGCCATACTGGCAACAAACCCGGTCCTGGCCGCGCCCAACATAGGCGAACCAATGCTATTATATATCGTGGCAACTCATCAAGTGGTGAGCGCGGTGCTCGTTGTCGAACGAGAAACGGACGGACACAAGTCCCCCCTTCAAAAACCCGTTTACTACATGTCCACTGTCCTGACTCCATGCAAGTCACGGTAACCGCATTATCAGAAGATAGCATACGCAGTGTTCATCGCATCCCGGAAGCTGCGACACTACTTTCAAGAGTGTTCAATAACAGTAGCCTCCGAAGTACCTCTTAATGACATTATAAACAACCACGACGTGACAGGCCGGATTGCCAAATGGGCCATTGAGCTCCTCCCGTTCGACATAACCTATAAGCCACGGCGAGCTATTAAGTCACAAGTTTTGGCCGACTTCATCGCCGAATGGATCAAGTTAACTCCCTAAAGAGTACGGGCGATATTCCAACTTGATCATGCACTTCGACGGCTCCAAAATGTTGGCTGGTCTGGGGTGGCGTCCTCGACGTCCCCAATCGGAGATACGGTTCAATACGTACTCCGAGATAATGTATACGGACTCCATCAACGCAGCCGAACACGAGGCCCTTGTACATGGCCTCGGATGGCGCTCCATGGGCATTCAACGCCTAGAGGTAAAGGGATTCAACCTCGCGATATCCCAAATAAATGGAGACTTCGATGCCAAGGATCCAAAATGGCAGCTTATCGCAACGCCGCCCTAAAAATGTCACTCGGTTTGAGGGGCTCAATTTCACCATATAGCCCGGATAACAACCAGCAATGACGACAGCACGATTGGCGCAAAGTGCGATGCCGTCCCCCCCAACATCTTCCTAGAGAGGCTATTTAAGCCATCCGTACTATGGGAGGAGGAATCCGGAAATAATAATCCGGACCCAACCGCATTGCCCGACTCCGAACATTCTGACACAATCGGCGGTTCTGCCAACAAAGTAACATCCTCAGCCCACGTAATAATGACAGTCATTGCCCCGTGGACGGAACCATTCCTAGCCTACCTAACAAGGCAGGAACTTCCCGAGGACCAAAACGAGGCCCGCTGCATAGTGCGGCAATCTAAAGCCTATAAGGTCCATGAGGGAGAGCTTTACAAGAAAAGCACAACCGGAGTTCTTCAAAGGTGCATCTCCGAAGAGGAAGGGTGGAACCTTCTGGCTGAAATTCTTGCCGGACTCGACGGGCACCACGCCGCAGCCCGGGCCCTTGTAGGCAAGGCCTTCCATAAAGGATTTTATTGGCCGACGGCCCGGGTAGATGCTCAGGACTTAGTCCAACGATGCGTCGGTTGCCAGCTCTTTGCTAATCAAAGCCACCCACCGCCCTCAAAACTATACCCATAACTCGCCCTTCATGTCCGGGGCTTGACATGGTTGGACCCCTTAAAGGAGGAACCCACAAGCAAAGATACCTACTTGTCATGGTGGATAAGTTCACCAAATGGATAGAGGCCAAGCCTGTCAAGACGGCCGAATCCGGACCGGTGATAGACTTCATATCAGGGGTTGTACACCGTTACGGCGTCCCCCATAGAATCATCACTGAAAACGGCACAAACTTTACGGCCGATGAGGTTAAACTCTGGTGCAAAAACATGGGCATCAAACTCGACTATGCTTCAGTCTATCACCCTCAAACTAACGGTCAAGTCGAGCGAGCAAATGGTCTAATCATGAGCGGCATCAAACCCCGATTAGTGCGGTCCCTTAAGGAATCTAACACGCACTGGGTAGAGGAGCTCGACTCCGTACTCTGGGGACTGCGGACCACTCAAAATCGCACGACCGGATTTACACCATTATTTATGGTATACAGCGCAGAGGCAGTTCTGCCCTATGACATAATTCATGACTCACCTCGCATGCGCATGTATGAAGAAAGAGAAGCCGAGCTCGATTGGCAGTATAGTTTGGACGCATTGGAGGAGGAGCGTGACGTGGCAAAAGCCCGTTCCGCATTCTATCAATAGCAAGCTCGAAGATATGAAAGCAGAGAAGTACGGGCCAAAACTTACAATGTTGGCGAGTTAGTTCTACGCTTGCCGGACAAGAAAAAGGACAAACTCAAGCCCAAATGGGAAGGTCCCTTTATCATTGACCAAGTCCTAACCTGTGGAGCGTACCGTCTACGAGATGCATCGGATAACCGACTCGAGCCGAACCCATGGAACGCAGCCCGTCTCCGAAGATTCTACGCCTAGCGCCGGATTCTGAGTTCGTCTCCTTCCTCTGTCTATATTTTACATATTATCTATCTTTTGTTTCTCTCCTTCTTCCCCCTTTGCTATTACAGCCTTTGAAAGCTTGTTCGCGCGTTGTTTGCACACACTTGACGCACTATCAGCGCTCATTATACCTGGGGGCTTCTTTAACAAAAGCTTATTTATACGGGCTTCATGCCCAACACATGTGTCATCCTTCCGCATGTACATCAATATGACTTAAGTTTTGGCCAACCTGGGTTGCCTGGCTCCTGTGCTTACCCCTACGTTCCCGATTGTTCGGCTAGGCGGTAAAGGGAGCACCTCTGCGATTGTTACTGCCGGGTCAGCCGGATGTGTACCTCAGACTGGGTGAAGCCGAAAGCTAGCGTTCTTAAGGGAATATTCGGTCGGTGAACTAAAAGACGATTTCTTACCTATTTATTCATCTGCCCCCAGATGTTTTCCTGCTTTTTTCGCAGTTCGGACATGCACTTTAGGGCATGCCTCCCAGGGAAAGGAACCCCTAACGGAACTATTCTCCCTGGAAGATGTTTCTTACTAACCATGTAACATAACTAGTTGGGCACTTGTCTGATATAGCACTAATGACCCCTACGTCTGGTCTCCACGCATGCCCCGGTTCTTATATAACCGCGAGGGTATTTGGAGACACTTCGGACTATTGGGTCCCGAGGTTGAAGCGAAAAGGTACGCTATGATGAACGATCTACAATCCGGCTAGAAGGCATTTTACATGTCATCTTAAATTACATAGTCAACTTGACTGGGCATATTCCTCTTCAATGCCATCCAGCAGGCTGTCTAGTTTACAGTCCTGTTGGGAATACTTCGCGGCCAATTCTACTTGGTCGTACACGAAGCTCACAGGAATCTCCTTCCCATCGGGCCCCGCAGGTCCGACCTCGGCCATGTGGTTTGGTCAGCCTTCGTGTACCGCGTCTTCACCATGGCCTAGGCCTCCCTGGCTCCTTGTCGGCAGGCCGATATCTTCCATAAGCGGAAGCGCTGCCGTGCTCCCTGAAGCCTCTCTGCAAGATCTCCAAGGCCTTCGGGAAGGGAGACAGATGGCCACAAGGCCTGGGCGACGCCTTTCATCACCGCCAACTCGCTCGTGCAGCTTGCAAGAGCTCGGAAGGTGTCACCCATAGAATCGGGCATCTCCTCTGCAGGACGGCCTGTGAACATACGTACAGACATAACTCTGTCAGACGACTTCCTCGCCGAACTCTTTTTCAAAGTTCATTCAAGCACTTACTAAAAATGCCGCGTCGAAGTCGCTGATTCTCCTTAACGGAGTCAGATAGCTGGGCACGAACATCCTTTAGTTCCTCACCCAGCTGGGTGATGGCATCTTGGAGATTATTTTTCTCGTGCCTCACCCTTGTAAGCACACTCTCGCCGGCCTTTAACCGGCGTATGAGCTGTTGCTTGTCCGGATCTATCCCGGCGCCATCTGCAATATTATTGTCAGACTTATACACACGCCGCACTTCACAAATTACTTGTCTTTTGAAGTATATATTACCAGAGGAGGTCTCTTTGGCTTCCCCCGCTGTGGCTAGTGCGGCCTCAAGTTGGGCTTTCCACTCCTCCGGCTCCTGGGACAGTTGGGTATTCTTTTCGGTAAGACCCTGCACAACAAATGATCCTTAAATCAGTTTTTCTAACTATTTCAAGTCTCGGGGGCTACTGGCATATATAACTGTCAAATCTTATCACCCGTATGTCTTTTACATACTGTTCCGTGGCTCTGGCTAGACCATTTTGAGGAGCACGGAGGTGCGCATCTCCCGAATTAAAGTCATCCAATGCCTTTGGGGAGAAACACGCGTCACGAAGAGCTGTCCAGCGGCGCCTGTGATTCATGGCACTCTCCACCTTAGAATTGGTGACAGATAGCCTGTCGGCATTCTCTGTTGGAGGAACATCTGACGCATGCCCCGTGTTTGCCTCCGCTTCTGGACCTGGCTTTGGAGCCTGGCGAGTGGAGGACTGATTGGCAACCTCCCCGGATACTGTCTGGCGAGCAGTCTTCTTCCTGAAAAGGCACGAGTGTTAGTATGCCTCCTGGGAATAAAACTGGGAAGTAAGGTGACGCGCCATACCGTTGCACCGGAGCTTCGATCCGGACCGCACTTCTTTTTAGCTCTCTGGGCCGCTGCCGCCTTGTTGGCCAGCCATGTGGCTCGCCTTCATTTCAAGGGTGCCCCATGCGAAACACCATCAGCATACGGTGATCGAAAACACACATGGATGGGTCATTTTCAAAGTATCAGGACTTCAATCTCAGTTACCAGCGAAGCGGGAAGTATTCCGGGGTAATCGACCGTAATGGCGACCAAGGCATTATCGATGCTCAGTTGATGGAAAACCCCATCGATAAGCTCCACCGATATGTCCGGATCCTCTTGGGAGGTCGGATCGAGGAACAGTTCCAGATCCTCGAGTTGTGGAGGCGGGCTATTTATATCCTTTACGGCCCGGTGCAGTTCCTACGCCAAAATCATAAGATGAGATACTTGACTATGGGAGTACGGACCGTATACGCAAAAATGAATGTCCGCTTACCCAGCTTGGAGGATTGTTCATAGAGAATCCGCCCTACGGATTGATGCGGAGGAACTCCTCCTCTTCTCCCTTGTACAGTGCGGATAAGATCTTCGTTAGATCGGCGATCGATCCAGGCCCCTTACGGCCGCAGCGGGTGGCATCATCCTACCCGTTGAAATCCCACATGGGTGGCTCTATCTTGGAGCGGCCGCACTTCGATAATTCATATGGCCATGACTCCCATCATGGTATGTCCGGAATGAGCTAACAACCTTATCCGGCTCATTAGGTAAATAACGTCCCTGTCGTTCTCCCTCTGAGGGCTCCGTGGACGCCAGCTTAGGCGTTTCTTCAAAGGAGCGTTATTAAACTCGGGGAGGCCGACCCGAACAGGGTCCGGCAAGGGGACATCTTCTATGTAAAACCATGCTGAAGGCTAGTCTTCGGACGCCTTCTTCGGGGTTCCGGACAGATATCTGGTCCCGGCGATGCGCCATAGTTCGGCTCCGCCCACTTGATATATCGACCCCTCTTGAGAATGGGGCACAAGACAGAACAGCTTCTTCCACAGCGCAAAATGAGGCTCAATGCCCAAAAACAGCTCGCAAAGGGCCACGAAGCCCGCGATATGCAAAATGGAGGCAGGGGTAAGGTTGTGCAACTAGAGGCCATAGAACTCCAGGAGCCCCCAGAGAAACGGATGAATTGGAAATCCGAGCCCTCTTATTAAATAATAGATAAGGCATACCCGCTCTCCTTTGGAGGGGCTGGGACGCTCTCCGCTTGCTTTCTGCCCTTATAGGTGGCGAGTCCGGCTCGAACCGGGACCATGAAGGCTGGGGGAAGAAATCCCTTGGTTTGGAGCGCCACTAGCTCACGGTGCGGACGGAGCATCTCTCCCAATCTCCAGGCTGAGGGCTGGGAAGGCGAGAGGAGGAGCCGCACGCCGGCCCATGATGGAATGGATTGCCGATGCGCCTCGATGAATGCTCGCGAGGGGAGGATGGTGTGATTCGGATCTAGATCCTCGTCTCTTTTATAGGCAGCTCATTTGCGCAGCTAAGGGGGTAAATGCAAAAATACCCTGACTTTTTACATTCGTTCAACACGTGGATGACGGCCATTATTGGGTGTGGAAGCCGAGGAGCGCAATATTCAAAGGAAGCTAGACGCTATTCAACAGGTACACAGGATTTGGAGAAGAACCCGCCTTGCAATGCCGAAGACAATCTACACGCCGGACTCATCGCCATTGAAGCCTGGTTCGGGGGCTACTGAGGGAGTCCCGGACTAGGGGGTGTCCGGATAGCCGAACTATCATCTTCGGCCGGACTCCTGGACTATGAAGATACAAGATTGAAGACTTCGTCCCGTGTCCGGATGGGACTTTCCTTGGCGTGGAAGGCAAGCTTGGCGATACGGATATGTAGATCTCCTACCATTGTAACTGACTCTATGTAACCCTAACCCTCTTCGGTGCCTATATAAACCAGAGGGTTTTAGTCTGTAGGACGAACAACAATCATACCATAGGCTAGCTTCTAGGGTTTAGCCTCTCTGATCTCGTGGTAGATCTACTCTTGTACTACCCATATCATCAATATCAATCAAGCAGGAGTAGGGGTTTACCTCCATCGAGAGGGCCTGAACCTGGGTAAAAAAATCATGTCCCTTGACTCCTGTTACCATCCACCTAGACGCACAGTTCGGGACCCCCTACCCGAGATCCGCCGGTTTTGACACCGACAAGAGGCATCTAGAGGATCTAGATGTCGACCAGAGAGAGAGAGAGAGAGAGAGAGAGAGAGAGAGAGAGAGAGAAGCGAGTGAACTCACCCAAGCAGTTCATCGCACCAGCTCAAGAACAGCCCCTCGCGAGGCTATTCTCCCTTTGTACTGTTCACTATCAGCCCCTGAGGCAATCCACCACACCACACACTGGAGTAGGGTATTAGACCACAATGGTGGCCTGAACCAGTATAAATCTTGTGTCCCTTGTGTGTTCATCTTTCTTGCATAGATCTTTGCGAGACTTCGAGACGTGAGCTGGTAGGGGAGAGATCTTCGTGCACACCCCAGTGTTCGAACCTCAAGGGTCTACCGAAACCCGAAATCCGACAATGGCGACTCGGATCTGGTAGTCCAGCAATCATCTGGCGACTGGGACGCCAAGGATGCAAACATGGCGAGCTACTGCTTCCTCGTTCAGCAATTCAGCGGATATTTTGAAGGATGCGAGTTCCTCCACGTGCCACGGGCCGACAACGAGCAAGCAGATGCCCTGGCACGAATAGGCTCCACCCGACAAGCTATACCAACCGGCGTCTCTCTCCAACGCCTCCTCAAGCCGTCTGTCAAGCCATCTCCAGAATCTGATTCCATCTTTGTGCCGCCTGACCCCGATGCAGTCGGATCCGGCTTGGGGAACCAAGCAGGCGGCTCGGGGATGTGGGGACCCCGACTCATAAGTTGAGATCACCGAATGCACGTGTACAGTGATCCCAGAGATCAATGCTCACTGAACACACAGAAGCTGAATAACAAGAGTCTTACATCCATACATACCGTCTTACACAAATTATGACCATTATGGTCAAGTCTTACATTGATAAAGCCTTAAGGGCAGAACATCAAAGGAAACACAAGCAGCGGAAATCTTCGTCGATAAGTAGAACCCATGCCATCCGCCTTAACCCTACAGGCATTTTGAGTGGGAAACGTCCTAGTTTGCATGTTCATCTCCAAAGAACTCTTCTTCGAACTCCGGTTCTTCCATGCCCTGTCAATTAAATAACCAGTGGCAAGCCAATGAGTACTTTGAATGTACTCGCAAGCAACCCACGTTTGTAACAATACATGATATAGGTAAATTTTTGCAGAAAGCTAGTTTTGAGTGCAATGACATGTTCAACAACTTGTAAGACATGCATGAGGAGAATTCAAGTAACCTTGAGGACAGGTTACAGATATCAACATAAATAGAGTGGGCACCAACCCAACTCAATCATGTCTACTTCCTTGACTTGACCCAAGTAGTTTTATCAACTCACACACACGGTTGTAAAACTCTGGACATAGTTTAAGCAGCACCGCCCAACTGTCCTTGACCGTGGACACGGCTATTCGAATAGTTTTACACTTTGCAGAGGTTGCACACTTTACCCACAAGATCCGGGGAACTTCCGTGTCATCCACGACCCGCGATACCTCAAGTACCCGGGGTAAGCACCCGATCACTACCTTTGCCTAGACGATACTAACAAGGATTCCACTCGTTGTTCCGTATCCTCACGATGTACATCATACGAGACTCACTCGAGATCGTAACATCCGAGAGGGGACACAACGGTGTATCCGGTGCCCTGTGAAAACAGTCATGGCCGCCCTACCTGGCACGACCCTGTCCCGAGAGAGCGCACCAACAACTCTCCCATCACTAGTAATGCGGGCTCCAAGCTAGTATTGGTCTAGGTAATCAATAATGCCCTTTCCCATATAAGGGTAGAGTGGTTGCGCATGTAAGGTTGGGACAGTCGACAAATCTTAAATCTAATCCGTTTTCGAAAACAACACACACACTTGCCTCGGTACACCACTTCGTCATCAAGTGGTTACCCATCTCATCATCTCCCTCGGGCATAAGTGGCACCCGACGGGGTTGTTGAAAAGTCTTTTGAAAATACTTTGTCTCCTTCACCATGCATATACCCGTCCCTTTTTGCGTAGCATCTACTTTAGCATCCTATCTACTCCCACCGGCATAACCCTCATAAGAAGGTAGGGTCATGCACAATGCAAGTATCAACGAGGAAGTACGGTGGGAAACCATCAAAGTGGTTACCACCTCATCATGATTCCGTTGCAACAAAAATATGGTGCTATATGATATGCATAAAAAGGATTTCATAGACATGGTCAAAGGGCTGCTTGCCTTGGTCTTCAAATTCTTCAAGTCCTTCTCCTTCTTCTTATCCAACTACTTCGTCAAATACGGGATCTATTCGTCGCAAAAGAAATGACGGGAAAATGAGGTAACAGTAAAACAGAAAAATCAAAGTGCTCAAAAAAATGTCAACTTATTTTTTATAAATACTAGGGGGAAATATAAGAATGGGAAAATCCCTAGTTTTGGATTAGGAGTTAAGGAACAGTGGAAATAGATTTTCAAAGGAGGATTTAAATGCTCAAATTTGAATTTAAATTTGAACAGTACAGAAAAGTGTGATGGATGTGAATGAAGATTACATCAATAAATAGGTGGAATTATTTTAAGATTTTAGGAGTTGGAATTATTCCATTTGGATAAATATTTTATCATGTGGAACTTTTATAAAATGTATGTAAAAAGAAAAGAAAAGTGGCACTGTGCCATCGGGCGAAAAGGCCACAGGCAAAGAGAGCCCAGAGGAAATCAGCCAGCGAGGCCGCCACGTCGAAGGCATATTTGAGAAATACGTCTCCAGCCGACGCAGCGAACCGGTGCGCGCGCGCGTGTTTTAAACCTGATGGGTGGGGCCCACCCGTCAGTATGTGGGGCTGACTGACGGGACCCATGGCCGTCGTCTTCCACCTCGAGCCAGAGAGGGAGGCGAGCTCACCGGCGTCGCTGTGGTCGACGGCGAGGCGATCCGAGGGCACTAGCGTGCTCAGGGCGGAGTTGCCATTCGGGTGGAGGTGGAGGCGGTCGCCGGAGCGCAGGGGTTCGCCGGCGACGAGGAAGCCGGCGGCAGAGCTTCGGGAGGAGCTTGCCCCGGTCGATTCCGGCTGCAATAGAGAGGGGAGACAGAGGGGAAATGGTGAGAGAGGTGAGGCGGTTCAAGATCGAGAGAGAGAGAGAGATAGCAAAGGAGGCCTGTACCACGAGATCGACGGCGACCCGAAGCGGTGGAGCTCGAGCTCGATCTCGAGCTCGGGCGCTTCTGCAGATGAACTGGGGTGCGGGGGGCCTAGTTGGAGTGGGATAGGAAGAGTGGTGGTGAGGGAGAGGTTCGGGGAGGCCTTTAAGTAGGCAAGCCACGGCTCACCGTAGACCCGTGCGCCGGCGAGGTCATTGCCGTTGCTGTGGGTCACGGGGGCACGCGTGGGCATGTCTGGGGTGCTCGTGGGTTCGGTCCAGAGCGAGGGAAGGAAGAGAGAGGAAGCAGGAGGGGCTAGAGGCGCCGCGCGTGTGAGGCCGCTCATTGGAGCTCTCGGGCGGCCGGTGCACGTGCGAGCAAGGGCAGAAGGAGGGAGAAGGAGGAAGGGGACAGAGGCGTGGCGTGCTGAGGACGTCGAGGAGCATTGGCTGGCGTGAGGGGGAGAGCCGAGGTGGCCAGAGGTGCCTGGCAGGGGATGGCTACAGTGCGGGAGCGCACTGTAGCGCGCTCCAGAGCGCCCAAATGACCGGCATGCCCATTTTCTATGCAATGTGGGCGCGGCCAAAGATGTCTGGTAGCTCTAGGGGAAAGTAAAGAAGAGGGGAGGAGCATTGGATGCTCTGGGGAGCCAGTAGGAGAGGAGTGGAGTTGAGAGAGAGAGGGAAAGGGGCTGTCCAGAGGGGTAGATGAGGATGTTTCACCCTTCAATCATTGAGTTGAGGCCAGGGAAGAGTTACTGGAGGTGCAAGGGGACTCTAAGGGGCTGTGGTAAAAAGTTGAGGCCATGGAGAAGAGTGGAAGTGGTCAAAACAGGGGTTTTAGTAAAATGGCAGAAGGTGTTTGTTACTGGTTTGGGCAAGAATATGAACTCCTCTTGTCATGAGGCTTGACAGGGTCAAATGGCATGAGAAACTAAGAGGTTCCACCAAGATTGAGTTCATTTGGGAAAAGTTGACAATGCAGCTTTTGTAAACCCTAGAAATTAGCAGAAATGAACTTGTGTAGATCTAGTTGAGCAAATCACTTCTCCTTGATGCACCACTTGGTGTAGTGGCCTCATTTAGTCATGTGAATATGCTCACCAAAGTTGGGGTCAAGGAGAGAAAGTTGGTAGTACAAAGTTGTCCAAATTTGATTCTGGGCAGAGGGGGTTTTGAGGCACTTTGGTCAAGATATCCTTTTCTCCAACCTGTGCCATTTGGTCTAGATGCATGATTAGACCATTGAAGCATGTGCACCAAGTTTGAGGACATTTGGACATGTTTGGCAATGCAAAGTTGCTCAAACATCAAAATGGACAGAAATGGTTTTGAGGGGATTTGATGATGTTATATTGTTCTCCAAGACATGAGACTTGGCAAGATCATCTAATATGTCATATGTGACATGATAGAATTTTCTTGGGATTTTTAGAGAATATTTCCTTTGTAAATATTTCAAAAGCTTGAAATATCTAGAAAGGGTTTTTGAGGGGTTTGACCAATATTTTGAACATGACCATGTGTTGAAACTCTTATATATGGACAATATATGTCCACTGAGTTTCCCTAAATTTTCACAAATATTTTTAAAACAATAAAATAATTTTTCCCTATTAAAGATCATTTTTGTCCTTAAGAAAAAGCTTTTAAATAAAATAGGAAAATAACTTTTAAAATTATATTTTTGTGGTTTATGGGAGTCCTACATCTAATAGGATTCAAATATACCTTTTGAATGATTTTTCATACCCCAAATCAAGTACTTGCAGTGCAAACCTCAATTCAGGGGTTTTTGGAAAACTAATTTTTGAAAATACTTTTTGGCCAAATTATTTTTGTAAGAAAATACTATGTTGCTCTATACACATGGCATGATCATTGGGTAGAAGCTTAGGGCAAGGAGATGAAGTATAGAAGGTGGAGTTGTGTTGACTTTAAAGAGCACTTGAAAAACACAGAGAGAAAACCAACTCAAAATAAAAAGTCAAATAATGCAAAAGTTTTTGTCAAGCCACATTTTATCATCATTTATCATCTTAGGTGTTGCGCCATGAAAATCAGGGTGTGACAGGGGACTTCGACAGGCGGCTCGGGGAATGTTGTAGTCACACCCGCCCGGGACTTGAACCTGCCCGGGACTACTACAGCCGCCGGGGATCAGATCGACACAACAAAAGGTGGCCGACTCCAACTCTTCACCACCCAGCCCACCCGCCCGGGTCACAGTAGCCGTATTGGTAATAGAAGAATTCACAGCTCCATCATGGGCCCAACCCATCCTCAACTTCCTAGTAAACAAGAGCTGCCGACTGACGAGATCTCGGCAAGGAAAGTCCAACGCCGAACCGGAGCTTACACAATAATGAACTGAGAGCTTGTTAGGCGCAGCGTCACTGGAGTCTTCCAGCGCTGCGTCGAGCCAGATAAGGGCATAGCAATCCTCAAGGACATCCACCAAGGCGAATGCGGCCAACACGCAGCCTCAAGATCACTCGTTGCCAAAGCTTTCCGCCATGGGTTCTTCTGGCCGACTGCTTTGAAAGACGCCAAGGAGTTAGTCAAACACTGCCAAGCGTGCCAAGTCTTCAGCTCCAAGCAACACCTGCCGACTTCCGCACTCAAGACCATCCCCCTCACTTGGCCCCTTGCCGTCTGGGGATTGGACATGGTGGGCCCATTCAAGACGGCGGGCGGCGGCATGACACATCTGCTCATCGCTGTCGACAAATTTACCAAGTGGATTGAAGCAAAGCTGATCAAGAAGCTGAATGGGCCGACTGCCGTGACTTTCATTGCAGATATTACAACCCGGTATGGCATACCACACAGCATCATCACCGACAACATCACGAATTTTGCCAAGGAAGCACTCACACGTTTCTGTGCGACACAGGGCATCCGACTAGACTTAGCGTCCGTTACCCACCCGCAGTCAAACGGCCAAGTCGAGCGAGCAAACGGCCTCATCCTCTCCGGCATCAAGCCCCGATTGGTCGTGCCACTGGAGCGTTCGGCCGGTTGTTGGCTCGACGAGCTGCCGACCGTCCTCTAAAGCTTGCGCGCTACCCCGAACAAGTCAACCGGCTTCACCCCTTTCTTCTTTGGATATGGTGCCGAGGCTGTCATCCCAACTGACATTGAGTTCGACTCACCTCGGGTCACCATGTACACGGAGGCGGAGGCCAAGGAAGCGCGAGAAGATGGCGTCGACCTGCTGGAAGAGGGCCGGCTGTTACCCTCAGCCGGTCCGCCATCTACCAGCAGGGTCTACGCCGTTACCACAGCCGGAAGGTCAAGCCAAGATCCTTCCAAGAGGGCGATCTTGTGCTCCGCCTGATCCAGCGAAAAGCCGGCCAGCACAATTTCTCAGCCCCTTGGGAAGGCCCATTCATCATCAGCCGGGCTTTAGGCAACGACTCCTACTACCTGATCGACGCGCAGAAGCCGAAGGCACGCAAGAGAGATGATTCCAACAAGGAGTCGGAACGACCATGGAACGCCAATCTCCTCCGAAGATTTTACAGTTAAAATGCAGTATGTACCATGTTACCTTTTGTATTAAGTACGAGACAACGGGCCCCCCGAGGAGTACTCGGGGACTACCCTCTTTTATCTATGAATGATGAGTATCATGCCTATGATTATGTTACTACATTTGTTTTCTCGTTCGGCACCGGGTTCGATCAGTCGGCCCGGGGACTTGCCGTATTGAGTTATATTTAAGTTCTACCTCCAGTCAGACAGGTAGTGTGCCGGCACCCAAGCCCTCTCTTGTTGAAAGTCGCAGCTCGAAGAATCGACTATCCGACTGGCAAGAGCCAAAGGCAGGAAAGGATGCCGACATGAAAAACAGCTAAGGACTAACGAACTTATATAACACAAGCCGGCCTCCCCCCCCCCCGCCAACCGGCTGCCAGAGCAGCCGGCTGGCCGGCTTCCCTTCTTACCTTGCTACAATCTAAGAAAGCTCGAGTAATTGTCCTCCTAGACGGCCAAGCCCTTCCCCAGCCACAGACTGCAGGGCAGCTGTCCGGCTGGGAAGGCGGCGACCAAGGCATGGCGACAAAGGAAAACAGCCAAAAGATGAAAAGCAAGTATGAATGGAAGCCAAGCACATGCATGATTATATTTACACAAAAGGCCTTCGAAAGGTCAGCATTCAACATAGTTTGAATACACCCGTAGTGAGTGGAACTGCGCAAATTAAATAAAAAGTTGTTCAAAGAGTAACGAGCAGGAAAGTAAAGACAGCGAATCAGGCCAAGGGAGCAATAGGCGAGTCGGGCAGGTTGGTGGAGACGGCAGCGCTGGCTGGAGGAGTGGCTGGCTGACGAGTCTCGGCATGATCATCACCTGCTGCAGGCGGCGTGCTCGCACGCGCCTCGTTGCTAGAGGCACGATCAGGCTGAGGCTGGCCGGTCGCTCCACAGTCTGGCACGGCGTCTTCACCTTCCTCCTCCTCTTCCTCTTCGCCCTCGTTGCTGGAATCGATCTCCTCCGCTGAGTCTTCTCCTTTTGCCGGGTTCAGCCTGAACCACTCCTCCAGCTGAGCGATGCCGTCTTCATTCACCTCAGGAGCAAAGGCGCTGGTGTCGATGAAGTTGGCGATCGCCGAGGCGTGCTAGATGATAGCCGGCCACACCGCCTCCAGCTCCTCGTCAGCCTCCTGCCGCCAGGTGCGCAGCTGGGCCAAATTCAGCCCAGGATACCAAGCCCGGACAAACTCTAGCACCCGTCGAACGCTGGACCGACCTGCAGAAGCCTTCCAGGCCTCAAAGCGGCCGACTGCTACCTCCGGCCAGTCGGCAGTCCGGCTGGGGGTGCGGGGAACCACCTCGCCAGGCCAGAGGGCGGCCAGCACCTGCGCCCCGGCACGCTGAAGACGGCGGAGCATGCGGTAAGCCGGCTGGAGGCGCGCTTGAATCGCCATAAGCTGCTCTTCAAGCGACCGGTTGGCACCTGGTGCGATCTCAACCCCAGCCTGCCGTCGGGCCTCACGGTGAGCTTCGATGGCTTGGTTGGCGGCAACGGAGTAACCGGGGAAGTATTCTGCACAAAGAAGAAAGAAGTAGAACAAATCAGAAGAAAGACCAGATGACAGGGGCGAGCAAAGGGATGAAGCAGGCGGCCTACCGTCAATCAAATATTCAATCCGTCTATAGCCTTCGCTCAGCGCCTGCCTTGCCTCGGCCCAGCTCGCCGCTTTGGTCTCATATTCGGCTTTGAGGGCGGCCTCCCTGTCCTGCGCCGTCTTCAGGGCCGCCTTGTGGTTCTCCTCCTGGTCGGCCAGTTTCTTGGCCAGGCGGTCACGTTCCTGAGCCAAGGCATTGTACTCGGCCTCCTTGGCGTTAAGGGCGGTCTGGGCCCCACCAAGCTGCTCCCTCAAGTCGGCGTTGGCCCCTGCAGATATGAAGAAGAAGAAAAAAGCAATAAGGAAGAAGTCGTCAGGAAAGATCCGACCCGACTGCTCAGCAGTCGGCTCGAATCTCGGGGACTACACCCAGTGGGTGCGCTGACGCGCCCCCACATGAGATAAAAAATGAATGAAGCACTTACTACGGCTCTCCGTCAGATCAGCGGTCTTCTGATTCATCTCCCGGGCCTGGGAGTTGAAGGTAGCCGCATGGAGGTTGTGATAGTCCTACAAATAGGACGAAGGTGCGAACAAGAATAAGACATCAATCAAAGTCTGCTAAGAAGTTCCAAGCCGCCGCCCTTGACCAGCCGACTCGAACTCGGGACTACACCAGCATGGTACTTGTTGGCCTCACGGAAGAAATCAAGAGCAATCGACGAAACGCGAGAAAACTCACCCGAATGGCCGACCGCGTTGCAAGAAACTCCTGACTATACTTGTAGGACCTTGAGAAGTGGTGTCTAGAGGGGGGGGGGGTGATTAGACACTAAGTACAAAAATTGCAGTTTTTAAGTTTCCTTAAGTTTAAGTCGAGTTTAGGCACAAGTTTAACATTCACAATACATATCAATCAAGCATGCAAAGAGTATATGAGCAGCGGAAATTAAAGCATGCAACTTGCAAGAAAGTAAAGGGAAGGGTTTGGAGGATTCAAACGCAATTGGAGACACGGATGTTTTTGGCGTGGTTCCGATAGGTGGTGCTATCGTACATCCACGTTGATGGAGACTTCAACCCACGAAGGGTAACGGTTGCGCGAGTCCACGGAGGGCTCCACCCACGAAGGGTCCACGAAGAAGCAACCTTGTCTATCCCACCATGGCCGTCGCCCACGAAGGACTTGCCTCACTAGCGGTAGATCTTCACGAAGTAGGCGATCTCCTTGCCCTTACAAACTCCTTGGTTCAACTCCACAATCTTGTCGGAGGCTCCCTAGTGACACCTAGCCAATCTAGGAGACACCACTCTCCAAGAAGTAACAAATGGTGCGTTGATGATGAACTCCTTGCTCTTCTGCTTCAAATGATAGTCTTCCCAACACTCAAATCTCTCTCATGGGATTTGGATCTGGTGGAAATAAGATTTGAGTGGAAAGCAACTTGGGGAAGGCTAGAGATCAAGATTCATATGGTAGGAATGGAATATCTTGGCCGCAACACATGAGTAGGTGGTTCTCTCTCAGAAATGGTAAGTTGGAAGTGTAGGTTTAGTCTGATGGCTCTCTCCACGAATGAAGAGGAGGTGTAGGGGTATATATAGCCTCCACACAAAATCTAACCGTCACACACAATCTACAAAACTCGGTGGGACCGAATCGTTAAACTCGGTCAGACCGATTTAGCAAATAATGTGACCGTTAGGATTTTCGGTGGGACCGAAATGCAACTCGGTGAGACCGATATGGTTAGTGTTAGGGCATAACATAATCTCGGTAAGACCGATTACACAAACTCGATGAGACCGATTTTGGTAATGAGCTTTCCAGAGAGTTGGTCACGCAAACTCGGTTTGACCGATTACACAAACTCGGTGGGACCGATTTTGGTAATGAGTCAACGAGGAAGTTTCCATTGTAATCTCGGTAGTACCGGTTGCTCAAACTCGGTGAGACCAATTTTGGTAATGGACATACACAGAGAGATTACAATCCCATATCGGTGAGACGGAGATCCCGGTCGGTAAGACCGGTTTGCCTAGGGTTTGTGGCAGTGGCTATGACATTCAAACTTGGTGGCGCCGGATAGAAAGAATCAATGGGGCCGAGTTTGACTTTAGGTTTTAGGACACATGTGTGGAAGTGGGAAAGTAGTTGAGGGTTTTGGAGCATATCACTAAGCACTTTGGAGGAAGAAACTCATTAAGCAACACCTCATCCCTCTTTGATAGTATTGGCTTTTCCTATAGACTCAATGTGATCTTGGATCACTAAAATGGAAAATGAAGAGTCTTGAGCTTGAAGCTTGAGCCAATCCTTTGTCCTTAGCATCTTGACGGAGTTCCCACATCCTTTAGTCCATGCCACTCCATTATTGAACTTATCTGAAACATACTAGATAAAAGTGTCAGTCCAACAAGAGATATGTGGACATTAATTACCAAAAACCACCTAAGGAGCACTTGTGCTTTCAATATCCCCCTTTTTGGTAATTGATGACAACATACATCAAAGCTTTAGATAAAGATACAAAGAATAGCAAGTAAAGCTTTGGAAGGACATGTAACAGGCATAGGCTCCCCCTACATGTATGCAATCATGTGAATATGGAATATAAAGGCGTGTGAGAGCATAACCATGATAGAGCAGGCAATGTGTTACATGTATCTTGGTCATATGCATCAGAGCAAAGAATATTAAAGAAAATACCTTCATGCTCATGAGTCCTTCTTGCAAACAGTATGTACATCAGCAAGAATTCCTCATACACATGATTGTGATGCATATACTTACCTTGTAGTCTTGAGTTGGCTTAGGATGAAATGAACCTGCGCAAACAAGGTTAGATAACACAGATGCACCTACTAGCCAGAGCAAACAAAAGAAACCACAAGAATACCAAGACTAGGATGACATGTAGAGAGTGAGTACTAAGTACCACATTGGATTAGACATGTCCCCAAGAGTAAGATATGCAATGAATTTAAATGACTTCTTTCCCTTAGATGTCTTGCTCCCCCTGAATCTAGCATGGGATACTGGGAGAAGATAGGGAATAGAAAATCAGAGCTGAAAGATATGAATGATGATCAGAGCTAATGCATGCTAATGCAAATAAGCACAAAAGATCATATGAACATGTCTCTCCCCTCAAGAAGACGTGTGGCATCTCTCCTCTTGAACACCAAGCATCTAGGATCCTTCAGAAATACTTCTACTTATGTATTCTCTCCCCTGGAGATCTCTCTCCCCCTGAGGATCTCTCCCCCCTTGAGGATCTCTCTGTAAATGATAAGCTTTGATGTGATCTCTCTCTCCCCCTTTGACATCAATTTCCAAGAAGGGATTTCTGGAATTTGTCGAATGGGTTTGGTCCTTGAGACACAGCACAAAGCAATGATAAAAATGCGATGCTTGTAGAGGACGAGATTCATTGAGTGGAGCTGGATCAGAAGAAACATAGAATATGTGGCAAACTGTTTTTCCTGATGTGAAATCGATGGCACCGAGTGGTATGCTTCGGTTGTACCGAAAAGATTCGGTAGGACCGAAAACAACAAATCGGTGAAACCGAGTTCATCACAGAGAA
This sequence comes from Aegilops speltoides, assembly GCA_021437245.1. Classification (NCBI taxonomy): domain Eukaryota; kingdom Viridiplantae; phylum Streptophyta; class Magnoliopsida; order Poales; family Poaceae; genus Aegilops; species Aegilops speltoides. Next base: position 232,891,141 of record CM038144.1, read on the forward strand.
AACACTTGTCACCTCAGCTCACTAGACTGGTAAGATCTCACAAAGATTTGCAAGGAATTTACTGAAAGATATGCAATGAATTTGAATGGAGAGAATGCAGAGCAAACAGAAAGAAATCTAGATGAAGTTTTTTTTGAAAGGGGAAACAAATATTCATGAGACAAATGCAAAAAAACACAAAAAACACAGAAAACAACACAAGAGAACTTCATCTAGAGATGGTCGGCGACAAAGTCACCTATGTTAGAGTATATTGACTTAGGAGTCAAGTAAGATCACTTGATCATAGGTCATACTCATCGTTTAAGATCAAAATGGGGTTGCCATTTTTCGTTTAAGCATCTTGATGTATTCACATCTTGTCGAGTTGCTTTAGCTCATGACTTGGAGTAAAGCTTCTCTAAGATGGAATAACATACCTTGGTTGGTGGTATTGTCCATGTAGTTGAACTTGTGTGGGTTGCTCAAGGTTGATGTAGCTCATCAAGAGTTGGGAGCACCACTTGGAATTGGAGTCCATCTACCTACATGGGTTAGTTCTTGCAAGGAAGAGCACTTGTGTATCCAAAAATGACAATCATGAAGCTTAACATAGAATTTGTCAAAGGATATGTTTGAATGGTTTCGTGTTTCCTTGTCTTCAACCACCATGGTGTAGAGACTTTGTGATGTAGAGATTGCTCAAGATATGAGTAGATTACAATCTCATGGAATTGGATTTAACCAAGTACCTACATGGGTTAGATAACATGCAAGATGCAAGTATATTCAAGACATAAGATTTTCATCATAAGAGAAATATCAAGGATTAGTCATAAGCTCATGTCTTGCATGTATCCAATGGAGTTTCTACTCCAAGTTTGAAGCATCGGTGATGTTCAATTCTCCTCTTTACCTGCAAAACACTTTCTCATCAAGAGGTTTAGTGAATATATCCGCTAATTGCTTTTTGGTGCGAACATGCTTAAGATCAATGTCACCCTTAGCAACATGATCTCGAATGAAATGATGACGAACTTCAATATGCTTAGTTCGAGAATATTGCGCGGGATTCTGACCAATTTTGATAGCACTTTCATTTTCACAAAGGAATGGAACATGTCTCACATATATCCCGTAATCTTTAAGAGTTTGGGTCATCCAAAGTAATTGAGCACAACATGAACCAGCGGCAATGTATTACACTTCGGCGGTGGATAAGGATACCGAGTTTTGTTTCTTGGAGGACCAAGACACAAGAGATCTACCAAGAAATTGACAAGTACCCGAAGTGGACTTTCTATCAACCTTGTCTCCGGCATAGTCCGAGTCGGAATAGCCAACAAGATTGAAAGAGGCCCTCTTAGGATACCAAATGCCAAAATTTGGTGTATGGATTAAGTATCTCACTATCCTTTTCACGGCCTTAAGATGACATTCCTTAGGAGCAGCTTGATATCGTGCACACATGCACACACTTAGCATGATATCGGGACGTGAAGCACACAGATATAACAATGAACCAATCATAGAGCGATAAACCTTTTGATCAACCGGTTCACTATCTTTGGTCAAATCAAGATGTCCACTAGTAGGCATGGGTGTAGACATACCTTTGCATTCTTGCATATTGAACTTCTTGAACAAGTCCTTTGTGTACTTCGTTTGAGAAACAAAGGTACCTTCCTTAGTTTGCTTGATTTGCAATCCAAGAAATAATTTGAGTTCACTCATCATAGACATCTCAAACTTCTCTGACATTAGCTTCCCAAACTTTTCACTAAAATGAGGGTTAGTTGAACCAAATATAATATCATCAACATAGATTTGGCACACAAATAGTTCTCCATTAACCCTTTTAGTAAAAAGTGTGGAATCAATTTTCCCAATTTCAAAGCCTTTTTCAATAAGGAACTTGGTCAAGCATTTATACCATGCTCTAGGAGCTTGTTTAAGACCATAAAGAGCTTTGTGAAGTTTGTAAACATGATTGGGTTTCTTAGGATTGACAAAGCTGGGAGGTTGCTTAACATAAACTTCCTCTTCTATTTCACCATTTAGAAAAGCACTTTTAATGTCCATTTGGTACAAGGTGATATCATGATGATTAGCATAGGCAAGTAAGATGCGAATGGACTCAAGTCTAGCAATGGGAGCATAAGTCTCACCATAGTCGATACCTTCGACTTGTGTATAGCCTTGGGCGACGAGACGTGCTTTGTTGCGAACTACTTGTCCATCTTCATCTTGCTTGTTGCGAAACACCCATTTGGTACCGATGATGTTGTGGTTGTTGTCGGGCTTCTCAACCAATGTCCAAACTTGGTTTCTCTCAAAGTTGTGTAGCTCTTCATGCATTGCATTTATCCAATCCGGATCTTCCAATGCTTCTTCAACCTTCATAGGTTCAATGCTAGAGATGAAAGAATAGTTTTCACAAAAGTTAGCTAAACGAGTTTTAGAGCGAGTGATTCTCCCGGTTTGAATGTCATTGTAGATTTGCTCGACGGGATGATCTTTAGCAATTCTTGCTCGAACTCGTGAAAGCTTTTGCTTGGGTCTTTGTTGAACATCTCCTTCATCTTGTTCTTCTTCTTGGCCTTCTTCATTGTTGGCGTTGTCGTTCTCTTGTCATGGTGGAGAAGGAGGTTGTTGACGTTCATCTTGATGCACTTCCTCGTTTTCTTCATCTTGGTGTGTCCCACTTGTGGATGCTTCCGTATCAACTCTTGGTTCACCTTGTCGTGAATTAGAAGCTTCCACTTGGACGGACGAGGTACTCTCCTTCACCTCCGTTGGGCGGACCTTGCCAATAGACAAGTCTTGGATTGCTTCCGAAGGATCTTTGTCTCCTACATCAATTGGCAATTGCTCTACTTGCGAGACGTTAGATTCATCAAACTTCACATCTACCGTCTCTTCAACCTTTCGGGTGAAATTGTTGTAGACACGGTAAGTGTGAGAGTTTGAGCCATAACCTAGTAGGAAACCTTCATGAGACTTAGGAGCAAATTTAGAACGACGATGCTTATCAAGAATGTAGCACTTTGAGACGAATACTCGAAAGTATCCAACTTGGGGTTTGTTACCGGTGAGGAGCTCGTATGCCGTCTTGCCGAGTAGCTTGTGAAGATACAAGCGATTAGTTGCATGACAAGCTGTCTCAACTGCTTCTGCCCAAAAGTGCTTCGGTATCTTGTACTCATCAAGCATCGTTCTCGCCATTTTGATGAGCGTCCGGTTCTTCCTCTCAACAACTCCGTTCTGTTGAGGTGTGTACGTAGCCAAGAACTCGTGTGAAATCCCTTCTTCGTCAAGAAAGGTGTCCACATTTGCGTTTTTGAACTCCGTTCCGTTGTCGCTGCGAACCTTCTTGATCTTCACTTCAAATTGATTTTGGGCCTTCCTAGCGAAGTTTTTGAAGATCTTTTGGACCTGCGATTTATCATCGAGAAAGAACACCCATGTAAATCTTAAAAAATCATCAACTATAACTAGACCAAAAGAATTTCCACCGAGACTCTTGTAAGAGTTGGGACCAAAAAGATCCATGTGAAGTAGCTCGAGTGGCCTCCTTGTGGTCATGATGTTCTTCAAGGGATGCCTTCCTCCAACCTATTTACCTGCTTGACAAGCACTGCAAAGTCTATCCTTATAAAATATGACATCATTAACTCCAAGGATATGATTTCCTTTAATAAGCTTGTCAAGGTTTCGCATACCAACATGACCTAATCGTCTATGCCATAACCAACCTTTTGAGGATTTAGCAATGAAGAAAGTTTTAGGTTGAGCCTTTTTAGTGAAATCAACAATGTATAGATCACCTCTACGCACACCGGTAAAGACCATTTTATGATTGTCTCGACGAAACACTTGGCAATCTACTTCAGTAAATAGGACATTGAAACCGAAATCAGCAAGTCCATATACAGAAAGTAAGTTGTATCCAAGAGATTCAACGAGCATGACATTTTGTATGGAGCTATCATGTGATATGGCCACCTTACCGAGGCCAACCACCTTACCCTTTGAGTTGTCACCGAAACTGACATACTATCGAGGACTATCATTATCAGCAAGCTCATGAAACATGTCTTTATCTCCGGTCATGTGATCGGTACATCCACTATCAAGAACCCATTCCTTTCCTCCTGACATATATCCCCGAAGATTTGCCATAAGACCAAAATGTCTCATTGCATCGTCAAGATCGAAGTCACTATCATCATCCTCATCATAGTATCCATGTTCAACATCGTCATGTGGTGGATCAAATCCTAGAGAGGGTAATTCATTAGAATGAGTTTGACAATGATCTTGCTTATGAGTTTTTATAGCTTCGGAAATAATATCACTAATAATTTCAACATCTCCTTTCGCACGCATAAGGTTTGTAAGCTCAAATAGACGATCACCAAACATAGGATCACTAGTATTCATCTTACTCAAGGCAATAGACTTATGGAGAATTTCATCAAGATTTTTCAAGGAATAGTTTGGAAAGCGTTCCTCAAGAAATTTCCATATAGTGTAGGCACACTTAAGAGTAGGCAAACATCGAATCAAGTTTCTAGGCAATCCTCTAATGATAAGTTCGGCAATTCTAAGATTCCTAATCATGTCAATTGACTCATCATGGGTAGGATGCATAGGGTCAACATGAGGTGCACAAGGGCTAGCAATGTACTTGTTCAAATGGTATTGATTGAAAATTACAAGCATCTCATTTTCCACTCACGAAAATACTCTCCATCAAGAATAGGCACTCTATGTCTAAGACTCCCCAAAGTAGACTCATCCATCTTCCTCCAATGGTGATTAAACCAAGGCAATGGAGACTAAAGCTCTAATACCACTTGTAGGACCTTGAGAAGAGGTGTCTAGAGGGGGGTGATTAGACACTAAGTACCAAAATTGTAGTTTTTAAGTTTCCTTAAGTTTAAGTGGAGTTTAGGCACAAGTTTAACATTCACAATACATATCAAAGCAAGCATGCAAAGAGTATATGAGCAGCGGAAATTAAAGCATGCAACTTGCAAGAAAGTAAAGGGAAGGGTCTGGAGGATTCAAACGCAATTGGAGACACGGATGTTTTTGGCGTGGTTCCGATAGGTGGTGCTATCGTACATCCACTGTCGGTGTACTAGAGTAGGGGTACCCTAGTATCCCGAACTTGTGCCTGACGGGCATCAGAAGACCTCGCTGCAAGGCCTTGCCGGTGATTTGTAAAGTCCTCCGTGGTTCCTTTGGAGCCATTCAAGAACAAAGTGTTTAAGCCAAGGAGACAAGGCCCCGACAAGAGGAGCTTGCCGGGAAGGCTAACCAAGGCACCTCAAGGAACTTGCCGCGACGCGCCACGCGTCCCGGCAAGGCCCGGTCAGCGACAAGCTTCCTGACGCGACAAGACAACGATCATGTAAGGCGCTATGGGCGGCAAGCTACCGCTCAGACCAAGCGCTCCAACAAGATCCACCAACGTGTCGCCACAGGGCCTTTCAGCGCCAGCGATCGCAAGAGGCTGTGTAGCCAGCGGTGCGAGGTGGCAAGCGAAGCTGACAAGATTACCATCTTGGCAAGCGGTGGCGTCCCTGGCGGTCCCTTTTCTGCACTGTTTGGGCGACACAGACGGGCATTTAATGCCTTTGTCCCCTGCCGTCAGGGTTAGGTAGGATACACTGTACAAGTAGTTGTACCAACCGCAATTCCTTTCCAGTTTTACCCTTGTCTACGTTGTCACCTGTCGGTGACCCCTTGAGCATATAAAAGGAGGCCCATGCGCAACGTAGAGAGGGGTTTGAGGCCAGTAAACACTCCCGCTCGGTCTCGTTAGCAGCTAGTGTGTACTGTAGCACTCAGCGCTCCCGAGCAAGAACACAATACAATCATACATGCAGAAGTAGGAGTATTATCTCTCCGGAGAGCTCCGAAGCTGGGTAAACTGCTCGTGTGCTTCCCGATCTGCTTTCGGCGATCTCTCCGCCCGCCAACCGAAGGGCCGGTCCGCCGCCCCACAGTGTTCGTTCCCACGACATCTATGGCGCGCCAGGTAGGGGGCGTCGAGGTTGTGTGAACCAGATCCGACGTTCACGCAAGCTAGATATTCATCATCTTCATCGACATGCCACCGAAGAAGAAGGCTTCGGAGGTGGGGGCTCCGTCCACGTCGATCCCACCGCCACCGGAGCAAACGGGTGGTGGGGTAGACGCCGGCGGAAGAACGGGCGCCGACGAGGGAGCTCACGGTGCTGCCAGGTCCAAGCTGCACAGACCTCGGCGTCCGTACATGCACCGCGCCCATCTCAGGAGGTGCGGGACCAATAGCGTCATGGTACTCGCGGTACCATACGTTCGTTGGACCGAGATCGAGCTGGTGGATCTCAGGATGCTCAAGACCAGCATGCGCGCCAACATGCTGGCACGAGCAAGACACGGTCGCCTGGACGGGATGCTGCTCCGTCTAACATAGTTAGAAGTCCGAGCATATCCCGCTCCTCGCACCGTTCGCCACTGCCACCCTCCACTCCAGCAGAAGCTCTGGCACGAGCTCAACTGCTCCTGGATTACCCTCCAACGACGGACAAGATTGACGAATGGAGGGCCACCATTCAGAGTCTCATCGGCTTCGCCAACGGCGACACTCCACGGCAGCCGAATGCATCGCAGCCGCGGCAAGACTGCCAGGCACAGGCCGGTGGCGACAAGACCGATGGGGGTGCAACCACCGTGCACTCTCCACCCCGAAGGCCAAGATCGCCGACTCGCCGGGTCAACCTCGACAACGAATCCACCGCGTCATCACGAACGACAGCAAGAAGACGCTCGTACTCGCATCGAGCATCGAAGAGAAGCGCGGCGTCAATCAGACCAGCGCGCTGGGCCCACTGTCAACATGCATGCGCCCGGGAACCAGCGACTTGTCAGACGCGTAGGTTGCCCTGCGTTCACTCGTGAGCTGCGGCAAGTCCAGTGGCCCAGCACGAAGAATTTCAAGCCAGATGCACCAAAGAAGTACGACGGCAAGACGCATCCGTCGGAGTTCCTCAGCATCTACACCATCGCGGTGCAAGCTGTCGGGGGGCGAGACGATAAGATCCTTGCCAACTACTTCCCGCTGGTACTCAAGCCCAATGTCAGGTCCTGGCTCATGCACTTGCCGGACAACTCCATATCCTCCTGGGCAGACCTGTGCCATCAGTTTGTCGGCGCCTTTATAGGCGGCCACAAGCCTCATGGCCAAGAGAGCGACCTTCATATACTTGTCCAGAAGGAAGGAGAGTCCCTGCGCAAGTACACTCAGAGATTCAGCCGTGTACAGTACAACATCCCAGATGTCCACCCAGCCGCGGTCATCAGCGCGTTCCATCAGAAAATGCGGAACCGCAGGATGCGGGAGGAGTTGGCGATGTGCAAGATCAGAGACGTCAGTGAGCTATACGCCCTGGCCGACAAGTGTGCACATGCTGAGGAAGGGAGGAAACTTCCCGGAGAGACTACCGGAGTAGGAGGATCTGACAGGGAGGATGCTGCCCCGGCCAAGAAAAACCGGCGGCGGAACAACAGGAAAAGGAAAGGCAAAGATGTGCTAGTTGTCGAGCAGTCCGGCAACGGAGGCGGCGCCAAGGAAGCCGAAGCTGTGGCGGTCGCCGACAAGCAGGACAGCACCAACAAGCAGTACTGCAAGATCCACCGCACCAAGGGCCATGACCTCCAGAGTTGCAAGAAGGTCGAGCAGCTTGTCGAGCAGCAAAAGGCCGAGTACGAGCGATGCGACTAGGAGAAGGCCCAAGAAGGTACTGGAGGATCCGGCAAGAAGCGCCCCGGCCGGGGAGGACGCCGCGGCAAGGCCAAGCAGCGGCAAGGAGACAGACCTCCCCGCGGCCGCGACAAGGATGAAGATGACGACGAAGATGAAGATATGGATGATGACGAGGCTGATGAGCAGGAGTTTCAGAAAGCCACAGAGGTCCTATGCGCTGTGGCGGTGCTTCTTCAGATACTTCACACCGCCAGCTCAAGCAGAGGGTGCGGGAAGTCAATGCGGCAGAACCACCCGTCGAGTCATGCAAGCCTCTGAAATGGTCCAGCACGTCTATCATCTTTGGTATTGAGGACCACCCTGATCGCATAACCGCGGTCGGGTGCTTGCCGATGTTGGTTTCACCAACTATCCGCAACCTCAAGGTCACTAAGATGCTAGTTGACGGCGGGGCCGGCTTGAACCTGATCTCCTCCGCGGTACTTCAGAAACTCCAGATCCCTGACAGCGAGCTCGAAGAGACCGGCATGTTCCGAGGAATCAATCCGGGAAGGAGCAAGCCGAAGGGAAAGATCACGTTACCGGTGACGTTTGGCAGCGAGTTGAACTTCAGGACTGAGAGGGTCGTGTTTGACATTGCTGATTTTCCATTGCCCTACAATGGGATACTCGACCATCCAGCACTCGCCAAATTCATGGCAGCCTCTCACTATGCATTCAACATGCTGAAGATGCCAGGCCCGATAAGTGTCATTTCTGTCGCTGGCGACAAGAAGGATGCTCTTATTTGTGCCGACAAGATCTACCGGGAAGCAGCAGCCGCAGCAGATCGCAAGTCACTTGCTGCTGAAGCTCCCGGGGGGAAGAAGAAGACCAAGTCCGGCAAGAGTTCTGATGCCCACTCCGGCAAGCGCACCTCTTCGGAGTGCTGCGCTACCGTCGAGGACGCACCATCGAGCTCCACTGGCAAGTGTAAGAAGATGATGACAGCTCCGCCAGAGACCAAGAAGGTGCCCGCCAAGGAGGACGGCACTGGTGGTACCTTCACCATCAGTGCCACTCTCGACCCTAAATAGGAAAGCGCGCTCGTTGCTTTCCTGCGGGCTAACGTCGACGTGTTTGCATGGCAACCGTCTGATATCCCCGGTGTTCCCAGGAAAGTAATCGAGCACCATCTTGCCGTCTGTCCTCATGCGCGGCCCGTCAAGAAGAAGGTCAGGAAACAAGCAGTGGAGCGCCAAGAATTCATCGCAGAAGAAATCAAGAAGTTGGAAGCAGCAGGCCTTGTCAGAGGAGTGCTCCATCCTACGTGGTTAGCCAATCCTGTAGTCGTGTGCAAGGAAAATGGGAAATGGAGGCTTTGTATCGACTTTACCAATGTTAATAAAGCTTGTCCCAAAGACCCATTTCCCTTGACATGCATTGACCAGATTGTTGACTCCACGGCCGGATGTGACTTGCTTTCATTTCTTGACGCATACTTAGGATACCATCAGATCTTCATGGCAGAAGAGGATGAAGAGAAGACCGCATTCATCACTCCATGTGGCACATACTATTTCGTACGGATGCCTTTCGGTTTAAAGAATGCTGGTTCAACATTTGCAAGGGTAGTACATGACGCTTTTGAGCCACAAATGCACAGAAATGTGGAAGCCTACATGGATGACATAGTGGTCAAGAGCAAGGACAAGGCAACTCTGATTCAAGATTTAGACGAAACCTTTGCAAATCTGCGCAAGATCAACCTCAAGCTTAACCCCGAGAAGTGTGTGTTTGGAGTCCCCTTCGGCAAGCTTCTCGGATTCTTCGTGTCTCAGCGGGGAATTGAAGCGAATCCCGACAAGATCAAGGCCATTGAGCAGATTGAAGCACCAAAGCGCGTCAAGGATGTACGAAGGCTTGCCGGCTTCATGGCAGCTCTCAGCAGGTTTATCTCTAAGTCTGCTGAGCGTGCCCTGCCGTTTTTCAAAATATTGAAAAAGGCAGGTCCAATGAAATGGACTCCGGAAGCGGAGGCTGCGCTGCAGGACTTGAAGAGATACCTGTCCTCCACTCCAACACTTGTCGCACCTAAGCCACAAGAGAAGTTGCTGCTGTATATAGCAGCAACCAATCAAGTGATTAGTGTTGCGTTAGTAGCGGAGAGGGAGGCGGATGATGAGCCAGCAGCCACGGCAGATACATCCAGCGACAAGCAGGGGGCTTCGCCGGCAAGCTCTGGTCCCGACAAAGATGGATCTGCGCAGACGCATAAGGAGATACAGAAGAAAATGGTGCAGCGCCCAGTTTACTTTGTCAGTTCCCACTTGCAGGGGGCTAGGTCAAGGTACTTTGGTGTGCAGAAATTGCTTTTCGGCCTTCTCATGGCCTCGAGAAAGTTGCGCCATTATTTCCAAGCACAGGAGATCACAGTTGTCACTCGTTTTCCGCTGAAGAGGATACTGAAGAATCCAGAAGCAACAGGCAGGATTGTCGAGTGGGCACTGGAGCTGTCAAGCTTTGGCCTCAAGTTTGAGAGCACTTCAACTATCGAGCCGAGCATTGGCGAATTCATAGCAGTGGGCGCCAACGCCGGATGAAGAAATTCGTAAGCGAGCATCCCGTCAAGGAAGCAAGCAAAGAGTGGCTCATGTACTTTGATGGTGCCTTCTCGCAGCAAGGCGCCGGTCTTGAGCGTGCTGCTTGTCGCGCCCATCGGAGAGCACCTCAAGTCGTAGTCGGATGCACTTTCCCAAGGAGCAAGCAACAAACAATACCACAGAGTATGAAGGTTTGCTTGCCGGTCTCAGGATCGTAGCAGACCTTGGGATCAAGAAGCTCATTGTCAGGGGTGACTCGCAACTTGTCATCCGCCAAGTGAGCAAGAATTATCAGAGTCCGTTGATGGAAGCCTACGTTGATGAAGTGAGAAAGTTAGAAGAGCACTTTGACGACCTACAGACGGAACATGTTCCAAGAGCTCAGAACGACATTGACAATGGCCTGTCAAAGTGCACCGCACTTAAGTTACCTGTGGAACCAGGGATCTTTGTGCTCAAACTGACTCAACCGTCTGTAACGCCATCAATTGGACAGAGCAAGAAGAGGAAGTTGATTTATGGTGACTATTTTCCGGCAGAGCTCCCCGAAGCCGCCGCCAAGAAGGTCCCCAAGATCAACACCAAGAATGCTGAGGAGCAGTCTGCTCCGGCAAGCCCTAGGGTTTGTTCCATTGAAGAAGACGCTCCCAACAAGTTTTGCTCCGACAAGCTTGTCGGGGAACGTCAAGCTCCGGCTGAGCCGCAGGTTCTTGCCGTAGAAGCGGATGTTCTCGCAGCAGCATATGTGCCTATAGTCCTTGTTGTCGAGCCGCAAGCTCCAGCATGGGCACAGCAGATTGTCCGTTTCCTTCAGACAGGAGAACTTCCCGAAGAGCAAGAAGAAGCAGAAAAAGTAGCCCGGCAGTCAAGTATGTACCAGTTTGTCGACGACACACTGTACAGAAGAAGACTCAACGGTGTGAAATTAAAGTGTATTCACCGGGAAGACGGACAAAAGCTGTTGGCGGAGATACATGGAGGCATATGTGGTCACCACATTGGCGCAAGTGCACTTGCCGGCAAAGCTTTCCGGCAAGGTTTCTTTTGGCCAACAGCCCTCCAGGATGCCACTGCACAAGTAACCAAGTGTGAAGCGTGCCAGTTCCATTCCAAGCAGATACACCAGCCAGCTCAAGCTCTCCGGGACGATCCCTTTATCACGGCCATTTTTGATGCAGGGGCTCGACATCCTCGGCCCCTTTCCCGAGTTTTGGGGCTTTGAGTACTTATGCGTTGCAATCGACAAGTTCACAAAGTGGCCGGAAGTGGAAGCGATGAGGAAGGTGACAAGACATCGTGATCAAGTTCTTCAGTCAATTGTTTGCCGTTTGGGATCCCTAACGGGATCATCACCGACAACAAAGACGCAATTCACGAGCCACACCTTCATGCGAGACGTCCAAGATCTTGGCGCCAAAGGTGCCTGGCTACATTGCTCATCCGAGAAGCAACAGTCAAGCGGAGAGGGCAAATGCTGAAGTGCTGCGCGGGCTCAAGACCAGGACTTTCGACAGGCTGCGCAAGTGCGGAAAGAACTGGATTGAGGAGCTACCGGTGGTTCTTTGGTCGATCAGGACGACGCCAAATCGAGCCACTGTCCAGACACCTTTCGCTCTAGTCTATGGAGCAGAGGCAGTTCTCCCAACGGAACTCGTATACGGGTCGCCTCGAGTGCTCGCTTATGATGAGCTTGAGCAAGAGCAGCTGCGACAAGATGATGCGCTGCTCCTTGAGGAAGACCGTCATCAGGCTGTTGTACGAGCTGCTCGATACCAGCAAGCTTTGCGCCGCTACCATAGCCGCAAAGTTAATGCCAGAAGTCTCGAGGAAGGCGACCTTGTTCTTCGGCGCGTTCAGTCCGCCAAGAATTCCAACAAGTTGACGCCAAAGTGAGAAGGCCCTTACCGGGTGAAACGAGTCACTAGGTGTCGGTGTAATAAAGTAGGGGTACCTTAGTACCCCGAACTTGTCATCGGCGATCGAAGCACCCAGGGCGAGGCTTGCGGGCGCCCGCCAAGATCCTCCGCCATTCCTGTCTTACTGCCATTCAAGAACAAAGTACCAACTAAGAAGACAAGGCCCCGGCAAGAGGAGCTTGCCGGGAAGTACAAGGCCCCGGCAAGAGGAGCTTGCCGGGAAGGACAAGACCCTGGCAAGAGGAGCTTGCCGAAAAATAACCAAGACACTTGTAAAACTTGCCTAACGCCCGCTGGCGTCCGGCAAGGCCCGGCGAGCGGCAAGCTTCTTTGGTGCGACAAGACAACGGCCGCGGCAAGGCACTTGCAGCGGCAAGGCTGCCACTCTGCACCCAAAGCTCCAGCGCATCCAACGGCGTGTCACCCTGGGCCATCCCAGAGCACGTGGCGGTATTTGTGCCAGGCAGCCATGGTCGAGGTGGCAAGTGAAGCTGACAAGGAGGCCATCGTGGCGATCGGTGGCGCCCCTAACGATCGTTTCCTTGCACTATTGGGGTGACCGGACGGGCATTAAATGCCCTTGTCCCCTGCCGACAGAATTAGGTAGGGGACACTGTTGGACACTGTTGTACCAACCTGCGTTTTTACCTTTCTACCCCTCTTTCTACGCTGCCACCTGTTGCTGACCCCTTAGGCTATAAAAGGGAGGCCCATGCACACGTAGAGGGGGTTCATAATTTCGGTTCCACAGCCGACTCATTCAGCACCACAACACGCTCACGCCCTGAGCAAGAACAAAATACAAACACAAAGCAGCAGTAGGAGTTTTATCTCTCCGGAGAGCTCCGAAGCTGGGTAAAAATCTCCCCCGCGTGCTCCCGCCTCGATCTGCTCAGCGTGCGCCCTCCGCTCCCTTGCCGGACTAGAAGGGGCCCCCGGCCCCATAGGTGCTCGTGCTCCCACAAAAACGCCACGACATCTTTGGCGCGCCAGGTAGGGGGGCGTCGAGGTCGCGAGCATCTGATCCGGCGTCTGCGCGCACTACATCAACATCTTCCTCAACATGCCACCGAAGAAGAAAACTTCGGAGGTGGCCGCTCCGTCTGCGACTATCCTGCCGCCACCGGAGCAAACGGGCGGTGGGGTGGACGCCGTCGGAGGAGCGGGCGCCAGCGGGGGGACTCACATCATCACCCGCTCCAAGGACAAGGCCCCGCAAGGTTTAGCGTCTGCACATCCACCGCACCCCTCCCAGGAGGTGCAAGATCGACAATGCCACGGCGCTCCTGGCGCCGTGCTCGCGTTGGAGCAAGGCCAAGCTGGTGGGTCGCGGGACGTTCAAGGTTAGCATCTTGCGCGCCCGACGCTGGCACGAAGCGCTGATGCGGTCGCTCGGCGAGATCTTGCTCCTTCTAACGCTGTTAGAAGTTTGAGCATGTCTCGCACCTCGCGTCGCTCACCACCGCCACCCAAGACTCCGGAGGAAGCGCTGGCCCGAGCCCAGCTACTCCTAGATTACCCTCCAGCGCCGGACAAGGTCGATGATTGGAGGGCCGCCATTTATATCCTCATCGGCTTCGCCAACGCCGACAAGCCCCGACAAACGAGCACGCCGAAGCCGCGGCAAGGCGCTCAGGCGGAAGCCGGCGGCGACAAGACCGTGGGGTGCCACCACCGTGCACTCCCGCCCGAAGTTAAGGTCGCCGACTCGCCGGGCCAACCTCGACGCCGACTCCACCGCGTCGTCGGACCCATGAGCTCGCCGTGATCAACGCCACATTCTCCAAAACGGCGACACGAAGACGCCGCACCGCATCGAAGCGCAGAAGAGAAAGCGGCGTCAATCGACCAGCGCGCTGGGCCCACTGTCGATATGCATGCGCCCGGGGAACGAGCGACTTACGTCTGTGGCGGAGTTGCCCTGCGTTCACCCGTGAGCTGCGGCAAGTCGATGGCGAGAATACGATGGCGAGGATACATCCGTCGGAGTTCCTCGGCATCTACACCATCGCGGTGCAGGCTGCCGGAGGGCGCGACGAGAAGATCCTCGCCAACTACTTCCCGCTGGTGCTCAAGCCCAATGTCAGATCTTGGCTCATGCACTTGCCGGACAACTCCATTTCTTCGTGGGCGGACCTGTGCCATCGGTTTGTCAGCGCCTTCACGGGCACCACAAGCCCCATGGCGGAGAGCGACCTTCATCTGCCGCCCGAAGGTAGGAGAACCCTGCGCAAGTACATACAGAGATTCAGCCGGTGCAACAAGAACATCCGAGACGTCCACCCCGCCGCGATTATCGGCGCGTTCCATCGAGCGTGCGTAACGCGAGATGAGGAGGAGATGGCAATGTGCAAAATCAGAGATGTCAGCGAGCTCTATGCTCTGGCCGACAAGTGTGCACGAGCTGAGGAGGGGAGGAGACTCCCCGGAGAGAACGCAGGAGCAGAAGGATCTGACAGTGAGGAAGATGCCCCTCCGGCAAAGAAGAACCGGAGGCGGAATAACAGAAAGAGAAAATCTAAGGATGTGCTAGTTGTCGAGCATTCCGGCAACGGAGGCGGCTCCGACAAGGCCAAGGCTGGAGACTCCGGCGAGGCTGTGGTGGCCGCCGACAAGCAGGATGGCTCCGGCAAGCAATATTGCAAGATCCACCGCACCAAGGGCGATGACCTCCAAACCTGCAAGAAAGTTGAGCAGATGGCGGAGCTACAGAAAGCTGAATACGAGCGCCGCGACAAGGAGAAGGCCCGGGAAGGTGGCAGAGGATCCAGCAACAAGGGTCCCGCCCGGGGAGGGCGCCGCGGCAAGGCCAAGCCGCGGCAAGGAGACAGACCTCCCCGTGGTCGCGACAAGGACGAAGACGAAGATGAGGATGATGAAATGGAGGAAGATGAGACCGGCGACCAAGAGTTTCAGAAGGCAACGGAGGTGTTGTGCATCGACGGCGGTGCTTCTCTGCACACCTCGTACCGCCAACTCAAGCAGTGGGTGCGAGAAGTGAGCGCAGCAGAACCGTCCGTCGAATCGAGCAAGCCTCTAAAGTGGTCCAGCACGCCCATCATCTTTGATGTTGAGGATCACCCTGATCGCATCATTGCGGTCGGGTGCTTGCCGATGTTGGTTTCGCCAACCATCCACAACCTCAAGGTCACGAAGATGTTGGTTGGCGGCGGGGCCGGCCTGAATCTGATCTCCTCCGCAGTTCTCAAGAAGCTCCAGATCCCCGACAGCGAGCTCGAAGAGACTAGTACCTTTCAAGGAATCAACCTGGGAAGGAGCAAGCCGAAGGGGAAGATCACACTGCCAGTAACTTTTGGCAGCGAGCTAAATTTCAGGATAGAGAGAGTCACGTTTGATGTTCCTGATTTCCCATTGCCTTATAATGGGATACTTGGCCGTCCAGCACTCGCCAAATTCATGGCAACCTCTCACTACGCCTACAATGTGCTCAAGATGCCTGGTCCGACAAGAAGGATGCACTTATTGGTACCGACAAGATCTACCGGGAAGCAGCATCCGCAGCAGAGCGCAAACCACTTGCCGCTGAAGCTCCCGGGGGGAAGAAGAAGAAGACCAAGTCCGGCAAGAGTAGCTCTGATGCCCACTCCGGCAAGCGCACCTCTTCGGAGTGCTGCGCTACCGTCGAGGACGCACCATCGAGCTCCACCGGCAAGTGCAAGAAGGCAAAGACAGCTTCACCAGAGACCAAGAAAGTGGCCGCCAAGGAGGACGGCACTGGTGGTACCTTCACCATCAGTGCCACGCTTGATCCTAAATAGGAAAGCGCGCTCGTTGCTTTCCTGCGGGCGAATGTCGATGTGTTTGCATGGCAACCATCTGACAGAAGGAAATATGCCCTAGAGGCAATAATAAAGTTATTATTTATTTCCTCATATCATGATAAATGTTTATTATTCATGCTAGAATTGTATTAACCGGAAACATAATACATGTGTGAATACATAGACAAAACTATGGTCACAAGTATGCCTCTACTTGACTAGCTCATTAATCAAAGATGGTCATGTTTCCTGACCATAGACATGTGTTGTCATTTGATTAGTGGGATCACATCATTAGAAGAATGATGTGATTGACATGACCCATTCTATTAGCCTAGCACTTGATCGTTTAGTATCTCGCTATTGCTTTCTTCATGACTTATACAAAGTTCCCGCAACTATGAGATTGTGCAACTCCGTTTATCGGAAGAACACTTTGTGTGCTACCAAACGTCACAGCGTAATCGGGTGATTATAAAGGTGCTCTATAGGTGTTTCGAAGGTACATGTTGAGTTGGCATAATTCGAGATTAGGATTTGTCACTCCGATTGTCGGAGAGGTATCTCTGGGCCCTCTCGGTAATACTCATCACCTAAGCCTTGCAAGCATATAACTAATGAGTTAGTTATGAGATGACGTATTACGGAACGAGTAAAGAGACTTGTCGGTAACGAGATTGAACTAGGTATTGGATACCGACGATCAAATCTCGGGCAAGTAACATACCGATGACAAAGGGAACAACGTATGTTGTTGTGCGGTTTGACCGATAAAGATCTTCGTAGAATATGTAGGAACCAATATGGGCATCAAGGTCCCGCTATTGGTTATTGACCAGAGACGTGTCTCGGTCATGTCTACAATGTTCTCGAACCGTAGGGTCCGCACGCTTAAGGTTTTGGTGACAGTTATATTATGAGTTTATGTATTTTGATGTAGCGAAGTTTGTTCGGAGTCCCGGATGTGATCGCGGACATGACGAGGAGTGTCGAAATGGTCGAGACATAAAGATTGATATATCGGACGACTATATTCGGACACCGGAAAAGTTCCGGAAGTTTTGGAGAAAATCTGGAGTGCCGAGGGGTTCGGAACCCCGGGAGAGTTAATGGGCCACATGGGCCTAGGTGGGAAGAGAGAGGCGGCCGGGGTGGGCGCGCGCCTCTCCTCCAGTCCGGTGGACTAGGAGGGGGCGCGCCCCTTCCTTTCCCCTCCTCCTCCTTCCTTCCCCTCATAGTAGGAGTAGGAAAGGGGAATCCTACTCCTACTAGGAGGAGGATTCCTCCTCCCTTGGCGCGCCCAAGGGGCCGGCCGCCTCCCCTCCCTCCTTTATATACGGGGTAGGGGGCACCCTAGACACACAAGTTGATCATTGATCGTTCCTTAGCCGTGTGCGGTGCCCCCTCCACGATATTACACCTCGGTCATATTGTAGCGGTGCTTAGGCGAAGCCTGCGACGAAGAACATCAAGATCGTCACCATGCCGTCGTCCGACGGAACTCCTCCCCGCACCTCTGCTGGATCGGAGATCGGGGTGCGTCATCGAGCTGTCGTGTGTCAAGAACTCGGAGGTGCCGGAGTAACGGTGCTTGGATCGGTTGAACCGGGAGGACGACGACTACTTACTCTACGTTGCGTCAAGCGCTTCGCTTCGGTCTCGAGGGTGCGAGACAACACTCTCCCTCGTTGCTATATCATCACCATGATCTTGCGTGTGCGTAGGAAATTTTTGAAATTACTACGTTCCCCAACAAATGGCATCCGAGCCTAGGTTTTATGCGTTGATGTTATATGCACGAGTAGAACACAAGTGAGTTGTGGGCGATATAAGTCATCCGCCTACCAGCATGTCATACTTTGGTTCAGCGGTATTGTGAGATGAAGCGGCCGGACCGACATTACAGCAGACGCTTACGCGAGACTGGTTTCACCGCTACGAGCACTCATGCTTAAAGTTGGCTGGCGGGTGTCTGTCTCTCTCACTTTAGTTGAACCGAGTGTGACTACGCCGGTCCTTGTGAAGGTTAAAACGAGTCTATTTGACAAACTATCGTTGTGGTTTTGATGCGTAGGTAAGAACGGTTCTTGCTAAGCCCGTAGCAGCCACGTAAAATTTGCAACAACAAAGTAGAGGGCGTCTAACTTGTTTTTGCAGGGCATGTTGTGATGTGATATGGTCAAGGCGTGATGCTATATTTTATTGTATGAGATGATCATGTTTTGTAACGAAGTTATCGGCAATGGCGAGAGCCATATGGTTGTCGCTTTATTGTATGAAATGCAAACGCCCTATAATTGCTTTACTTTATCACTAAGCGGTAGCGATAGTCGAGAAGTAATAGATGGCGAACGACAACGATGCTACGATGGAGATCAAGGTGTCGCACCGGTGACGATGGTCATCTGGCGGTGCTTGGAGATGGAGATCACAAGCACAAGATGATGATGGCCATATCATATCACTTATATTGATTGCATGTGATGTTTATCCTTTATGCATCTTATCTTGCTTTGATTGACGGTAGCATTTTAAGATGATCTCTCACTAAAATTATCAAGTAGTGTTCTCCCGAGTATGCACCGTTGCCAAAGTTCGTCGTGCGAGACACCACGTGATGATCGGGTGTGATAAGCTCTCGTCCATCTACAACGGGTGCAAGCCAGTTTTGCACACGCAGAATACTCGAGTTAAACTTGACGAGCCTAGCATATGCAGATATGGCCTCGAACACGGAGACCGAAAGGTCGGCGTGAATCATATAGTAGATATGATCAACATAATGATGTTCACCATTGAAAACTACTCCATCTCACGTGATGATCGGTTATGGTTTAGTTGATTTGGATCACGTGATCACTTAGATGACTAGAGATGTCTGTCTAAGTGGGAGTTCTTAAGTAATATGATTAATTGAACTTAAATTTATCATGAACTTAGTACTGATAGTATCTTGCTTGTCTATGTTTGTTTGTAGATAGATGGCTCATCTTTGTTGTTCCGTTGAATTTTAATCGTTCCTTGAGAAAGCAAAGTTGAAAGATGATGGTAGCAATTATAAGGATGGGTCCGTAACTCGAGGATTATCCTCATTGCTGCCTGTAAGAGTTACATCCTGGAAGCACCGCTGGGTGCGAACTGCCTTCTTGATGCAACCGACGGCGTTAAGAACGTCTCGCAGAGCAAAGCGATGACTACTCTATAGTTCGATGTGCCATGCTTTACGGCTTAGAACCGGGTCTTCAACGGCGTTTTGAGCGTCATGGAGCATATGAGATGTTCCAGGAGTTGAAGTTAATATTTCAAGCAAATGCCGGATTGAGAGATATGAAGTCTCCAATAAGTTCTATAGCTGCAAGATGGAGGAGAATAGTTACGTCGGTGAACATATACTCGGAATGTCGGGTATAACAATCACTTGATTCAACTAGGAGTTAATCTTCACGATGATAGTGTCATTGACAAAATTCTTCAATCATCGCCACCAAGCTACAAGAGCTTTGTGATGAACTATAATATGCAAGGGATGAACAAGACTATTCCGAGCTCTTCGCGATCTTTGAAAGCCACGGAGGTAGAAATCAAGAAGGAGCATCAAGTGTTGATGGTCAACAAGACCACTAGTTTCAAGAAGAAGGGCAAAGGGAAGAAGAAGAAGGAACTTCAAAAGAGCGGCAAGCAAGTTGTTGCTCAAGAGAAGAAACCCAAGTATGGACCTAAGAACTGGCCGAGTGCTTCTCTGCAAGCGATCGTCCTTTGGAAGCGGAACTGCCCCAAGTATTTGGCGGATAAGAAGGATGGCAAAGTGAACAAAGGTATATGTGATATACATGTTATTGATGTGTACCTAACTAGAGCTCGTAGTAGCTTTTGGGTATTTGATCTGGTTCTGTTGCTAATATTTGCAACTCGAAGCAGGACTACTGAGAATAAGCGAGCATCGCCAAGGGCGAGGTGACGATCGCGTGGGAAGCGGTTCCAAAGTCGATGTGATCATGGTCGGCACGCTACCTCTACATCTACCATCGGGATTAGTTTTAGACCTGAATAATTGTTATTTGGTGCTGCGTTGAGCATGAACATTATATCTGGATCTTGTTTGATGCGAGATGGTTATTCATTTAAATCGAGAGAATAATGGTTGTTCTATTTATATGAGTAATATCTTTTATGGTCATGCACCCTTGAAGAGTGGTCTATTTTATTGAATCTATATAGTAGTGATACACATATTCATAATGTTGAAGCCAAAAGATGCAGAGTTGATAATGATAGTGCAACTTATTTGTGGCATTGCCGTTTAGGTCATATCGGTGTAAACGCATGAAGAAACTCCATCTTGATGGACTTACGGAATCACTTGATTATGAATCACTTGGTACTTGCGAACCGTGCCTCATGGGCAAGATGACTAAAACACCGTTCTCGGAACTATGGAGAGAGCAACAGATTTGTTGGAAATCATACATCTGAGATGTATGTGGCCCTATGAATGTTGAGGCTTGTGGCGGATATCGTTATTTTCTCACCTTCACGGATGATTTGAGCAGATATGGGTATATCTACTTAATGAAGCACAAGTCTGAAACATTTGAAAAGTTCAAAGAATTTCAGAGTGAAGTGGAAAATCATCGTAACAAGAAAATAAAATTTTCTCGATCGATCGTGGAGGAGAATATTTGAGTTACGAGTTTGGTTTACATTTGAAACAATGTGGAATAGTTTGCAACTCACGCCACTGGAACACCACAGCGAAATGGTGTGTCCGAACGTCGTGTCGTACTTTACTTGATATGGTGCGATCTATGATGTCTCTTACCGATTTACGCTATCATTTTGGGGTTATGCTTTAGAGGCGGCCGCATTCACGTTAAATAGGGCACCATCAAAATCCGTTGAGGCGACACCTTATGAACTATGGTTTGGCAAGAAACCAAAGTTGTCGTTTCTTAAAGTTTGGGGCTGCGATGCTTATGTGAAGAAACTTCAACCAGATAAGCTCGAACCCAAATCGAAGAAATGTGTCTTCATAGGATACCCAAAAGAGACTGTTGGGTACACCTTCTATCACAGATCCGAAGGCAAAACATTCGTTGCTAAGAATGGATCCTTTCTAGAGAAGGAGTTTCTCTCGAAAGAAGTGAGTGGGAGGAAAGTAGAACTTGATGAGATAACTGTATCTACTCCCTTATTGGAAGGTAGTTCATCACGAGAACTGGTTCCCGTGACAACTACACCAATTAGTGAGGAAGCTAATGATATTGATCATGAAACTTCAGATCAAGTTTCTCTTGAACCTCGTGGGTCTACAGAGTAAGATCCGCACTGAGTGGTGCGGTAATCCTATTCGGAAGTCATGTTACTTGACCATGATGAACCTACGAACTATGAGGAAGCGATGATGAGCCCAGATTCCGTAAAATGGCTAGAGGCCATGAAATCGAGATAGGATCCATGTATGAAAACAAAGTATGGACTTTGGTTGACTTGCCCGATGATCGGCAAGCCATTGAGAATAAATGGATCTTTAAGAAGAAGACCGACGCTGATGGTAATGTTCTCGTCTATAAAGCTCGACTTGTTGCGAAAGGTTTTCGACAAGTTCAAGGGTTGACTACGATGAGACTTTCTCACCGAAGCGATGCTTAAGTCTGTCCGAATCATGTTGGCTATTGCTGCATTTCATGATTATGAAATTTGGCAAATGGATGTCAAGACTGCATTCTTGAATGGATTTCTAGAAGAAGAGTTGTATATGATGCAGCGGAAGGTTTTGTTGATCCAAAAGGTCTTGACAAAGTGTGCAAGCTCCAGCGTTCCATTTATGGACTGGTGCAAGCATCTCGGAGTTGGAATAAGCGCTTTGATAGTGTGATCAAAGCATATGGTTTTATCTGAGACTTTTGGAGAAGCTCTGTATTTACAAGAAAGTGAGTGGGAGCTCTGTAGCATTTCTAGTTTTATATGTTGATGACATATTATTAATTGGAAATGATATAGAATTTCTGGATAGCATAAAGGGATACTTGAATAAAAGTTTTTCAATGAAAGACCTCGGTGAAGCTGCTTACATATTAGGCATCAAGATCTATAGAGATAGATCAAGACGCTTAATAGGACTTTCACAAAGCACATACCTTGACAAAATATTGAAAAAGTTCAATATGGATCAGGAAAAGAAAGGTTTCTTGCCTGTGCTACAAGGTGTGAAGTTGAGTCGAACTCAATGCCCGACCACAGCAGAAGATAGAGAGAAAATGAAAAATGTTCCCTATGCTTCAGCCATAGGCTCTATCATGTATGCAATGCTATGTACCAGACCTGACGTATGCTTAGCAATAAGCTTAGCAGGAAGGTACCAAAGTAATCCAGGAGTGGATCACTGGACAGCGGTCAAGAACATCTGAAATACCGAAAAGGACTAAGGATATGTTTCTCGTATATGGAGGTGACAAAGAGCTAGTCGTAAATGGTTACGTTGATGCAAGCTTTGACCACGATCCGGACGATTCTAAATCGCAAACCGGATCGTGTTTTTATTAAGCGGTGGAGCTGTAAGTTGGTGCAATTCTAAACAAAGCGTCGTGGCGGGATCTACATGTGAAGCGAGTACATAGCTGCTACAAGCAGCAAATGAAGGAGTCTGGATGAAGGAGTTCATTTCGATCTAGGTGTAATACCTAGTGCATCGGGACCAATGAAGATCTTCTATGACAATCTTGGTGCAATTGCTTTAGCAAAGGAATCCAGATTTCACAAGAGGACCAAGCACATCAAGAGGCGCTTCAATTCCATTCGGGACCAAGTCCAAGTGGGAGACATAGAGATTTGCAAGATACATACGGATCTGAATGTTGCGCACCGTTGACTAAGCCTCTCTCACGAGCAAAACATGATCAGCACCAAGACTCCATGGGTGTTAGAATCATTACTATGTAATCTAGATTATTGACTCTAGTGCAAGTGGGAGATGAAGGAAATATGCCCTAGAGGCAATAATAAAGTTATTATTTATTTCCTCATATCATGATAAATGTTTATTATTCATGCTAGAATTGTATTAACGGAAACATAATACATGTGTGAATACATAGACAAAACTATAGTCACTAGTATGCCTCTACTTGACTAGCTCATTAATCAAAGATGGTCATGTTTCCGACCATAGACATGTGTTGTCATTTGATTAGTGGGATCACATCATTAGAAGAATGATGTGATTGACATGACCCATACATTAGCCTAGCACTTGATCGTTTAGTATTCTGCTATTGCTTTCTTCATGACTTATACAAAGTTCCTGCAACTATGAGATTGTGCAACTCCGTTTACGGAAGAACACTTTGTGTGCTACCAAACGTCACAATGTAACTGGGTGATTATAAAGGTGCTCTATAGGTGTTTCCGAAGGTACATGTTGAGTTGGCATAATTCGAGATTAGGATTTGTCACTCCGATTGTCGGAGAGGTATCTCTGGGCCCTCTCGGTAATACTCATCACCTAAGCCTTGCAAGCATATAACTAATGAGTTAGTTATGAGATGACGTATTACGGAACGAGTAAAGAGACTTGCCGGTAACGAGATTGAACTAGGTATTGGATACCGACGATCAAATCTCGGGCAAGTAACATACCGATGACAAAGGAACAACGTATGTTGTTATGCGGTTTGACCGATAAAGATCTTCGTAGAATATGTAGGAACCAATATGGGCATCCAGGTCCCGCTATTGGTTATTGACCGAGAGCGTGTCTCGGTCATGTCTACATTGTTCTCGAACCGTAGGGTCCCTGCACGCTTAAGGTTTCGATGGCGGTTATATTATGAGTTTATGTATTTTGATGTACGAAGTTTGTTGAGTCCGGATGTGATCATGGACATGACGAGGAGTCTCGAAATGGTCGAGACATAAAGATTGATATATTGGACGACTATATTTGGACAGGAAAGGTTCGGAAGTTCTCGGAGAAAACTGGAGTCTTGGGGGGTTACGGAACCCGGGAGAGTTAATGGGCCACATGGGCCTAGGTGGGAAGAGAGGCGGCAGAGGGGGGGGCGCGCCCTCCCCTCTAGTGTCTGACTGGACTAGGAGGCGGCGCCCCCCTTCCTTCCCCCTCCTCCTTCCTTCCCCTCCTAGTAAGAGTAGGAAAGGGAATCCTACTCCTACTAGGAGGAGGATTCCTCCTCCTTAGCGCGCCCAAGGGGCGGCCAGCCTCCCCCCTCCTTTATATATGGGGTAGGGGGCACCCTAGACACACAAGTTGATCATTGATCGTTCCTTAGCCGTGTGCGGTGCCCCCTCCACGATATTACACCTCGGTCATATTGTAGCGGTGCTTGGCGAAGCCTGCGCGATGAAGAACATCAAGATCGTCACCACGCCGTCGTCTTGTGGAACTCCTCCCGCACCTCTGCTGGATTGGAGATCGGGTGCGTCATCGAGCTGTCACGTGTGTCAAGAACTCGGAGGTGCCGAGTAACGGTGCTTGGATCGGTTGAAGCGGGAGGGCGTCGACTACTTCCTCTACGTTGCGTCAGCGCTTCGCTTGGTCTCACGAGTGCGTGAGACAACACTCTCCCCTCGTTGCTATATCATCACCATGATCTTGCGTGTGCGTAGGAATTTTTTTGAAATTACTACGTTCCCCAACACTGACATCCCCTGTGTTCCCAGGGAAGTAATTGAGCACCACCTTGCCGTCTGTCCCCATGCGCGGCCCGTCAAGCAGAGAGTCGGGAAGCAAGCAGTAGAGCGTCAAGAGTTCATTGCAGAGGATATCAAGAAATTGGAAGCAGCAGGCCTAGTCAGAGGAGTACTCCATCCAACGTGGTTAGCCAATCCAGTTGTCGTGCGCAAGGCAAACGGGAAGTGGAGGCTTTGTATTGACTTCACTGATGTTAATAAAGCTTGTCCCAAGGATCCATTTCCCTTGCCGCGCATTGACCAGATTATCGACTCCACGGCAGGATGTGATCTGCTTTCATTCCTT
Organism: Aegilops speltoides; assembly: GCA_021437245.1. Lineage (NCBI taxonomy): Eukaryota > Viridiplantae > Streptophyta > Magnoliopsida > Poales > Poaceae > Aegilops > Aegilops speltoides. The sequence continues at coordinate 232,916,151 of CM038144.1, forward strand.
GATGCATACTCGGGATATCATCGGATCTTCATGGCGAAGAGGATGAAGAGAAAACGCATTCATTACTCCATGTGGCACGTCTTTGCTTTGTACGGATGCCTTTCGGACTAAGAATGCTGGTTCAACATTTGCAAGAGTAGTCGATCATGCTTTTGAGCCACAGCTGCACAGAAATGTAGAAGCTTACATGGATGACATAGTGGTCAAGAGCAAGGACAAAGAAACTTTGATCCAAGACTTGGATGAGACTTTTGCAAATCTGCGCAAGGTCAATCTCAAGTTGAACCCCGAGAAGTGCGTGTTCGGAGTTCCTTCCGGCAAGCTTCTCGGGTTCTTCGTAATCCCGAGAGGGGATTGAAGCCAATCCCGACAAGATCAAGGCCATCGGCGGATCGAAGCCCGAAGCGCGTCAAGGATGTGCGAAGGCTTGCGGCTGTGTTCTTTGCTCTCGAGAGGTTCATCTCTAAGTCTGCTGGTAGCGCCCTGCCATTTTTCAAGATTTTGAAAAAGGCGGGTCAATGAAATGGACTCGAGCGGAGGCTGCGCTGCAGGACTTGAAGAGATACCTATCCTCTACTCCAACACTTGTCACACCTAAGCCACAAGAGAAGTTGCTGCTATATCTGGCGGCAACCAATCAAGTGGTTAGTGCTGCGTTAGTTGCGGAGAGGGAAGCCGATGATGAGCCATGACGCTGACAAGCGAGTCGATGACAAGCGGGGCTTCTCGACAAGTTCTGGCTCTGGCAGGGATGGATCTGTGCAGTTGCCGGAAGAAAAACAGAAGAAGATGGTGCAGCGCCGAGTTTACTTTGTCAATTCCCTTCTGTAGGGGGCTAGATCAAGGTACTCTGTTGTGCAGAAGTTGCTTTTCGGCCTTCTCATGGCCTCGAGGAAGCTGCGCCATTACTTTCAAGCACATGAGATCACAGTTGTCACTCGCTTTCCGTTGAAGAGGATCTTGCGAGAATCCGGAAGCAGGCAGGATTGTCAGTGGGCCTGGAACTGTCAAGCTTTGGCCTCAAGTTTGAGAGTACCTCAACTATCGAGCCGAGCATTGGCGAGAATTCATAGCGAGTGGGCGCCAACACCCGATGAAGAAACTCGGAGAAGAGCATCCCGTCAATGAAGCTAGCAAAGAATGGATCATGTACTTTGATGGTGCCTTCTCGCTGCAAAGGCGCCCGATCTTGAGCGTACTACTTATCGCCCCCACCGGAGAGCACCTCAAATCGTGATCCAAATGCACTTTCCCAAGGAGCAAGCAACAAACAATACCGCAGACTATGAAGGCTTGCTTGCCGGACTCAGAATAGCGGTGGAGCTTGGGATCAAGAAGCTTATTGTCAGGGGTGACTCACAGCTTGTCGTCCGACAAGTAAATAAAGATTATCAGAGTCCGTTGATGGAAGCATACATTGATGAAGTGAGGATGCTAGAAGAGCATTTTGACGGCCTGCAGATGGAACATGTTCCAAGAGCTCAGAATGACGTTGCAGATGGACTGTCAAAGTGTGCTGCGATCAAGTTACAATGGAACCAGGAATTTTGTGCTCAAGCTGACTCAACCATCGTAACTCCATCAAGCTGGACAGAGCAAAAAAGAAAGTTGGTCACTGGCGACTACTTTCGGCAGAGCTCCCGGAGCCGCCGCCAAGAAGGTCTCCGGATCAACACGAGAAATCTTGAGGAGCAGTCTGCTCCGAAAAGCCCTAGGGTTTGTTTCGTTGAAGCAGACGCTCCCGACAAGCTGTGTCCCGACACGCTTGCCGGGGAGCATCACACTCCGGTAGGATCCCAGATCCTTGCCGTAGAAGCGGATGTTCCCGCAACAGCATTCGCACCTTTAGTCCTTGTCGTCGAGCCACAGGCTCCGGCATGGGCACAGCAGATCGTCCATTTCCTTCAGACAGGAGAACTTCCCGAGGAGCAAGAAGCAGCGGAGAAAGTAGCCCGACAATCAAGTATGTACCAGTTTGTCGATGACATACTGTACAGAAGAAGATTCAACGGAGTGAAATTGAAGTGCCTCTCCCGGGAAGATGGACAGGAGCTGTTGGCGGAGATACACGGAGGCATATGTGGTCACCACATTGGCGCAAGAGCACTCGCCGGCAAGGCTTTCCGGCAAGGTTTTTTCTGGCCGACAGCCCTCCAGGATGCAACTGCACAAGTAACCAAGTGTGAAGCGTGCCAGTTCCACTCCAAACAGATTCATCAACCAGCTCAAGCTCTCCAAACAATCCCTTTATCTTGGCCATTTTCGGTCTGGGGGCTCGATATCCTCGGCCCCTTCCCCCGAGCTGTCGGGGGCTTTGAGTACTTGTACGTTGCAATCGACAAGTTCACAAAGTGGCCTGAAGTGGAACCAGTGAGGAAGGTGATAGCACAGTCAACAGTCAAGTTCTTCAGGTCAATTGTTTGCCGTTTCGGAATCCCTAATAGGATCATCACCGACAATGCCACACAATTCACAAGCCGCACCTTCATGCAGTACGTCCAAGATCTTGGCACCAAGATCTGCTCCGCTTCTATTGCTCACCCGAGAAGCAACGGTCAAGCGGAGAGGGCAAACACTGAAGTGCTGCACGGGCTCAAGACCAGAACTTTCGACAGGCTGCACAAGTGCGGAAGAAATTGGATCGAGCAGCTGCCAGTGGTTCATTGGTCAATCAGAATGACACCAAATCGAGCCCGCGGCGGACACCTTTGCTCTTGTCTACGGAGCGAGGCAGTTCTCCCCACGGAACTTCGTATCTGGATCGCCTCGAGTGCTTGCTTATGATGAGCTTGATCAAGAGCAGCTGCGGCAAGATGACGCTGCTGCTCCTCGAGGAGGATCGTCTTGAGCTCTTTGTCGAGCTGCTCGCTACCGACAAGCTTTGTGCCGCTATCACAGCCGCAAAGTTAATGCCGAAGCTTGAGGAAGGCGACCTTGTTCTTGGCGTGTTCAATCCGCCAAGAATTCCAACAAGTTGGCCTTGAAGTGGGAAGGCCCTTATCGGGTGAAAGCGAGTCACTAGGCCCGGCGTTGTCGATTTGAGACCGAAGATGGCATTCGGTGAGCAACTCTTGGAACATAGAGCATCTTATAAGTTTTACCCATAAAGCGCGGTTGCGGCCCGTTCCGCAACCACCTTTTATACAAGCCTTGCCGCTGTTGCATGTAACCCTTTGTACAAAGCGGGCGCAGCTCCTGCAGTGCGTAAATAGAGTTTATGTGCCTCGCACATCTTGTCAAATTTAATGCATCTTTCTTTTTCGCATCTATATCTGACACTTTGTGCAGCACTTACCCCCGGTAAGCAATAGCGAACCTTAAGGTTCCGTATCATTATTTTCTCTTCTTTCTTCTCAAAAAGAAGATTCCTCCACCCACAAGTTGACCGGGGGGGGGAGGGGAAGATAAAGGTGTGGACCAGGCGTCGTTCAAAGGAATCTAACCTTGCCGGGACGCAGACGACAGAAAAGCTAAGTTGCCAAAGTTTGAGCATAGTCAGTTTTAAATTTTTAAGTTATACTCCTTGAAACGTCCGTGTCTTGTATGGAAAACCTGTGCGCGGAGGAATCGACTCGTGGCTAAGTTGCGCCCTTGATTTGTTTTCGAGTCCGCTCAACAATACAAGCGAGCTGCAACTAGTCCCAACAAGATTTCTTGCCGGAGGCAGCACCGCCAGCGGGCTGCTGATGTTCCGCACTCAGCAAGTGTGCTCGCGCCGGCAAGTTCCCTCAAAGCGTAGGGTAAAAACATACAAGGGATGTAACAGAGTAAAGGATATAAGATAGCAAGCAGTACCCAGAATAAAGTTATATTACAAGAATGACTTATTGTGGCACTGACTTGATTGTTCTCATAACTGAAACGACAGCGGCAGGAAAAAGGGAGAAGAAGGGTGGCCTAATCCACGCGCTCGCCGTCGACCCTCCTGACCTCATTCACCTTGTCCACAATGGGTGCGACAATGGCCTTGAGTTCTTCAAGAGCAGCACCCGCCGGCAGCTTCTTGGTGACACGGGTGAGGTCGATGCTCGGGTTGCGGAAGAGTATCTTCACCAACACCTTCTCCAAGACCCTGGCGCAGATCGCGCGCGACTCGTCGGCCAGCTTCTTCGGGATCCTTTCCCGGAGCTGCTGGAGAGCCGTCACCACATCCTTGAAAAAAAGCGTGAGCTTGGCGCTGGGCTGGAGATTTTCCTCAGTGGAATACCCAAAGCCCGCCAAGTCAAGCTCCGCCAGCTCCTCGTCGATGGATGCAGCGATGTTGATGAGGCCCTCCGTCCAGAGCTCCACCGTGGTCTTGAAGGTGTTCTGGGTCTCAGCGGCCCTCGTCAGCAGCTCCTCGTTGCCCTTGAGCTCCTTCCTCAAGTCGTCTTCTCGCTTCTTGGCGGCGTCCAGCGTCCCCGCCAAGGTGGCCAGTTTCAGCTCCAGATTAGCACTTAAGTCTTTGGCGGCGTTCAGCTCCTTGATCTTCTCGGCAAGCTGGACTTGCAGCTCGCCATGGGCGCGTGCATCCTTCTCGCGTTCGCGCTGGAGTGCGGCAAGCTCTTCGTTTTTCCTTTTCATATCCGCCTCCAGCTGCGTCACCTTCACCTCTAACTCCTTCTTGGCGGCCTCGGCAGCCGTGGCGGCATCCTTCGCCTCCTTGAGTGCCCCGCCAAGTGATTGCTCCCGGACGGCGAGCTCCTCTTTGTGGCTGTCCAAGTTTACCTTCTTCTGTATTAGCTCACCATCCCGCTTGGACAGCTCCTCTGCGGCGAGCCTCTGCTGCTCTTTGGCTTCAGCCTTCTCTAGCATGAACGCCTTCTTCGCCTCGTCGAGCTGTGCCCTCTCCTCAGCAATGGACCGGAGGGCCTCCTGTTCTTGACTCTTGAGCTCCTCGCGTGTTTCTCTATGTCAACTCCCGCTGCGCGACAAGCGCTTCCGGGACTCAAGCTTAGCTTGCGGGCGTGATAAGTGACACCAGCTTCGGGCAGTTGCTCCTCCTCGGACTTCGCCGCTGCTGCGGCTTGGCACATCAACCACTTGCCAGCCAATGAGGCGAGTACTTCCCGTCAAACTCCTCCCCTTCCATTGGCGTCACAGGCTCGGCGCCCGGGAAGCTTGATGTACACCCTCGCCCGGCCTTCAAGTACAGAGCCTGGCTGGGGGGCTCGTCGAACCAGCTGCATCACGGGCGGAGGGTCGGCGGACGGTCAGCGCCTTGCGCTCCTGCGTCCTCTGGGTCGTCGGTCGATCACGGACCCTCGCCCGGCTTCTGCGCCCGGCAACCTTGGCGGCTTCCTCGTCGGCGGGTTCATCGGCGCCCGGCCTCTTCCTCACCTGGCGACATCTTGGTGTTGCGTCGTCTCCTCGCCGGAGGCCTCGGTATCCATCAGGTGCAAGAGGGGATCGAGGATAGGAAGAGGAGGAAAAGTCAAGCAAATATCCAAAAGAAGAAAGAAGATCAAAAGAAGAACCCAAGGGAAGATTCCCGACAAGAAGGGTTACCTGTGCTGGGCTCCGTGATCATGGGCCCCTCCACCAGGGGCTCACTGGTTCCACCCCTTGCCGGGGACCCCTCCCTTGCCGGGGAGTGCCCCCTTGTCGGGGAATCACCCCTTGGCGGCGTAGTCGAAGCAGACAGCACCTCCGGCGCGGTTTCTGACTGCCCCTGGTGGGTCTGCTCTGCTCCTACACGAATAGATCAGCAATCAAGATGTCAGCAAAAGAAGAAGCACCCATGCGCGCCCCACAACAGGAAGTAAACCAAAACACTTACGCTGGGGGCTGTCTTTGAGGCTCTTCTGAGGAAGAAGGACGGGTCCGTCAAGGTGGTCTCGGGCGTATCTTCTGCCGTCCCAGCGGGGATCGTCCTCGATGTTAACCACGGGGACCTTAGCCCTCTTCGCCGCCCTCTCCGCCAAAGTCCTGAAACAGAGCTGGGATTTAGAGAGAAGAAAATTAGATACAAGGCAAACAACAACAAGGATCAAAGAAAGACAAAATCAGTGAAGAAAGCCTTACTCCTCCTCATCCTCCTCCTCTTCATCGTCATCGAGCTCAGCGGAGAGTCGAACTCGGTACCCTCTCGGCGCGGTGGGGAAGAGAGAGTAGAGTTCCTTCGGCGTTCTTAGGAGGCTCTTGGCGAGATCGGCGTGGCGGCCAGGAAGACCCGCCTCGGTTGCCGGCACGGTCTAGGACCCTCCCGCGGCAACGTTACTTGCCGCGGTGGAGCGTGTCCCACGACACCGCGGCTGCTGGTCGGCCTGCTCCTCTGCTATATCCCCAACTCGACGGAGGTGCCTTCTCGGTTGGAAGTGGGGCTGCGCCGGGGGCTCCGCCTGCGGCAAGCTGCTTGAAGACGGCTGGCCGCTCGTGTCCCCGGCGGGCTCGCTCGCTTCGACCTCGGGCTCCCCCTCGCCATCGACTCCTCCGGCAAGATCTTCCCAGTCGGCAAGGCTTGCCGCCTTAGCTACATCCGCCTCCGCCAGCGTGAAGCCAAACTCGCCCGCGGCAGCGGCGGCCGCCGCCTCTTCGGCCCTGCTAGCGATGTACAGCATCTCGTTTTCGGTGGTGGCGCGGGTGAGGAGCTTCTGCTCGTCGGAGTTGATTGCTACCTCCGTCAAGTAATCAAAGAATTGCTGCACGACTTCGCGGCGAGCTCTATCAAGTTGCGCTTATCGTGCGAGTCGCACTCGGCATCATTACGCAGATCACGATCCGCTGGGAATTGTTGCACAAGGGGCGACACCTGTGGCAACTGAACCACTACGGGTGGTTGGCGTCATGCTTGAACATCTCCCTCGGCATCCGTCGAGCTCCGAGCGGTGAAGTTGAAGTTGAGGCACAGGCGCAGCCTCATGATATCCGCCGGGCCGCCGTAAACAGCGGCGGGCCTCCCCTCTTACGTAGAGGCGTCGCGACAGCGAAGAAATCTGCGCCGACCGCCCTGTTGTGAGCCCGACATGCAGGCGGAGGATTGGTGGTGGCAATCCTCGGCTTAGCGTCGTCCGTGACAGGCGCTCTAATCGCTGCCACGCACCACCGGATGCAGCGCGGCTGGTGAATGGCTGCGGTTGGCATCACAGATCGGCACCACTCCGCCCTCCACTCGTCCCACTTGCTGCGGGCTTCGCCGTCAAGTACACCTCCTTCATGCCCATCCGGAGGTCGAGGCGGTCTGCCAGCGGTGGCTCCTTTCTCGGCCCGGGGAGAAATAATGGCGAAAAAAGCGACATTGGGGATGGGCGCCTCGAAAATCGTGCACGCCACCCACGTCTCCCCGGCGCCTGCAATCGGCGCATGCCGTTCACGAGTGCTGCGGTGGATCTGGGGCGGATTTTGTCGCGGACCAGGCGCGTGTGCCGTGCCTGTTTTGGGCTGGCCCTGGCCTTCGGCACCGTGTATGGCCCGAGCCGGGGCTCTGTCCGGTGTACTAAAGTAGAGGTACCTTAGTACCCCGAACTTGTCTGAGCGATCGCTTGACACCAGCGGGCGAGGCTTGCAGGCGCCGCCAAGATCCTCTACCATTCTGTCTTCTTGCCATTCAAGAACAAAGTACCAACTAAGAAGACAAAGGCCCGGCAAGAGGAGCTTGCGGGAAGTACAAACCCCGACAAGAGGAGCTTGCCGGGAAGGACAAGACCCGGCAAGAGGAGCTTGCGGGAAAATAACAAGACACTTTAGAAAACTTGCCGCAATGCCCCAGCGTCTCGGCAAGGCCAGCCAGCGGCAAGCTTCTTTGGTGCGACAAGACAACGGCAGCGGCAAGGCACTTGCAGCGGCAAAGGTGCCACTCTGCACCCAAAGCTCCAGCGCATCAACGGCGTGTCACCCGGGGCCATCGAGGAGCGCGTGGCGGCGCGAGCAGCCATGCGGTCGCGGTGTGGCGAAAGTGACAAGGAGGCCATCGTGGCGATCGGTGGCGCCCCTAACGGTCGTTTCCTTACCTTTGTTGGGGCGACGGACGGGCATTAAATGCCCTTGTCCCTGCCGAAGAATTAGGTAGGGACCTTTGTTGGACCTTTGTTGTACCAACCTGCGTTTTACCTTTCTACCCCTCTTTCTCGCTGCCACTGTCGTGACCCCTTAGGCTATAAAAGGAGGCCCATGCGCGCGTGGGGGGTTGAATTCGGTTCCACAGTAGACTCATTTAGCACCACAACACACTCACATACGAGCAAGAACAAAATACAAACACAAAGCAGCAGTAGGAGTTTTATCTCTCCGGAGAGCTCCGAAGCTGGGTAAAATCTCCCGGCATGCTCCGCCTCGATCTGCGCTCTGCGTCGCCCTCAGCTCCCTTGGGACTAGAAGGGCCCCCAGCCCCATAGGTGCTCGTGCTCCCCGAAGCATACGACACTAGGCACAGGCTATGCTGCCTTGAGACCGAAGATGGCTTTCTGGTGAGCAACTCCTAGAACATCGAGCATCTTCGTAAGTTTTACCCGTAAGGCGCGGTTGCTGGAACCTATTCCGGCAACCACCTTTTGTACAAGTCTTGCCGTTGTTGCATGTAATCCTTTGTACAAAGCCGGGCGCAGACCCCGTGCATAAATAAAGCTCATGTGCTCCGCACATCTTGTCAATTTCATGCTTTCTATTTTTTGCATGTGCTATCTGACATTTTTTGCAGCACCTACCCCCGGTAAGCAATAATGAGCCGTAAGGCTCCATATCTTTATTTTCTCTTCTTTCTCTTTCTCAAAGAAAGGAAGGTTCCCTCGCCCACAAGTTTGCCGGGGGAGGAGAAGATAATGGTGTGGACCAGACGTCGTTCAAGGAAGTTTTGCCTTACCGGAAAGCAAACGACAGAAAAGCTAAGTTGCCAAAGTTTGAGCAATCAGTTTTAAAAATTCTAAGTTATCTTCCTCGAACGACCGTGCTTTGTATGGAAAACACATGCGGCGGAGGAACCGACTACGTAGCTAGTTGCGCCCTTACTTTGTTTGAGTCCGCTCAACAACAAGTGAGCTGCGACTAGTTGCGACAAGGTTTCTTGTCGATAGCGACACCGCTTGACCAGGCTCTTGGCGTCCTGCACTCAGCGCTCGCGGCTAAGGTGCCTACGCCGGCAAGTTCCCTAAAAGCGTAGGGCAAAAACATACAAAGAAAGGAATCAAGTAAAGGAAATAACATAGCAATCGATACCCAAATTAAAGTTATATTACAAGATAGCTTGTCGCAAGCTCTGACAAAGTGTTTTCATAACATGACCATCAACGACAATAAAATGGGCGGCCTAATCTACGCGGTCGCCATCAACCCTCTTGACCTCGTTCACCTTGTCCACAATGGGTGCGACAAGGGCCTTGAGCGCTTCCAGATCAGCATCCGGAGGCAGCTTCTTGAGGACGTTGGTGAGGTTGAGGCCTGGGTTGCGAAGGCCACCTTCACCAACACCTTTGCGAGAACTCTCGCGCAGATCGTCTGCGCGACTTCGTCGACCAGCTGCTTTGGGATCCTTTCGGAGTCGCTGGAGGGCCGTCGCCACGCCCTTGAAGAACAAAGTGATCTTGGCGCTGGGCTGGAGGTTCTCATCGGAGGAATACCCGAAATCCTCCATCCCCAGCTGCGCCAGCTCCCCGTTGATGACTGCGGCGATATTCACGAGACCCTCTGTCCAGAGTTCCACAGTCTCCCTAAAAGTGTTTTGAGGTTCGGCGGCCCTCGTCAGTAGCGCTTCGTTGGCCTTGATCTCCTCCTTCAAGGCCACCTCCTGCTCCTTGGCGTCGTCCAGCGTCTTGGTCAAAGTAGCCAGCTTCAACTCAAGATCTGCGTTGGAGTCCTTGGCGGCGCTAAGCTCCTTGCCCTTCTCGACGAGACGACCCTGCAGCTCGCCATGGGCGTAGGCGTCCTTCTCGCGCTCACGCTTGAGCGCGGCAAGCTCCTCACCGCTCATCTTGAGATCGGCCTCCAGCTGCGCCACCCTCGTCTCCAGCTCCTTCTTGGCGGCCTCGGCAGCTGCGGCGGCGTCCTTTGCCTCCTTGAGAGCCCCACAGAGTGTTTGCTCGCGCGCGGCAAGATCCTCCTCATGGCTGTCAAGATTGACCTTCCGCTGCGCCAGCTCGCCTTCCCGCGCAAACAGCTCCTCGGCGGCAAGCCGCTGTTGCTCTTCAGCTTTGGCCTTCTCCAGGAGGAAGGCTTTCCGCTCATCAGCGAGTTGCGCCCGCTTCTCTGCCAGGGACTGGAGGGCTTCCTAGTTGCGTTCTCGGAGCTCCTCCGCCCGCTTCTCGATGTCCACACCCGCCTGCGCGACAAGCGCTTCTCGGGATTCCACCTTGGCCTGCCGGGCGCAGTAGAGCGACACCAACTTCCGTAGCAGCTGCTCCTCCTCAGACTCGCCGCTGCTGCTGCTCGGCGCATCAACTAGCGTCAGCCCAGCGGAGGCGAGCACTTCTCCATCCAAAGTTTCCCCTTCGACCGGCGCCACAGAGCTTGGCGCCCAGGGAGCTTGATGAAGACGCCATCGCCGGCCTTCAAATAGGCGCCGGGCTGGGGCTCTTCGGGGCCTGGCGCTGCGGCAGCGGCGGAGGGATCGGCGGTCGGCGTAGCGCCTGGCACTCCTGCGGCCTCAGGGTCGTCAGTACGATCGCCGGACCCCTCGCCAGCTCCTGTAGCGGCAGCTTTGGCGGCCTCTTCGGTGGTGGCGGCGTCATCAGTATTGCCGCGCACGTTCTCCTCGTCAGCGACCTCGGTCTCCATCGGCTCCGTGGAAGGTGGATCCGAAGCTGGAAGAGGGAGAAAAGTCAAGCAAATATCCAAAAAGAAGATCAGAAGAAGAAGAACACAAGGGAAGTTTTCAAGCAAGAAGGGTTACCTTTACTGGGATCTGCAATCATGGGCTCCACCACCGGGGTCAGCTGGTCTGTCCCTTGCCAAGAACATCCCTTGCGGAGACTTCTCCTTGGGAGAACGCTCCCTTGCCGGGGAATCCTCCCTTGGCGGCGTAGTCGAAGCAGATAGCATCTCGGGGGCGGCTTCCGGGTGCTCCTGGTGAGGCTGCTCTGCTCCTACACAAACCAACAGTCAAACTTCAGCAAAAGAAAGAACACCCATGCGCGCCATAACAGCGGGAAGTAAACCATATACTTACGCTGGGGGCTGCGCTGGTGATGAGGACATCAATACCATTGTTACACCCACAGCCCCTGCTGCTATACATACTGGACCAATTACTAGAGCTCGCGCACGCCAACTAAATTACCAGGTACTTTCGTTTCTTGGTAATGATTCTAATGTTCATGAGAATATGATGCTGCCTAAATTGGATACATTTGTTTTGCTTACAAATGAAGGGCCTAGCTTGGAGAAGGATGAACATTGGAGCAAGAACACACATGGAGTTGATGGCATGCAAGGAGATCAGAACGGAGTTACAAGTGATGATTTCAGGACTTTGAAGCCACCATAAGGAGTGCATGAAGCCTTGGACGAAATATACAAGATGCCACTTCATAATATTAGTCCATAGGCTAATCTAGGTGCTGCGTCACCTTATTATTGGGCCAGGCCCATGTAATTTCGAAATACATTAGTATAGGCTATTTTAGAGTCCGTATGTGTGGGGAAACAAGAGATAGGGTTAGTTTGGACCCCTCCACCAAGGGCCACGAAATTCACCCCTCTTCCTCCATATATACAGCCCTTAGGGCACCGTTTAGACTTGGGTTTTGTTTAGATCAAAAGTTCGCCATAGCTGCAACCGCGTGCCGTTTGTGTTCAGCGACGGACAAAGCGTCACAGAACCCCACCTTGATCAATAAAGCTTTCATCTTATATTCGCAATATCCAGATTGCAATCTCAGTTTCTTGCTTGTTCTTCGTTTGCTCGCAGGAAATAGACCCTCGTGGTCGGGTTGATCGTGCTCGGCGTGGTCAATAACCTCTCGGAGTTGGTTTAGCGATTGCTAAAGCGGCGGCCTCGCTGCCTTCAGAGTCGGATCGTCAAAGTCGACTTCCACCAAAGCGAAATCCACCATCTCATCGAAAGGCGGGACACCTCTGCCTCTATCAAGTGGTATCAGATTTCCAGGTTGCTCGGTGAGATTTACTGAGTTTTCGTAGTTTAGATCGAGTCCGTCTTCATACCTATAGTCCACGAAAAAGCCAAAAAAATTAGGGTTAGTTCATCCTATCCGAACCAATCGAGCCTTTGCATAATCTTTTACGTATTTGCATTGTTGAATTTGCGGTTGCATAAATCGTGTCTAGTTGCTGGTCTTAGAGTCTAGTCTTTTAGAGTTTGAGTTACGGTCATAAGTTGTCACGCCGCCGCCGCCACCGCTTCGAATCCGTATCCATATACCACCACCGCTTATCCGCCACGCTTGAATCCGTATCCATATACCACCACGCTGCCATATATCATCACCAATCCGAGTCCCTTGCATATTAGGTTTGTTTTGGGATCCATCTAGTTTTCCGATTCGTGTTTCCTTATGCGAGTCGGTTTGGATTCAGCAATCTTTTGCCGTCCGTAGAAGAGGTTGGTTTCCAAAAAAAAGTCCGAAACCACCCTCGTTTAGGCCCAAAATTTTCCAAAAGCGCACGGGATAAAAAATTTCTGGCTATCCTATTTTAGGTGTTTCTAAGCGTATTGAGCGATCGCCGTTATAGAAAGTTTTTTGACCCGTTTCAGTTTTGGGTCGGGCGATCAAAAAAAAAATTTTGGTCGAAAAATTTCGTGCCCATCTGTCGGTTTGACACAGGAAGAGTTTTGAGACACTCGCCATTATAGTGATTTTTCAAAAAAAAAAAAACAGCGCAAAAAAAAAAAAGCAGTAAAAAAAAAAAAAAGCGAAAAAAAAAGTTCAGTGTGCTTTTCCTTTGTTTACGTGCAGCGCCGTGATTTTGTTAGTGTTCTAGGCTCGCGTCTCTAGCACGGTCTAGCCTAGGACCAGCACCTGAGACCGTCGTGAGCGTTTATTCAACTTTGCATCTCGATTTGATTATTCTTGACCCTTTTGCTACCATATTATAAGCCTTCCCAGCTCCACATACATCTCGTCGTGCGTTTGATTCTCCACGTATGTCGCTATAGCCAAGCTTTGAGAGTTTTGACTACAACGGTTGCCGATCACCACCTATTTCTTTGGGTAGAACTGGTAAGAATTTGAGATTTGCTTCACGGTTTGTGACCGCCCACCACACCACCACCACCACTTCCTAGTAGTCTGTGAGGATCATATTCTTGTGTGTTTCTATTGCTGCTAACCATGGCGGGAACATAGGCCGATGAGACTGATTGGGAGAACGACAAACAAACAGCTACATGATAAGTTTCAGCAAATGATGATTGGACGGTGCAAGATGTGGTAAACAGATTTGACGAGGCCATGGAGAAGATAGATGGCATTGAGAAGGCGTTTGAAACAAAGCTTGATAGCAAGTTTGATGAATTGCTCGCGTTTTCCACAACCACCGCCGGCTGCACCTATCGCACCTCTGAGCGACAACAACTCGCCCCTTCCGAATCGGTATGGGACGAGCTCGGCGTGTTCCTCTTGAGCGGGACAAAATTCTGGTGCAGCTGCTACTCTGTTGGTGCTTCTTTGGCTCCACCTCTTCATTGCTGGTGGTACCGAGGAGGATGATGAGTATGTGGGCGATTATGAGGATGAGGTTGATCAACATCGAACCACGTGCAACCACCAGCACCACAACCACCGGTCGTCCACATGCAAATAATGGCAATATTAGGGCTCCCCTCAGTGCGAGATCATGACCATCTCCTAAACTGAAATTGAATATTCCACCATTTGAGGGTAGATATGTTCACGATATATATCTTACTTGGGAGTTAGAAACTGAACAACGATTTACATGTTTACAATATCACGAGGAGAGACGTGTTCTGCTGCTTGTTTGTGCTTTCACTAGCTTTGCATGTGTTTGGTGGTCCGAACATTGTAGATTATATCCTGTTCAGCTACTTGGGCTGCTTTGAAAACTGCTATGCGTACTCGTTGGGTTCCACCATATTATCAACGTGAATTACTTCAAAAATTGCAGCGTTTAAGACAAGGAAAAAATTCTGTAGAAGAATATTATCGGGAATTACAAACCGGCTTGATTAGATGTGGTATTGTTGAGGAGAATGAAGCTATGCTTGCACGTTTTTGGGTGGATTAAATAGAGATTCAGACCATTCTAGACTATAAGGATTATAATAATATCACTCGTTTATTCCATCTTGCTTGTAAAGCTGAGCGTGAAGTGAGGATCGACAGGCATTGGCGCGCACTAACTTTTCTCGCAGGTCGACCTTCATCATGGACACCACGTGCATCATCTACTTCCTTCGCACCGGCACCTCCTTCAGGTGCCACCTCCAACCGTGATACAAGAAAGCAGGCACAACCACCACTATCGCCAAGAGCACACTGCTGGGCTGCCTGAGCTCTTCTTCCATGGCGTCAGCAGGCACACAAGTGATATTATTTGTCGTCGTTGTAAGGGAAGAGGACATTTTGCGAGAGAATGCAAATCTCAGCGTGTGATGATTGCTCACGAGGATGGTGGGTATGAGTCCGCTAGTGACTATGATGAGAGACTTTGGCTCTTATTACACATGAGGAACACGGTGGAGATGATTACGATCATGAGACACAATACATGGCTCTTTGAAGATCTTGGCGGTATGGATGTTTAGTTGCTCAACGTGTTTTGAGTGTGCAGGTTACACAAGTGAGCAAAATCAGAGGCATAATTTGTTCCATACAAAGGGAGTTGTGAAGGAACGTTCTATTAGCGTCATCATAGATGGAGGAGCTGCAACAACTTGGCTAGCATGGAGATGGTGGAGAAGCTATCTCTCACCACAAGACCACATCCACATCCTTACTACATCCAATGGTTCAACAACAGCGGCAAGGTGAAGGTAACACGTCTTGTTAGTGTGCATTTTAGTATCTCTACATATGCTGATTATGTTGATTGTGATGTGGTACCTATGCAAGCATGTTCCTTGTTACTTGGTAGACCATGGCAATTTGATAAAAATTCTGTACACCATGGTAGAAACAATCAGTATACTCTTGTTCATAAGGATAAAAATATTACTTTGCTTCCTATGACTCTGAGTCCATTTTGAAAGATGATATTAATAGAGCTAATAAAGCAAAACAGGAGAAAAATAAGAGTGAAAATCAGATTGTGGCAAAAGAATTTGAGCAACACATGAAGCCTAATAATAAACCATCTCTTGTTGCTTACGAAATTAAATTGAAAAGTGCATGTTTAATTGCCACCAAATCTGATATTGATGAGCTAGATTTTGGCAAATCTATTTGCTATGCTTTTGTGTGCAAAGAGGCATTATTTTCATTCGAGGGCGTGCCTTCCTCTTTGCCCCTGCTGTCACTAACATTTTGCGGGAGTTCACGGCGTCTTTCCACAAGGCGTGCCACAGGATTACCACCTATTCGAGGATTGAGCATCAAATTGACTTAATTCGGTGCATCATTACCAACCGTGCACCATACCGTACCAATCCGGAGGAGGCGAAGGAGATTATCGTCAAATCACAGGAGCTGCTCGACAAAGGTTATATCTGCGAATCCCTTAGTCCTTGTGCTTTGTTCCTATTATTCTAGTGCGAAAAAGGATGGTACGTCACGTATGTGTGTTGATTGTAGAGGCATCAATAATATTACTATTCGTTATCGTCACCCTATTCCTAGGCTAGATGATATGCTTGATGAATTGAGTGGCTCTACAATATTCTCCAAAGTTGATTTGCGTAGTGGATACCATCAAATTCGTATGAAATTGGGAGATGAATGGAAAACAGCATTTAAAACTAAGTTTGGATTATATGAGTGGTTAGTCATGCCTTTTGGGTTAACTAATGCACCTAGTACTTTCATGAGATTAATGAGCGAAGTTTTACGTGCTTTCATTGGACGATTTGTGGTAGTTTATTTTGATGATATACTAATTTATAGCAAATCTTTGGAAGAACATTTGGAACATTTCGTGCTGTTTTTAATGCTCTCGTGATGCACGTTTGTTTGGTAACCTTGGGAAGTGCACCTTTTGCACCGACCGAGTATCTTTTCTTGGCTATGTTGTTACTCCACGAGGAATTGAAGTTGATAAAGCCAAGATTGAAGCTATTGAGAGTTGGCGCAGCCCAAAGCGGTCACACAAGTGAGGAGTTTCCTTGGCCTCGCTGGTTTCTATAGGCGTTTTGTGAGAGATTTCAGCACCATTGCTGCACCTCTCAACGAGCTTACAAAGAAGGATGTGCCTTTTGTTTGGGGTACCGCGGGAAGAAGCCTTCACGGTATTGAAAGCTAAGTTGACACATGCTCCTTTACTCCAACTTCTGATTTTAATAAGACTTTTGAGCTTGAATGTGATGCTAGTGGAATTGGATTAGGAGGTGTGTTATTACAAGATGGCAAACCTGTTGCATACTTTTACGAAAAATTGAGTGGGCCTAGTCTGAATTATTCTACTTATGATAAAGAATTATATGCTCTTGTTGGGACTTTAGAAACATGGCAACATTATTTATGGCCCAAAGAATTTGTTATACATTACGATCATGAATCTTTGAAACATATTAAAATTCAAGCTAAACTGAATCGTAGACATGCTAAATGGGTTGAATTCATTGAGACTTTCCCTTATGTCATTAAACACAAGAAGGGTAAAGAAAATGTTATTCTTGATGCATTGTCTAAATCGCTATACTATGCTTTCACAACTTGACTTCAAAATATTTGGTTTGGAGACCATCAAAGATCAATATGTGCATGATGCCTATTTTAAAGATGTATTGCAGAATTGTAAAGAAGGAAGAACATGGAACAAGTTTGTCGTTAATGATGGATTTGTGTTCGTGCTAACAAGCTATGCATTCCAGCTAGCTCCGTTCGTCTTTTGTTGTTGCAGGAGGCGCATGGAGGAGGACTAATGGGACACTTTGGCGTGAAGAAGGCGGAGGGCGTACTTGCTACACATTTCTTTTGGCCAAAGATGAGGACGGATGTTGAGCGTTTTGTTGCTCATTTGCACTACATGTCAAAAAGCTAAGTCACGACTCAATCCTCATGGTTTATATATGCCTTTGCTCTGCACCTAGTGTTCCTTGGGAGGATATATCTATGGACTTTGTTTTAGGTTTACCTAGAACAAAGAAGGGAGGATAACATATTTGTTGTCGTGGATAGATTCTCGAAAATGGCACACTTTATACCATGTCATAAAAGCGATGATCTTTGTCAATGTTGCTGATTTGTTCTTTTGTGAAATTATTCGTTTGCATGGTGTGCCAAATACTATTGTTTCAGATCGTGATACTAAATTTCTTAGCCACTTTTGGAGATGTTTATGGGCTAAGTTGGGGACTAAACTGCTTTTAGTACTACTTGTCACCCCAAACCGATGGACAAAGCTGAAGTAGTCAATAGAACATTGTCTACTATGCTTAGGGCTGTTCTAAAGAAAAATAAGAAAATGTGGGAGGAATGCTTGCCTCATATTGAATTTGCTTATAATCGTTCATTGCATTCTACTACTAAGATGTGCCCTTTTGAAGTTGTGTATGGTTTCCTACCTCGTGCACCTATTGATTTGTTGCCTCTTCCATCTTTGAGAAGGTTAATTTTGATGCTAAAGAACGTGCTGAGTTGATTTTAAAAATGCATGAGTTAACTAAGGAAAACATTGAGCGTATGAATGCTAAATATAAACTTCTGGAGATAAGGGTAGAAAACATGTTGTGTTTGCACGGAGATCTTGTTTGGTTACATTTGCGTAAGGATAGATTTCTGATTTGCGCAAATCAAAGCTAATGCCACGTCTTTGCTGGTCCCTTTAAGGTGTTGGAGAAAGTAAATGATAATGCATATAAACTTGAGCTGCTGCAGATTTTGGGGTTAGTCCCACTTTTAACATTGCAGATTTGAAGCCATATTTGGGTGAGGAAGATGAACTTCCGTCGAGGGCGACTTCATTTCAAGAAGGGAGGATGATGAGGACATCAATACCATTGTTACACCCACAGCCCTGCTGCTATACATCTTGGACCAATTACTAGAGCTCAAGACGCCAACTAAATTACCGGTACTTTCGTTTCTTGGTAATGATTCTAATGTTCATGAGAATATGATGCTGCCTAAATTGGATACATTTGTTTTGCTTACAAATGAAGGGCCTAGCTTGGAGAAGGATGAACATTGGAGCAAGAACATACATGGAGTTGATGGCATGCATAAGGAGATCAAGAACGGAGTTACAAGTGATGATTTCAGGACTTTGAAGCCACCATAAGGAGTGCATGAAGCCTTGGACGAAATATACAAGATGCCACTTCATAATATTCGTCCATAGGCTAATCTAGGTGCTTCGTCACCTTATTATTAGGCCAGGCCCATGTAATTTCGAAATACATTAGTATAGGCTATTTTTAGAGTCCGTATGTGTGGGGAAACAAGAGATAGGGTTAGTTTGGACCCCTCCACCAAGGGCCACGAAATTCACCCCTCTTCCTCCATATATCTGCCCTTAGGGCACCGTTTAGACTTGGGTTTTGTTTAGATCAAAAGTTCGCCATAGCTGCAACTTCGCGTGATTTCGTTTGTGTTCAGCGACGGACAAAGCGCCACAGAACCCCACCTTGATCAATAAAGCTTTCATCTTATATTCGCAATATCCAGATTGCAATCTCAGTTTCTTGCTTGTTCTTCGTTTGCTCGCAGGAAATAGACCCTCGTGGTCGAGGTTGATCGTGCTCGGCGTGGTCAATAACCTCTCGGAGTTGGTTTAGCGATTGCTAAAGCGCGGCGTCCTCGCCGCGCTTCGTAGTCGGATCGTCAAAGTCGACTTCCACCAAAGCGAAATCCACCATCTCATCGAAGAGGCGGACACCTCTGCCTCTATCACCGGGGCTGCTTTGGGGAATGATTGCGGGTCGGCAAGGTGGTCTCGGCGCGCCCCTATTTGTCATGGTGGGCTCGTCCTTGATGACAATCACCGGAGCCTTGGCTCTCTTCGCCGCTCTCTGGGCCAGGGTCCTGAAAAGGAATGAGTTCAGAGTAAAGCAAATCAGATACAAGACAGAAACAACAAAAATTGAAGAACTACCTTCTTCTTCCTCGTTGGAGCTGAGCGCGGAGAGGTCGAAGTCCGGCCCACCTTCGGCGCGACGATGCGGAGGAGTAGGTTCCCTTAGCCGCTTGGCGGGGGCAGTGGCGGTGGTCCGGGAAGACCCCGCTCCCGTTGCCGCAGCGGCATGAGGCGCTCCCGCGGCAACATTGCTTGTCGCGGTGGAAGCGGCGTCGCTTGCGGTTGCGCGACAATTTGTTGACTTCGTCTGCCGCCCCGCTACGTGCCCGGCCTTGCGGAGACGCCTTCTTGGTGCGGCTGGGGGCTGCACTGGAGTCTCTGCTTGTGTCAAGCTGCTTGAAGATGGCGGGCCACTTGCACCCTCGGCGGGCTCGCTCAACTCGGCATCAGGCCCGACAAACTCTTCCTCGCCGGCAAGCCACTCTCGCTCGGCAAGGCTTGCCGCCTCTGCTGCCTCTGCCTCCTCCACGGTGAATCCAAACTCGCCCGCGGCAGCGGCTGCCGCCGCCTCTTCCGCCCTGGTGGCGATGCGCTACATCTCCGCATCGGTGGTGTCGTGGGTGAGGCTTTTCTGCTCGTCGGAGCGGACCGCCACCTCCACCAAGCCATCGAAGAACGCCTGCACGACGTCGTCTGCAGGCTCTTGCCAAGTTGGGACAATTCCATGCGAATCGCACAACGGCATCATTGCACGGATGCGGTCGAGCGAGGAATTGTTGCACAGCGGAACAATGCCCTTCGGCAACCTGAACCATTCGGGATGCTCAGGGTCTTGCTTGAACAGTTCCTTGAGCATCGCGTCCAGTTCCAGGACGGTGAAGTTGAAGTTAAGGCCCGGGCACAGCCTCATAATGTCCGCCGGACCCCTGAATTCCCAGGCGGGTCTCCTCCTCTCCTGCGAGGCGTCTGCGGCGAAAAAAATCTCGCCTCTGGCGCCCTGATGAGCCCGGCAAGCCGAGGCGCAAGATCCGGTGACGGCAATCTTCACCTATCGTCTTAGGGGCCATATTGCCCAATCGTTGCAGCAAGACTCTGGGGCTTAGCTGGGCGGTGAATGGCTGCGGGTTCTCCTCGACAATCCAGCACCAGTCTGCTCTCCACTCCTCCCATTTGCTGCGGAGCTCCCCCTCCAGATAAGCCTCCTTCTTGCCGGCTCTCGAGATCCAGGCGATTCCACCGGATAAAGGCTCTCCTCTCTCAACTTGGGGCATAAAGAAGTGGCGGAAAAGAGCTACGTTTGGGTGGACTCCAACAAAGTTTTCACAGAGATGCGCGAAAACTGCCATGGTCAGAACAGCATTGGGGGTGAAGTCAAGGAGGTGGAACCCGTAGGTGTTCATGATGTCGCAGAAGAATTCAGAGAAAGGCGGGCAGAGCCCGCAGTAGAAGAACAACGCGAAAAAGGGATATCCATTCGGAGCCCGTTCCGAAGTGGCGGCGGAGAGTACCTTCGCGCACGGATGCGCTCGTGTCCCCGTCGACCAAAAGAGGTAGTAGTACTCCCTCAGCTCCTTCACGGCGAGCTCGGGGAGGAAGATTGCCCGCTCCTTTCGCAGCGCCTCGAGCCGCAGCGCCTCGGCCGACTTCACGGCCTTCCCAGCTTTCGGAGCAATAGCGGAGGTGGTGCGGGAGATCGACGGCATTGGTGGCACCGGTGGCGATGGGGGGCAGAGCGCTGCTCTCTTTGGGGAGAAGGGAGGAGCGGCAGAAGTTTCTGAGATTGGAACAGCAACTGGCGAGATGGGCGAACTGCCCCTGTTTCCTCTGTTTATAAAGAGGGAGGGGGCAGACGTTCCGTTTTTCCGAATAAAGAAGCCACCCACGATCTCTCCCACGACGCTGCATTCAACGCGTGCCGTTAGGGGAGGGCGCGGTGGATATGGAGTAAGATACGGCGTAACCCAGGCCGCGCGTGCCCGTGCCCTATTTTGGGCCTGGCCCAACAGCCTTCGGCACCGTGTGTGGCCAGAGCCGGGGGCTCTGACCGGTGTACTAGAGTAGGGGTACCCTAGTATCCCGAACTTGTACACGGGCAGTCGCAGCACCCCGCGGCAAGGGCTTGCCGGGTGACCGCCAAAGTCCTCCGTGGTTCCTTTGGAGCCATTCAAGAACAAAGTGTTTAAGACAAGAAGACAAGGCCCCGGCAAGAGGAGCTTGCCGGGAAGGCTAACCGAGGCACCTCAAGGAACTTGCCGCGACGCGCCAAGCGTCCCGGCAAGGCCCGGTGAGCGACAAGCTTCCGGACGCGACAAGACAACGACCGCGGCAAGCTACCGCTCTGTACCTGCGCTCCAGCGCATCCACCAACGTGTCGCCCTGGGGCCTTTCCAGGCGCGCGTGGCAAGAGGCTTTGCAGCCAGCGGTACGAGGTGGCAAGCGAAGCTGACAAGATTACCATCGTGGCAAGCGGTGGCGTCCCTGGCGGTCCCTTTTCTGCACTGTTTGGGTGACACAGACGGGCATTTAATGCCTTTGTCCCCTGCCGTCAGGGTTAGGTAGGATACACTGTACAAGTAGTTGTACCAACCGCAATTCCTTTCCAGTTTTACCCTTGTCTACGTTGCCACCTGTCGGTGACCCCTTGAGCATATAAAAGGAGGCCCATGTGCAACGTAGAGGGGGGTTCGAGGCCAGAAAACACTCACGCTCGGTCTCATTAGCAGCTAGTGTGTACTATAGCACTCAGCGCTCCCGAGAAAGAACACAATACAATCAGACATGCAGCAGTAGGAGTATTATCTCTCCGGAGAGCTCCGAAGCTGGCTAAACCGCTCGTGTGCTTCGCCTCGATCTGCTCTTCGTGCGATCTCCGACCCCCGCCGAACCGAAAGGGGCCCGGTCCGCCGGCCCCATAGGTGTTCGTTCCCACGACATCCACGTTGATGGAGACTTCAACCCACGAAGAGTAACGGTTGCGCGAGTCCACGGAGGGCTCCACCCACGAAGGGTCCACGAAGAAGCAACCTTGTCTATCCCACCTTGGCCGTCGCCCGCGAAGGACTTGCCTCACTAGCGGTAGATCTTCACGAAGTAGGCGATCTCCTTGCCCTTACAAACTCCTTGGTTCAACTCCACAATCTTGTCGGAGGCTCCCAAGTGACACCTAGCCAATCTAGGAGACACCACTCTCCAAGAAGTAACAAATGGTGCATTGATGATGAACTCCTTGCTCTTGTGCTTCAAATGATAGTCTCCCCAACACTCAAATCTCTCTCATGGGATTTGGATCTGGTGGAAAGAAGATTTGAGTGGAAAGCAACTTGGGGAAGGCTAGAGATCAAGATTCATATGGTAGGAATGGAATATCTTGGCCTCAACACATGAGTAGGTGGTTCTCTCTCAGAAATGGTAAGTTAGAAGTGTAGGTTTAGTCTGATGGCTCTCTCCACGAATGAAGAGGAGGTGGAGGGGTATATATAGCCTCCACACAAAATCTAACCGTCACACACAATCTACCAAACTCGGTGGGACCGAATCGTTAAACTCGGTCAGACCGATTTAGCAAATAATGTGACCGTTAGGATTTTCGGTGGGACCGAAATGCAACTCGGTGAGACCGATATGGTTAGTGTTAGGGCATAACATAATCTCGGTAAGACCGATTACACAAACTCGATGAGACCGATTTTGGTAATGAGCTTTCCAGAGAGTTGGTCACGCAAACTCGGTTTGACCGATTACACAAACTCGGTGGGACCGATTTTGGTAATGAGTCAACGAGGAAGTTTCCATTGTAATCTCGGTAGTACCGATTGCTCAAACTCGGTGAGACCGATTTTGGTAATGGACATACACAGAGAGATCACAATCCCATCTCGGTGAGACCGAGATCCCGGTCGGTAAGACCGATTTGCCTAAGGTTTGTGGCAGTGGCTATGACATTCAAACTCGGTGGCGCCGGATAGAAAGAATCAGTGCCGCCGAGTTTGACTTTAGGTTTTAGGACACATGTGTGGAAGTGGGAAAGTAGTTGAGGGTTTTGGAGCATATCACTAAGCACTGTGGAGCAAGAAACTCATTAAGCAACACCTCATCCCTCCTTGATAGTATTGGCTTTTCCTATAGACTCAATGTGATCTTGCATCACTAAAATGGAAAATGAAGAGTCTTGAGCTTGAAGCTTGAGCCAATCCTTTGTCCTAAGCATCTTGACGGAGTTCCCACATCCTTTAGTCCATGCCACTACATTGTTGAACTTATCTGAAACATACTAGATAAAAGTGTCAGTCCAACAAGAGATATGTTGACATTAATTACCAAAACCACCTAAGGAGCACTTGTGCTTTCAATACTGCTTCAGCGTGGTGGCCTGGGATTGAAGCCGGCCCCAGACATCTTGCGCCGCCACATTCAGCACGGCCATCCCACCGCCCGGCGTCCACCACTACAAAAAAAATACACTTCCGTGATGATACGTGTTTGTCACAGTAGGTCACGTTTTTTGTCATGCATGTACATCCATGACAAATTTATGACAGAATCAAGATAGTCATACCTGTGCTGTCGTAGAAGTGTTCCATGACATTACCAAAATTATCATCACGGAAGTGTCCACTTCCCTGACGATAAATCGCGCGTCACAGAAGTGCATTCGTCAAGGGTGACCGACACGTGGCATCCACCGTAACGGAACGCCGTTAAGCTATCGGGTCGAATTTTGGATCCGATAACCCGTTAACAGCCCCAACCAATGGGAAATTTCCACGTGTAAAATTCTGATTGGCCGAAGGGAACACCTGTCAGCTCGTCAGTGGGCCAGATGTCGCCCGTCCATTCGAGGAGACATGCCTATGGTACGTTGACACGTGGTTGGGCCCAACAGAGGCCCATATAGGTTAAAAAGGACGGCCCAGTCAAAGGCCCGTAGAACTCAATCAGGTACTAGTGGGCCAGCCCAATAACGGCCTGCTTAATAAAGGCCCATTTACAGCCCGAAACGAGATCTGGCCCGTTAATTGTTCGCCCAATATTTGGGCCCATTTTCGGCCTGAAGCTAGATCTGGCCCGCTAATTGTTCCCCAATATTTGGGCCCATTTGCGGCTCGAAGCCAGATCTGGCCGTTAATTGTTCACCGAATATTCGGGCCCAACTACAGCCCAGTGACTTTCGGCCTGTTAGAGGCCTGATGTAGACATGGGCCCATTTCAGCCTGGTGTGACTTTCAGCCTGGGAATGGCCCGTGCTGCCCATGGGCCATATATGGTCCGACGGGACATCAGGCCCACTAACGGCCCGTGCTAAAGGTGGCAACAGTTAAGCCCAACATGACTTTGGGCCTGTTAAAGGCCTGTCGCGTAATTCGGCCCGTTGATGCCTGTACTAAGCTTTCGGCCTCTTAAAGGCCCATGATATTAGTGGGCCAACTAAGGCCCGAGATATATTTCGGCCTGGTAATGGCCCGTGAGCTAACTGGGCCCATAACGACCCGGTCTACATTTTGGCCTGCTGAAGGCCCATCGACGACTAGTGAAAATTGAGGCCCAACATGCATTTTGGCCTGATAAAGGCCCGTAGTTTCATCTCGGCCGTAACAGGCCAGTACAATATTCAGCCTGTTAATGGCCCAACGCTACCTGGGCCGAACTAAGCGCTGGGTCGACAAAAGGCCCAACTAAAATATAGGCCGGTGTAAGTTTGGGCCTGGCGCAATGTGTGAAGGCCCCAATCATTCGGGCCCAAGAAAGACGCAGGCCGACCCAATTTTGGCCAGCTAAAAACCTGGCCCGTTATCGAATGTTTCGGCCCGGTCGACTACATCTGATTTTTTTTTCAGATAGCGAATGATGGCAGTAACTAGTAGGAATTAAGAACAAACCTACTTTACACAATAAAGAAATTACGGCATAGTAAGTAAGAATAAACCTACACTATACAATAATGGATTTAAGGTATATTACATCCACTGGGCATCGAAGTTCGCCACCAGTGATCATAAAGCGCAACGAAGAAGCAGATTACAAAAACTGGGCACCATTGCAGCGTAACAAAATAATACTGAACCGAGACCACTTCCAAGACAGTTCAAGAAAGGTTAGCCTTGCAGGGGAACTACTGCGCAAGCTGGTGAGCAAGGCTGTGAGACCGGCCTAGAATGTCGGTCATAGTTTCGAAGTGTAGCTGTTTAGCAATGAGGTTCTCATTGGTGTTCTCCGCAATCTTTCTTAGAGATAGGACTTCAAGTCGAAGTTGAGTTGCAGAATGCCTTTCTGCTAGAACTTGGGACTGAAGAAGTCGAACCGATTCGCATAACGAATTCGGTGAGCTTGTCTCATCGTTAGTCTCAAGTAACTTGAACAACTGCATCAAGACAAGACTTTGGGGTTGTCTCGCTATCTTCAAGATGTTTTGCCTTCTTTGCTGCAATATATGTTGGGTTTGTCTCACAGCCTTCAAACAAACTTGTGCATGCCATCGGGCATATCACCTGAAACAAAGCGAGAGATGACAGGTTTTGCGTGTATAAACAAAGATGATAACTGTTCTGTCAATTCTATCCAATTCCAAATTAGAAAATAAAGAGTAAGTTCGAAATATCAATAGCATAATTTGGCATTGTTCATAATGCGAGGAGCTTCACCACACTACTGGATTACCATGTAAACATAACAAGCATAGATGAAGGGCAAAGAAAATCATTGTATCTATTTTCGATAATGTGCATGGCATGTTGTTCATATCATCAGCCACATCAGTAAGATAAAACAGGAGATGACAAGGTGCAAACGTGGGCTGCTTCACCACACACTAGATTATAGATCCACAAAACCAAGCATACATATAGGGAGTATTAAGTAATGTGCATGGTATGAATAAGAAATTTGGTTTTACAAGTAAAACTTAGAACTTACGGTTCTTACGAACATGCATTTTGGTACAAACAGCAAACTAAACCGCAGTAAACGATAGGGAGTATGAGCAAATTAAACAGCAGTTGAGGATAAAGGCTTTAGAAGGACTGACTTACATTAACAGCTAACACCGGCTTTATAATGCCCTTCTCCAGGTCAAGGGAAGGATAACTCAAGAATTTCAGCACAAAATCTTCTTCATAAGCATTGCTTGTACTCTACATTTTGTAGAGAGTAATTATAGATATGATAATACTGGAAGGGATAGAGGATAATGAAGATAAGATAAAGATTGATGCTACATAATCAACTACAATTCCGTGGAAGTACAAGCGTTATAGGACAAAATGTACTGACAAGAGCAATGGGCTACACTTCTGCACTGGCATTGTCTGTGTATTCTACTTGTTGGTAAGATTAAATATAGATCTGATCTTTTTTAGTAAATGGTGGGCGAGGGATATAAGATGCAGAATGCTACAAAATGAACCAATCCCTCTTCCCATAATACAACAGTGTTTTGAACACTGGTGTACTGTACAAAACGTTCTTATATTATGGGACGGAGGGAGTAGCTGTTAATGTAAGTAAAGTGATAGACCACGTTCAGTCCTTACAAGAGGACTGCAGAGCTAAACCTCTTCAAAAGCATTGGGTTGATTGTAAATTTGTGTAAGAGTCCATACGGATCTTATAATGTCCACCAAATGGGCGATTACGAGGCTAACATGTGCAGTAATGCTACATAATCAAACAACTATTAAAGTAAGTATGGTCATATAGGGCAAGAGGTACTCACGAGAGCAATGCAGTGTGCAGTATAGTTGCGAGATTCTGTGGTCCCTTGAGAACGAATGTTCCTCTGCTAATAGTTTTCGTACAAGTGAGACATTAAGGCAAATGCAGAAATGTAGGTCAAATTGTGATGTGATATCATAGACAGTACCTTACGCTGCAGCCGAGACCAATGTGTCACAAGATTATTCCAGTCACCGTCTGATAAATGTAGCACCAGAGACTTTACAGAAAGTTCGTTCATAGGCTTGCCATCGAAGTGCGCTTGCCTCAGGTAGGAACGATGCTTCATCAACGAGTGCTTGAAAAGCGCAACCAACTCTTGCTCGTCATCACAATCCAGTTTGCTCCTCGCCTATTTAAAAGAATGAAATCTTGTCTTCTGTCAGCAGAAACATATGCAGTAATGACAATGAATAACATTAGTACATTACTTTGCGGAGGAAGACTGGAAATTGTTCTGTGTCTGCGGTATAATCTTTCCATGGAGGAAAGATGCGCACAAAGTTCCTGACAACAACATAAGCTTCGTCTTCTAAACTGGGAAGAAATGGAACAGGGGTCCTATTTGCTGCAATTGGGGCTCTCTCTGGTTCGAAAAGGGATTTGGCAACTGGATTTGTTGTACTCTTTGCTGGAATGGGGGTTTTGCGTCGTACAGCTGGTGCTATGTCAACTGGCATAATCATACTATTTGCTGTAGTTGGGGTTTGCTGAGTTGGGGCATCAGAAATGACTAGTGTAGTAGGGCTAGAGTCTGCTAGAGTTGGGATATTTTGTGGGCTATTTGATTTATCAAGTGCCACTACCTTTTGCAAATACTTTTCTTGTGCTCCTCCATGATCAGCAATCGCCCTCCTCCTTTTGAACGTCTGATACACATGAAAAGCATTTGAATGGATAAATATGGTATGATGACAGATGGAATATGTACTGAAAATGGATAGGCGTATGTATTCACATACGATGTGTAAACTAAGCTAATGGTAGTTCAACAAAGTAGAAGCAATGCAAAGCATCGGTTGCAAGATATGTGCGAGCAATGTAACCTTGGAAAGTTAGAGCAAGTACCTTGATGGGTGAATAAGATAGGCATCTTCCTCGACTCCTCCACTAGGGAGCTACATTGACTTAGGTCTCCCTCTAGCTCGAATCACTTTGTTAGGATCATATTACGAGCATGAATCAGAGGTGGAGAGCGTTTGCATTGCATTGCATCGAGACTTGATTTCAGTCCCTTAATGCCAAGTTTGATAGCCATCGCATTGTTACGCTTTATTCTTTTCATGCGCAAGCTCATAATCATTATGATGCTGTTGTAATCGAGATTCATGAAAACATAAAAAGTAGTCGATTATCTATGGAATGCATTACGGATTCAACTCGGAGAGTGTCTCCTATAAACCCCTGCATATGCAAAGTTCACCTCCCCAACCGTCTTGACGGACCACACACGTAAATACAAACCCTTATGTCTCTATAACAGTGCAGCACACATTTCAAAACTGAAGTAGGAACATTAGAATCATATGAAATTCAGATTTAAACAAATAAACTAAGCAATTATGAGTGGCGTAATGTTTAGCTTCAAGGGTGGAGTGTTGGTAGTCGACACAAAGCAAGTAGGTAGATTGTATTCCATGTAAAAGATCGAAACCTATGTAAAAGCTGGAAATGACACTTTCTTTCTATACAATGCAAAGTGTTCGTTACCACACATGATGGAAGAGATCACATAGAGAAATACTATTCACTCAGGTCTACGGTCCGAAGATTTAGAAACAGGTGGTCCAACCTAAAAGAATATTGACAACAAATATGACAAGGCAAGCATAGATGTAGTGAATCAATCATTTACTTGTGAGCTTATTAGGACAAGTATGCAGAATTATAACTTCAAGAAGAGACCGCCCAAAATCTGAATGAAGAAGTTTGTCTAGCACTTATTGTTTGCAACTAATCGACGTGAATAATTGGATATTATATCGAATGAGTAAGAAAGACAAGTAAAATTGTCAACAAACCTGGCTTGCAGAGTAATCTGGGTCAATGTCACTCGACCAACAATCCAAAATGACTAGTTTCTATTCCGAGGGCGAATTTTGAAAACCCCGTGAACTTTAGAGGTACTAAAGATTACCAAATACATCGAACCATTAAGTGTAGGTAGCACTCGAGCACACAACAAACCCTAATGACAGTCCTGCCTAATGAGTAATGAATCAATTAGAAAATGGGTGATGAGGAGTAGCTGCTGAGTGTTGAGGATGTATCTCAGGATAAATCGGGTTGGCTTGGCGGGTGCTGCACGCCTGAGCCCTGAACGTACTGGGAAGATAGGCACGGTGGCGCGCCTGGCAGCGGTGATGTTTGTTGGGCGGCGGCTCTGGCCTCTGTTAGTCCGACATCTCCTCCTAGAGTCATGTCGCCGAGGGACGGCAAGTCGCCCGGCGAGGCAAGCGGTGGGGCAGTAGAGATCGAAGCAGCAGTAAAGAGAGGAATCGGGCCTGGGGCGACCCAAAATCGAGGTGGGCTGGCCCACCGTGGGCACCTCAGAGATACACACCGGCGGCGAACATGCATTTTCGAAACTAATTTAGGAACATTTAGCTGACCAATTAAACAACTTTGTTTTAATAATATCAGATTCGTATTTGAACATCTAAGCTTGTTTAGCTTGATGGTGGAGCACTGTTATTTTGACACGAAGCACGTATTCTGATCGTATAGTGATCATAAAAGGGGGAAACTCTAAGCATATTTTTTTAGCAAAAGAGGGTTTTCCCTCCGATTTCTATTAAAGAAACTACCACGGAACCAACATGATCAATTAAACCCTAAGCATGATCAATTAAACCGTATTATGGCTATGCCATGGCAGATTTGAAGCTGCAAACCAGAGAAATGATATTTGGCATCCATTGTTTGCTTCGAACTAAGAACTAAATTCTAAGAGCTGAAAAGAAAGTAGAGTAACCAAGTTAAGATCTATTTTCTGGTTGAGATCAAAAAGTTGAGGAGATATGAAGTACCACCTCTCTTGCGGCGCCGTGTAGGCATCGGGGGTGCGATGGCTGTCGGTGGCGTTGAAGCAGATCTGCGACGGTAGACGGGTGCATCGGGGGATAAGTCCCATTGCGGTGGAAGAGAAGGTCGTGTGAGTGGCCCCGGCAAAGAGGACTACGGCGCCGATGAAGCGAGAGGACGCGATGCAAGGCTACTGGTCCGTCGCTGTGGATGAGAAACATCCATCTCTAGGAGTGGACGACGCGGTCTTGGTAGGCGCTCCGGCATGGTGGAGGACGGTGGCGATGGATGTAGTGGAGGACGGCGGCGATGGATGGGGTGGCGAACGGAGGCTGGTGAGGGGATGGGGTGTTCTAGCGCGGACGGTGTATGAATGGGAAAATGGAGGGAGAGGTATGGGGAACCATGTTTTTGGGACGCGCCTGTCCGAAATATGGGAAATTTACGAACTTAGCCCCCATTTAAAATTTGGATGTCTCGTCGGTTGGGGATAGGACGGTAATCTCGCATCTCGCCAATATTTGCCAAGAGCGATTTCGGGCAAGGAGAGGGTGGTTGGCGCCCATGGTTGGTGCCCACGGTGTATGAACGGGGCTGACAGGTAGGGCGGTTGTGTCACGTCTGAGTGAAGTTACAAACCTTCCCCTATTTAAAATATTTGCCTACATTGATTTCGGCCGAGTCGAGTTTGTTTTGCCACCCACCGTGTATGAATGGGGAATGGAGGGAGAAACAGAGGTCTTTTGGACGAGCTTAAATCAAATGTGTTTTGCCGCCCATGTTTGACGCCCACCATGTCGGAATAGGGTTAGAGGCGGTCGTGTCACGTCTAATTGAAGTTACTAACCTACCCCTATTTAGAGCAGTGGAAATCGGGCCGATGGATTGTCCGTGTAATGGGTGGCCGTAATTTCCATCTCCCAAACACTTGGCTTCGGGCAGCCAACATGGGAGTGGACATTTTGCAGCTTCTTTCGAATTTTGGGACAATAAGCATCCACGTTTACCCTGGCAACTAAATTCGAATCCATTTTGTATTCCTATATGAATCTTTATAAATCGTTCTATGTGTTTTATATATCTTCAAAAGGACGACAAAGATGTATTCCATGTCATATATGAATATGGTTTACAAATGCCGATACTCAAATTCGAAACTAGTATCCAGCTTTAAGGTGAAATCGAATATTTGGAACACTTCATGTCCAACTCAAATGTCACACAAAGCATAATGTGTACTCCCATTTAGATATGTACACAAGCGATGTATCAAGATTCAAATACCGAGTCAATCAACCAAGAATGTATAGAACTAATGACATATAAACACTTATAGAGTATATGGATCAATAATATCAACTAACATACATAAGCCAGGCATTGTACTTTTTTTGGCTACAACAACATCTTTTTTAGCCACATCTTGGCCCTTTCCGATGCGTGCCACTTATGGTCCATCTATACTACTACTATTTTTGAATGCACATTCAGCCCGATTGGCATATTTGTAGGTCTGGCACAGCAATCCAAATGAAATGTCTCCGAGTCTTATCAATTAATACAGACTTGTGCTTAAATAAAATTACAAACCAAAAAACAAAAAAAATTATTACATGATCTCTAAAACAAATGGTTTGGTTGATTACATGAACAGAAAACACAAAGGTTATTCAACTATGGAAAGAACATTTCACCTATGATTTACCAAGTAGGAATTTAATTTCCTTTTTTCCTTTAGGACCTTAACAATCTGGTCAGTCTCAGCTTGCTTCGTTTTGAAATCCACCAAATATTTAATGGTTTTCTTGAGTACTACTTGTGATTGTGTTGTTTGCTTCCTCAACATGTCAACTTCATCTCTAAGTGCAGAAGCAGAATCTCTTTCTACCACTAGTTTAGCCTCTAGAGCATCAGCAGTTGGCAATTCATAATGCACGATTGGGTCGGTGCCACTGCTATGGGATGATGCAACGTCCATGGGGACCTCGCTTTTTGATCTTGGGCTAACCTGTTTTGCCATTAAAGTTCCTATTGGATTCAGAAAAGTTGAAGTTAGCAAAACATCTCAACTGGGAGTTATAACAGCAAACCAGTTAAACAAACAAGGAATTAAAGAGTTTCAATTGGATGCTGAAAAGTACTCCCTCCGTCCCATAATGTAAGACGTTTTTTAACACTATGCTAGTGCCAAAAAATGTCCTATATTATGGGATGGAGGGAGTAGTCATTAACATCATTGTAACCCGCTGTTGCAGCAGCAAAGCAGTTAAACAAACAAGTAGATATTTAAGTTAAGGCAAACAGGTAATTCTTAATAGTAAGTATCAAACACATAGATAGGCGCAGTCTACAATATGATTAACAGGTTGTGCCATTATGTAATCAGTAGCAAACTAAATTAAGCCAAGCAACATAGTTGAACAATTTTGCAATAAGTGGCTAACTAAAATTCCGAGAAGCAGGTAACTGAACTTACGCTAGTTCTTTGTACGAGCCAACTGCAACTTCTTTTTCGCCTACAAGGTTGTACAAAGGAGTCCATGGCATCAATTGCTTGGATACACAGTCCCAATACTTCTTTCTTACCACACTGCATGGGTAATTCGAATGGTTAATCTAGTAAGATGGTGCATCCTTGATATGTTATATGAGGACGTGTAGTCAGACTAGTTCTAGCCAAACACATCACACTGGCTTTTACTATATATTTCATGCGATTACTTTTGGCATATCGAGATCTAAGCAATCTACAATAGGATGAAAAGACTGGCATCCTTCACATTATTGGCGAACTCAGTTCATAGAAACAAGCAATTCAACCATTCTGTGGGTAAATCAAAAGCGCCACTTGAATATTTTTCACTATCCAATCATCACGCAAAAAGGGGCGACGCCACCATAGGGGCTGGTATGGGCGGCCGCCTCAGGTGGCTGGAAAGTGTGCACCTAGTTTGAGTCGTCCAGGTTGGCCCATGCTAGTTTTGTTCGTCCCAACGCACGAGCAGGCAAGGTAAAAAAATGAAGAAAAATGTCTCAATTTGGATGGGCCAATAACATAAGTGCAAGACAGGCCCTATAGCAGGCTCGCGGCCCAAACGAGCGCCTCCCATATCGATCGACAGTAGGAAAAATCCCAATTCATTCGCTCCAACCTCTAGTCTGGTTCACTCTTAACCTAGCCACCACTGGACAGACCGACACAACACTTCCTCGCGCCCTCGTTGGAGGGTGGTCACCGGGCTTCAAGCGAACTGAAGGACAAGAAGATGAAGATCCAACCCTGGATGTAGCCTGCGTGGGAGGCAGCGGCGGCAGCACGGGCATGGCATCGAGCTTGCGCAAACGGACAGTCACAGCTTGCAAGAGTAGCATGTGCAACGAGTAGGTACATCACATCCCTGATTATATCTAATTCAACTCTTCAGTTTCTGGCCAATAGTTAAACCTGACGGTGTTGTAAAACTGCTTGTATGGAGGGAATCTATGAGAAAATGAAACCAATTTCTACTCATTTTATAACTCCCCCAATCAATACTGAACTGACTGAATCTGATGTATCTAATCAAATTTCCGGTGCAAACATACAAGCTCATGTTGTTCTTGAGCCTGAAGTGTCTAATGAATAGACTACTAATGAAGGATTTGATGCAAGCATTTTACATGCTCCTGGTGATGAACATATAGTGTCTAATGAGGGATCTAATGCAAGCATTTTGCAAGCTCGTTGAAGGATTTAGTGTCTAATGATGATCTACTATGTTGAGACAGACAGAGATTTGCAGGCATTGATGACAAGCAAATTATAGTGCATTTTCATAGCTTGAGGAAACATCGAGGCCATCTACCAGAAAGTCCCCGTATCATGACAACATAGCATAAATACTTTTCTAATCTGTTGTTTGAAACTATGGGCATACTTGTGCAGGATAGATATATTGATATGCAGTTTGCGCACTGGTTATACGTGCAATTACGCTTCAATATTTTCAGCCAGAGAACGAATAATTCAGGAAGGTACAGACCATGTTTGTAGTCTTTGTACACCATGATGCATTTTGTGTTTTTTGGTGCTTGCATCATTTAGTGTTTATAATCTGAATTACTTTGGATCATTAGCTGGTTTTCAAAGTGCATGTAGCTTCACATTTCTCAAGTTATGTTGATTTCCGGAGTGCAAGTGCCTTTGTATTTTTTAAGTTAAATGTTCGCCCCTGGTAACTTGAATTCGTGGATCAGCCACTGCACACAAATCATACACGAATTCCAGTATGAATTAAATGAAATGCAGGGACTTACGCTAGCTCGTTGTACAGGCTCGCTGCAGCTCTGCTTGCGCTTGGGATGTTCCATGTACAAGTCCATGTTACCACTTGCTTGGATGTGGAGGCCTTGTGCTCCTTGCATCCCCCTCTACATTTTTTACACGGCGAATGTTTGATCAAATAAGAGGAATCGACCTTGATGTTGTCTGGGAGGAGATACTTACAAGGTTATCTGGTGTGCGGGATGTGTACCAGATCCCGTAGCCCCGTCATGCTTCGCTAAAAAATGGATTTGCTTGTTTCAGATGATATCTCCAGAAGAAATAAGAGTTAAAGTCAGAGTTGCATAGGCGTGTAAGCTAAGAGAGCAATGAAAGGATATCCAAACATCGTCGGAACAGTGCACAAGGGAGTGATGTGTGGATACCTAGTTCGGGCCGGCGTTTGGGCATGCTTGCCTGGCTCGAGTGTGGGTCACTTCAGAGCCATTGAGGGTGATGTGCTGGTGTTGGCTGGCTGCGCACGGATGCAGATCTTGAGTGGCAGCAGAGCGCTACAATGCAGTGGACGAGACCGTTGGTGAAGCCCCAATGACCTCGGGGGGCGGAGGTGCGATGATGTGCTCGATGAAGTAGCCCCGGTGAGCTGGGAGAAGGCGTCGGTGAAGCGCACCTGATGCGGTGGAACTCGGTGTCTATGAGGCATGTCGGTTGCGGCGGCTGACGTTGTCGGTGGACCACCCGGTGCGGCGGACGAGGGCGTAGATGAGGTAGCTCCAGTGCGGTGGTGAAGTGCGACCGTCGTCTTTGTCGTCATCGTCCGGCACAGAGGTGGGGAAAGAGACGAGACGAGGGGCGATTCCAGGGATGGTGGCGAATTAGGGATTTGAGCAATCTGGGCGCGGAAGGGGACGGTGGAGAAGAGAGATTTTGCAGGGCTGGAATTGGGGCCACCAGATATTTCAATCCGAAACGTGGAAGCGCAAACTTATATTGTCGTCGTCCTTTTTTGGGGGGAGGGGGGTGGGTGGCTGGGTGCTACGCGTCCTTCCGACACACGCGACCACCCCGACAGGACTACGCTTCGGTGCCTTAAGGCACCTGCCTTTGTGTCCATGACATGTGGGCCCAACATGTGGCAGGCCCACATGTCACTCACCCAAGGGTTGTTTCCTTTAAGGCACCAAAGCAGCGTCCACCCCGACACGACCCTGGTCTGCCTGGTGCGCCTACAATTGAGAATGCAAACAAATCTTCTTTCATTTGCAAACGAATCTGTATGTATTACCATGCCCGTGTTTTCCTTGCAATAATTAGTCATTCGAAACGAGATACTCCATCCGTTCACTTTTGTAAGTCGTTTCAGACAACTTAAAATGAACTGTTTTGCACATTGTCTGAAATGTCTTCAAGGTCTTATAAAAGTGAACATAGGGAGTACTATAAATTAATTAATGAGGAGTTATTTGAAAAAAATCGAAACGGTACCCACGCTAACATGGATTAGAGTGTGTCACATAATTAGTTATTCGAATTAGAGTGTGTGTCACGTAGTTAGTTATTTGAATTAGAGTGTGTGTCATGTAGCGATCTCCAATTCTAACGTGGATTTCGCATTTCACTGTATCCATGCCACTTTTTTTAATACAAATTCATATGTATATGATGAACACCATGGTAGTGAGAAAACTTTTGGATGGATTCAAACATATGACCTACAAAATAGCACAACAAGTTGAGCCAATGTCAACTTTTCGAAACTTAGTATGGCACGAATTCGAAATAATTACCCGTATGCCTGGTCCTCGGTTCAAATCTTACAATGTACACCGAATTGAAACATCGATATTAAGTCTCATACTATGTACATTCAAATGTTGTTTTAGTCCCCCAGCAAGACAAACGCTACATACTTCCTGTATCGGTCAATCTTCCTCTCCTAACCACCTTAGCAAGCTATCGGTTTGCAACACACGTTCATTCTTTCTCTCCATGTTTCGATCTCTAAGTCTCTCAACTACACAACCCCTTTTTCCACTCCTGTTACCAAATGTATTTACCTCACACACCCGCCATTGCACCCCATGCTGAGCTCTCTCTCCCCCCTCTCCCTCTCACCCTCTCGCGCTAAATACATGCATTGCCTATCTAGCCCCCCAACCTCTCGTGCGCACGCACGCACGTTGTATATCTAGGTCACTCCCTCGAGACTGTCTCACTCTTTCTTCCGCACGGCGGGCCACACTCTCTCAATCTTGCTTTCTTTATCCGAGTCTCGTTTAACCTCGTTTCTTTCACACACAAATGATATATCTCCCTGTTCGGGCCTCGATCGACACACTCTATACTCTCTCACGCAGATTGTCTATCTAGGTCAGTCCATCCAAGCCACCGCCACTCTTTCGACCTCATGGTGGGCCACGCTCACTCAGTCTCTCTCTCTCTCTCTGTGTGTGTGTGTGTGTATGTCTCGATTTACCTCGCTTTTTCTCGGACAAAAACGATATATCACCATGTTTGAGCCCAATTCGACCTATTCACATTGTACACTCTCTCACGCACATCATCTATCTAGGTCACTCTCTCCAACCCGTCTCACTCTTTCGATCGCACGGCGACCCTATGTGATCGGTTGACCTTGCTTCCTCCCACACACAAAATATATCTACACGTCTATGACTGGATCATCTCTCAAGCTCTATCTTACAGCCCTCACCCTTACCAAAAGCTCAATCGGACAATATCTCTCCGGAGCATATATATTTGTTCAATGAATGTCGGACCACACTCACTTTGTCTCTCTATCTATATGTCTCTCAATTGACCTCGCTTTCTCATACCGTATCTTCCACGCATTGAAGCTACTACCTCTCCATCCCTCGCAAAGCCGGAGCTATTTACATTGCGAGGGGCACTCCAACCTTGGATTAATTTGTGTAGGCATTTATACCGGTCGGTTTAGATTATATTTTCGTAGCATTCGGCCCACAACTACTCCAAATGTCGTTACAACCCACACAACTCCCCTAGTAGATTTCCCTCTGGCTCAGTCATCGCTCTCTCGCACGTCCTTTCTCACCTTCAACATTGCACCATGGTATTATTGAAAAACTATGTTGTTCTCTTTAATTATTATAAATAAGCTACAAAACTACACACCGATAGTCCACTTGGAATGGAACAAATTTCGACCCACAAATTAAAGTCCTACAAACTACACTCCAAGGGGCCCACATGTCATGAAACAAATTTGGACCCGTTTACAAATTAAAAAGTAAAGGACGAGGATCGAACATGCGACCGGGCCTTCAAGCCGCACATCAATAGGCAACATACGTAGAATAGCAATGTTTGTTGTACCCCCTTTGTTCACATAATGTTTGTATATTACCCCAGCCTAATTAATGGATAACATGTAATATTATTTTTAGTACTATTCGCCTTCACTTACTAGTGGGTTCCATGTGTGCTCTCTCTCTCTCTCTCTCCTCCCCTTCTGCGTTTAGACGCACGGGCAAACAGGAAGAACTCGCAGGCGATGTTGCCGTAGACCATATCTGGACGCGTTCACAACTCACAAGTCACGACACCAATTTCACGTACTAGCAGCACTAGTCAGTGTGTACGTGCAATGCATGTTAATTTGGAAGTATATTAAGTGCATGCGGTTATTAACTACTAGGATGTTATTTGCGTGTTGTCATGTGCTTAGCATTATTTTTGGCATGAAATTAACTGCACGCTAAACTTGTTGAGCGCTCGACATTGAAGCAGTCTAGGTCGTTGGATGACAAGGAATACATGTGGCTTGATGATGTTTTATATTTAATTTGATACGGCTCTAGCAGAACATTCAATCGATCAAACCATACATTTCGTTCAGTCTGACTCCAACTTTAAATTATACGACAATCGATATAAAATAAATGGAAATGATAAACGTTCGGATTTTAAGCATGGCAATCCGAACATTTTTCATGGCAAATTTAGATTACGTGGCGGCGGCGGGGGCGTCTCACGGTGGGAAGCGGCTCCTCTGCCGTGCTCTGTGTGTCGTCGGGCCACTGACCGACGGCGATGGCGGCGTCTTGCGCCGTTGTTGGCGTACTCCTGGACGTTGGCCTAGCTTCAAGGAAGGCCAAAATGTTCTGGACTTCGGAGCGAGTCAACTGGCGGGATGAGGCGACTGGCGAGCGGTCAACGACGGCCATGCATGCCGCTGAGGGGGGCACTGGCACCCGCGCGGGGACAGGCGCTGTCAACGGCGCGGCGGAGATGTTCATGTGCATGGGCACCGCACGCACGCGCGACGCGTCGGTGCATCGCAGCGCATCTGTTGGCAGGTGCACGAGCACCGGCGCGGCGTCTGCTCGGCACGCAGCAGCGCATGTGCTGGCAGGTGCACGGGCGCGTGAAAGTCGGTGGGGACCTCGTGGAACCCCGTGGCATCAAGCTCGGCGACAATGTGCGGCTCCCAACCCATCAATGCCACGGGGATGGGCGCTGGTGCAGTCGGGGCGATGGGAGCCGGAACGGCAGCGGGGACAGGTGCGGCGTCTTCCCGCACGGCTAGTTCAAGCTCGTCCCAAAGCGCCTTATGTTCTTGAGACTCTGGCTGGGTGTCTTCCTGATGAAACTGGAACACTAAGGGCAGACCATCGTGATGCGGCATGGCGTACGTTTAGGTCAGTCTGGTTGGAGGTAGACGGCAGGACAATCAGAGAGGAAGAGAGAGGATTGTAGCTATACAGGGTAGTGCGGGGTTGATTTTAAACTGCGGCACCGGCGACATTAAAAGTGGGAGCAGTTGGGACGACGGTGGGCGGCGGAGCCTGGTCAAAGGGCTCGCCTCCCGGTGAGTCTGCATAGCGGTCAGCTCGCACGCCTCCCTGATAGCCGGTGCAGCAGTCTGCTCGCACGCCTCCCGTCGACTCACGCGCTTGCTAGGATGGCACCTGCCGATGAGAAGCGGGGACTCGTGGCGGCACGTGAACGCCCACGGTTTCAATAATGAAAGCATTTGCCTTAACGTGACAGGTCTTTTCCCTCAAAAAAAAAACGTGACAGGTCTTTGTTCCAAAATACCTTGGCTCTTCATTTGTGCAACTTGTCATAAGCAGCTTGTCTCGAATTGAAGAAAAAACTTACGAAGTAATATATGTGCCATATCACGTGACCATGCTCAGTTTCAAGAATTTATGCTCCCTTTTGGATTTTCCGAAATTTAAGACCCAGGATTCGAAACAATATCATAACCTGCATCATGCAATAAATTTTCAAGCCGTACATCTATCATGTTGTATTTCTTAAGAAAGGATTTGGTCAAACATTTTTCTTAGTTAAACCTCCTTTCCGATTTATAGGTCTCAATTCAAAAATCTCACCAACCAAGGTAGATGGTGAGTGGTGGAACAATTGTTGTAGTTTGCAAAACCACTCATTTAATGCGCTTGTTTTCCTCAAAAATTGTGTTTACAAATGCATTAATTGCAATGCATGCATGCATAAAGTACATGCATTGGTCAATTTTCTCTTAATACTTGCATGTAATGATTTATTGCACCTTGAAATCTGAACATGTGATGGGGAACAACCAAATTGAGACTTATAAAATGGGAAAACTAAAATTTTGAGATAAGCCCTATAAACCGGAAAGGAGGGAGTAAAAGGATAATCCCTCCGTACCAGTGCATTGCCTGATATATTAACTCAAGTACTAGACACGAACAAACGGGCTCAATTCTGTGCTCATACTGGTGTAGTAGTAGTATTAGTACTAGTCAATGCAGTTGACGGGTGACATTGACGAGCGGCGACCAAGGGAATTGAACCGTGCTCGGCACGGTAGGTAACATTGTCTAGTTACTAAAGCATCCCTCCGTTGTTCATCGGTAGTCATTATGGACCGGGGAAATGAGGGGAATTTCCTAGGGCTGGAATTCTGGCCGCCAGATATTTCGACTTGATACGCTGAGCCTCGACTGGTTGGGGTTGCCTAATGTGCGTACCACGCACGCCACCAAAGTACACGAGCCCGTTTTTTTAGGATCAACACGAGTCAAGGTCTGGCTGGTATGCCGTTGGGTCCTACCATTTGAGAATACGAAAGGAACCTTTTAAATTGCCGAACGAATCTATGTGTATTACAATACCCGTATTTTCCTTGCAAATACTAATCTCAATGTGGTAATTGATTTATGACGAGTCGTTGAATTAGAGTAAATTTGTGATATAGTGATCTCAACGTGGATTTCACATTTCATGATATCCCTAGTAAGTTTTCCAATGCAAATTCAAATTTAAAAGATGAACAATATGGAGGTGAGAAAACTTTGTATGTATCAAGCATATGACCACGCACACACACACACACACACACACACACACACACAAAGACACACACGCACGAACACAACAACAATCCAATAAGTGTAGTGCATCTATTTTTCCAACCCATGCATGTATGACACGAGTTCAAAAATACTCCTTCTATTCTTAAATATTAGTCTTTTAGAGAGTTCAACAAGTGACTACATACTAAGCAAAATGAGTGAATCTAGACTCTAAAATATGTCTATATACATCCGTATGTGCCAGTCCATTTGAAGCCTCTAAAAAGACAAATATTTAGGAACGAGGGGAGTAAAATGTAAGACATCCATGGTCCTCAGTTCAGTATTTAAAATGAACATGAAATTGAAACATGAATATTAAGTCTAGTACTACAGTACATGCAAATGTTGTGTTTAGGCGGAGCTATGATTGTCGGGGGTCAATCCCTCGACCTTAGATAAAACTTTGGAGCTCTGTTTAGGGTTGTTTAAATTATATTTGTTCCCACCCTCCCAACCACCGATTGGTTGTGCACCCCACCCCTCCTCCCCGGAAGAATATCATGTGCCCCCATACCTTACATGCTATATGCCATTGCGAGTTGCTTGGAGCTTGTAGATCTGAGATATAGCAGCTCACATGATGTGTCTTAATTTTTTTGCAGGAAACCTTGATGAGTTTGAGAATTGCACACAATTTGTACAAAAACTACTTAGATGCCCTTTGATCCCATATCCAATGACCTCGAAGCTCGTATCACCGTAGCATCTAAGATGAAGGAGGACATCATATTCTCCTGTATGTAAGAATATCATGTGCCACCACACCTTAGATGCTTTGGTGATACAAGCTCTTCGGAGGCGTTGGATTTGTGACCCAACACCTCCTCGGTGGTTCGAATGGTTTTTTGCAGAAAAGCCCCAAAAGAGTTCGGCCACTGCTTACAAGCACAAAGACTGCTCAGATGCCATTGGATCTCAGATCAAACGACCTCCAAGCTCGTATCACCGTAGCATCCAAGCTGCGATAGCACCTTATGTTTTCTCGCACGGGAGAGTATGAGGTGCTCCCGCACCGTAGATTCTATGGTGATACGAGTTCACTGAGATCTAACGGCCCACAGTAGAGGTTTGAATGTTTTTGCAATATACGGATGATAGAGTTTGGGAAATGTGCAGAAAGTACAAGTACTATGCATGTGCCATCTGATAACTGATCATACAACCTAGATGCTCATATCATCGTAGCGGGTTATTAAGCTACGGGGAGCACCTAATATTAGCATCGGGGAGCCGTTGGATCGAAGATGCAGCGGCACACACGAGGCCTGAATGTTTTATTTGCCAAAAAAAACTTTGGAGAGTTTGGAAATTGCGCATAATTACAAAGACTACTCCCAAGCCATTGGATCTCACTTCCAACGGTGTAAAAACTCGTATCACCATAGTATCTAAGCTGCGGGGTGGATGTGATATTCTATGCTGCTGTCATTTTTGTCCGTAAACTTGCAAAATACGTGTAAGTCATGCCGTAACTATCATCTAGCCTAGGAATAGGGTGACGATAACGAATAGTAATATTATTAATGCCTCTACAATCAACACACATACGTGATGTACCATCCTTTTTCGGCACTAGAATAATAGGAACAGCACAAGGACTAAGGGATTCGCGTATATAACCTTTGTCGAGCAGCTCATGTACTTGACGCATAATCTCCTTCGTCTCCTCTGGATTGGTACGGTATGGTGCACGGTTGGGTAATGATGCACCGGGAATTAAGTCAATTTGATGCTCAATCCCTCGAATAGGTGGTAATCCCGGTGGCACGTCTTGTGGAAAGACGTCAGCGAACTCCTGCAAAATGTTAGTGACAGCAAGGGGCAAAGAGGAAGGCACGTCCTCGAATGAAAATAATGCCTCTTTGCACACAAAAGCATAGCAAATAGATTTGCTAAAATCTAGCTCATCAATATCAGATTTGGTGGCAAGTAAACATGCACTTTTCAATTTAATTTCAGAAGCAATAGTAGATGGTTTATTATTAGGCTTCATGTGTTGCTCAAATTCTTTTGCCACAATCTGATTTTCACTCTTATTTTTCTCCTGTTTTGCTTTATTAGCTCTATTAATATCATCTTTCAAAATGGACTCAGGAGTCATAGGAAGCAAAGTAATATTTTTATCCTTATGAACAAGAGTATCTTGATTGTTTCTACCATGGTGTATGAATTTTTATCAAATTGCCATGGTCTACCAAGTAATAAGGAACATGCTTGCATAGGTACCACATCACAATCAACATAATCAGCATATGTAGAGATACTAAAATGCACACGAACAATACGTGTTACCTTAACCTTGCCGCTGTTGTTGAACCATTGGATGTAGTAAGGATGTGGATGTGGTCTTGTGGTGAGAGATAGCTTCTCCACCATCTCCATGCTAGCCAAGTTGTTGCAGCTCCCTCCATCTATGATGACGCTTGAATAGAACGTTCCTTCACAACTCCTTTGTATGGAACAAATTATGCCTCTGATTTTGCTCAGCTTGTGTAACCTGCACACTCAAAACACGTTGAGCAACTAAACATTCATACTGTCGGCATCTTGAGCAGCCATGTATTGTGTCTCATGATCGAGAATCATCTCCACCGTGTTCCTCATGTGAAATAAGAGCCAAAGTCTCCTCATCATAGTCACTAGCGGACTCATACCCACCATCCTCGTAGCAATCATCACACGCTAAGATTTGCATTCTCTCATAAAATGTCCTCTTCCCTTACAACGACGACAAATAATATCACTTGTGTGCCCTGTTGACGCCATGGAAGAAGAAGAGCTCTGCTGGCAGCCCGATAGGTGTCTGTTGGCGAGATAGTGGTGGTTGTGCCTGCTTTCTTGTATCACGGTTGGAGGTGGCTTTGAAGGAGGTGATGGTGCGATGGAAGTAGATGATGCACATGGTGTCCATGATGAAGGTCGACCTGCAGAAAAGTTAGTGCGGCGCCAATGCCCGCCGATCCTGCACTTCACGTTCGGCTTTACAAGCAAGCTGGAATAAACGAGTGATATTATTATAATCCTTATAGTCTAGAATGGTCTGAATATCTCTATTTGATCCACCAGAAAACATGCAAGCATAGCTTCATTCTCCTCAACAATACCACATCTAATCAAGCCAGTTTGTAATTCTGATAATATTCTTCTACTGAAATTTTTCCTTGTCTTAAGCGCTGCAATTTTTGAAGTAATTCACGTTGATAATATGGTGGAACCCAACAAGTACACATAGCAGTTTTCAAAGCAGCCCAAGTAGCTGGAACAGGATATAATCTACAATGTTGAGACCACCAAACACATGCAAAGCTAGTGAAAGCACAAACAGCAGCGAGAACACGTCTCTCCTCGGGATATTGGAAACATGTAAATCGTTGTTCAGTTTCTAACTCCCAAGTAAGATATATATCAGAACATATCTACCCTCAAATGGTGGAATATTCAATTTCAGTTTAGGGAGATGGTCATGATCACGCACTGAGGGGAGCCCTAACATTTCCATTATTTGCATGTGGGCGACCTGGTGGTTGTGGTTTGGTGGTTGCACGTAGTTCGATGTTGATCAACCTCATCCTCGTAATCTCCCACATAATCATCCTCCTCGGTACCAGCAGCAGCATAGAGCAGGATCCAAAGAAGCACCAACAGCGAGAGCAGCGGCACCAGAATTTTGTCCCTGGCCCAATAGGAACACGCTGAGCTCGTCCATACTGATTCGGAAGGGGGCGTAGTTTTGTCGTTGCAGAGGTGCGATAGGTGCAGCCGGCGGTGGTTGTGGAAAACGCGCGAGCAATTCATCAAACTTGCTATCAAGCTTTGTTTCAAACGTCTTCTCAATGCCATCTATCTTCTCCATGGCCTCGTCAAATCTGTTTAGCACATCTTGCACCTGTCCACTCATCATTTGTTGAAATTTATCATGTAGCTGTTTGTTCGTCAGGTTCTCCCAATCAGTCTCGTCGGCTTGTGATCCTGCCATGGTTAGCAGCAATAGAAACACACAAGAATATGATCCTACAGACTACTAGGAAGTGGTGGTGGTGGTGTTGTCGGTGTACTAAGGTAGGGGTACCTCAGTACCCCAACTTGTGCATCGGCAACGATCAGACTCCCGCGGCTGGATTTACCACATGCTTGCCGGAGACCATTCTGCTCCATATCAAGCCATTCAAGAACAAAGTGTACAAGACAGAAGATCGAGACCCGGCAAGAGGAGCTTGCCGGAAGGCCGCCCCTGTGCTCAAGAGTTACATCACTCACGCAAGGCCTGGCGAGAGGAGCTCGCCGGGAGACTAGAAGACTACATCGAGAAGACACGCCTCGGCGCTACTCTGGCGTCGGCGAGGGCCCGGGGGCGACAAGTTACAAAGCCCGACAAGCTTCGGGTCCGGCAAG
Source organism: Aegilops speltoides (assembly GCA_021437245.1). Taxonomy (NCBI): domain Eukaryota; kingdom Viridiplantae; phylum Streptophyta; class Magnoliopsida; order Poales; family Poaceae; genus Aegilops; species Aegilops speltoides. Next base: position 232,960,926 of record CM038144.1, read on the forward strand.
ATCAAGACCCGGCAAGGTACTTGCCGGGAGAGCTGCACTGTGTGCCGACTCAGCTCATCGCCCACGCGTCGCCTTGAGCCCTCTCCGAGAGACGCTGCGTGGCGGATGGCTGTGCAGCCTAGGGGTGCGGTGGCACTCCACGGTGGTGGATCCATCGCCGTGGCGAGACGGAGACGCAAGGCGGGAGCTTTTGGGGTCGACGGCACGGGCATTAAATGCTCTTGTCCCCCCTTTGTCAAAGTAGGTAGAAACCATCGTTCAATCTTGAGCTGCCTTTGTTCCCTTTGCTCCAACTACCATCTCTTTTACATTTTACCCCTTTCTCCCTCGTTGACACTGTTGGTGACCCTTTGCTCTATAAAAGGAGGCCCATGCACAGCGAGAGGGGTTGGAATCCTTTGCAACTCCCACGCTCGGTGTAGCTGCCATCTGTAGCTCTTCAAGCTCCCGAGCACAATACAACACAAAGCAGCGAAGTAGGGTTTCTGGCGTCCATCGCGCCGAAGCTGGGTAAAATCCGCCGCGTGCATCGTCTCGATCTGCTCTCTGTGCCTCCTCCGCCTCGTACCGCACTCACGAAGGGCCCCGGCCCCATGGGTGCGCGCGGCGGGCCTCCATCCTCCGTCCGCCCGACATCTTTGGCGCGCCGGTGTGGGCGTCGAGGTTGTGCGGACCTGATCCGGCATTCGGCGGCGCGTTCTTCATCAACCTCTCCGGTTTCGCCGGCGACTTCGTCGACAACTGCGCCATGGCCCCGAAGACGAGGGCTTCAAGGGTTGCAGACCCGTCTGCGTCTCACCCGCCGCCACTGGAACCAACGGTAGGCGGAGAAGACGCCAGCGGAAGGGTGGACACCGGCGAGGGCACTCGCGGCGCCACCAGATCCAGGGACAGGACGGATGACCGCGCCTCGGTCTCCGTGGATCCGCGTCCATCCCAGCGCACGACGACCCAGCAGCGCCATACCACGGGAGGTGGTATCCGCCTGCTGGGGCAAGAACATGCCGGAGGCTCGCGGGATACTCCGGATCGCTGTCCATGCATGAGCAAAGCGAAAGTGCCGGGGCAGGACCCTGCTCCTCCTATCGCTACTAGGAGTCCGAGCATACCCTGTTCCTCGTGCCGCTCGCCCCCGCTCCCCTCCACTACGGCATGCGCATCTCCCCGGAGCACTACGCTGTCGTCGAGGACCCGCCATCGAGCTCCAAGTCCGGCTAGGACAGCTCTGGTGCTCACTCCGACAAGCGCAGCTCCTCGGAGCGCTCTAAGCCCGGCGAGGGCAGCTCAGTGCTCGTCCGCAAACAGCGCATCTCCCGAGCACTGCGGTCTTTGTCGAGGACAGCGCCATCGAGCTCCACCGACAAGTGCGAGGAAACAAGAAAAAGAAAAGCTAAGCCACTCGAGCTTTTGTGCAGAGCACTCCTTAATTCCATGTTTTTATTTGTTATATCCCTCGTGCGTTCGTCCTTTGAGCGCAAAACCTGTGTGCGGAGGAGCCTGCCATGGATAGCCGCACCCTTACTTTGCTTCGAGCACACTCAACGAGTTAAAGTGAGCCGCGACCAACTTCGGCGCCCTTGTTTCGTTTCGAGTCTGTTCAGCAAGTTAAGTGCGTCGCGACTAGACGCGGCAAGGTTGCTTGCCGGAAGCGACACCAGCCAGCGGGCTGCTGATGTTCCGTACTCAGCAAGTGTGTTAAGCACCGGCAAGTTCCCTAGAAGCGTAGGGTAAAAACGCACAAAGGGTGTAAAGTAGAGGGTGTAACGTGGCAAGCTTTGCCGTGAGATGTCCTTCGATGAGAGACTTGTCGCGAGAGGAGCCAAGTCGTGGCCTGGATTTATGCACTTGTTTTGTTTCCGAGTCCGCTCGACAAACACAAGTGTGCTGCTGCACCCTTACCTTGCTTTCGAGCCTGCTCAGCAAGTTAAGCATCGCAACTGGCCCGGCAAGGTTGTTTGCCGGAAGCAACACCGCCAGCGGGCTGTCCCACACTCGGCAAGCGTGTTTGCCCCGGCAAGCTCCCCGAGAGCGTAGAGTACAAACATACGAAGGGCAAGGCACGGCATCATATTGCACAATCAAGATTTATATGCATATACATGTGGATAATGAAGCGATTGCAGATCAATCTCAGCTGATTTTCATGGCGAAATTGCAGCAACAAGGAGAAACCAAAAGAGCGCCGCCAACACAGGCCCCGCAAGCGGGGTTCTTTGGGGCTGCTGGCGCCAAGTTTCGTCTCGGCGAGCCAGCCTCACTGGGGCTGCAGTACCAAGATCCGTCTCCGGCAAGCGAGTTCTTTGGGGCTGCGGTATCGAATAAGTTTTCATCCTCGTCATGCATCCTCCTATGGACCGGAAAGGCGGGGCTGCGTCTTTGAACGAGCGTGTCTTGTAAAACCCAGACGGAGGAGCCAAGTCGTGGCCCAGATTGTGTACTTGTTTTGTTTCGAGTCCGCTCAACAAACACAAGTGTGCTGCTGCACCTTACCTTGCTTTCGAGCACTGCTTTCAGCAAGTTAAGCGTCAGAATCGCCCGGCAAGGTTGTTTGCCGGGAGCAACACCGCCAACGGGCTGTCCCGAACTCGGCAAGCGTGTTCGCCCCGGCAAACTCCCCGATAGCGTAAGAACATACAAGACACGAAATCAAGTAAAAGACTCAGTCCGGCAAGCTTTCCTCTCTTTTTCATTAAAAACATCCTAGTTTAATACAAGTCCATAGAGGATGAAAAACATGATAGAGAGGGTTACAAGTTTTTAAATACAGCTAAGGCCCGAGGGCTTACAAATTAAAAAGATAAGGTGCCCGTGATCCCTCTCTGTTTCTCTGTTCGGGAGTTGGGAGGTAGGTCAAGAGCCCCGGCAAGAGAAGCTTGCCGGGAGGGCGAAGGCGCCTAGGAGAGCATGGCGGTGGCGCCATCTGCTGAAGGGGTGGCGTGCCCTCGGGAGCTGCGCAAGGTGACGGGCATGGAGGAGCGCGCCGAGAGGCTACGGGCGCCGAAGACACCAAGAGAACACCCGGGGCCGCCAGGAGCTTGGCGGAGGCGGGTTGGAGGTAGAGCTTGAAGGCGGGTGGCGGGGCGTCGGACGCTGTCGAGGCACCTCGCCCTCGTACTCGATTTGACGGCCTTACCGCCATCCCCTCTTCCTCTTCTGCTGCCTCTCTCGCCGGCCGCCCAAGGAGACGGCCCGGGGAGTTCGAGGGCGGCGACCAGATGCACGGGTCGCCGGTGGCCTGGCGAGGCAGCGGTGTCCGGCGCCTAGTCGGACCCGCCATCCCTCGTCGTCGCTGTCGCGCCCTCCTCGTCCTCTCGCTCGAGGAGGGACCTTCGCTATCCGAGGAGCTGTCCACACAGCATCTCACCCGGGTCCGTAGTCCCGAAGACCTTGACGGCGAGAAGGTCGCCCTCCATTAACGAAATGGAGGGTAAACCCCGCCGTCAAGCTATGGATCCGGCGAACGTCTTCCACCCTCGGTCGAAGAACATCACGCCGGGGTGGGGACACGACACTCACTCGAGTGCCGCTGATCCCGCAGCCCCTCGCGCGCAACTCCATCACGTCGGGTGGATCCGGTCCCATCGCGTCCCATAAGCGGGGCGGCAGCGGGAGGCGGCGACGAGGCGCCGAAGCTTGATGAAGAACTCCGTGGGTCATCTCGGTGTGGACGCGCCGTCGGACGGAGGCGTCGGGGAGACGGGGGAGGCACATCGCCACGACCGCCTCTCCCCCGACCGCCTCGGCCACGCCCTCGGCCTCGTCCGCAGCCACGCCCCCTCCCTCTCCCTCTCGGGGCCGGCTCCGCCACGGGGCAGGATAGGAGAGGTGCGCGCCGGGAGGCGACCCTCGCTGCCACCGTCGAATAACAGGATTCCTCCCTCCATGGCGAAAGAAGAACGGAAGATGAAGGCGAAGGGAGAAGAGGATGAGTGTGGCCATTGTGCTCCCCTTCCGCCTTTTTTAAAGGGGCGAGGTGGGGACTCAACCGCCCGCTTCGACCAATCGGGAAGCGAGGAGGCGGAGGAGCGGGCCGACTCGCCTTCCGCCCGTGGACGGCTCGGTCTCCCACCTTCACCGCCCGACCCTGTGCATGAGGGCGTGGTGGCGAGCCGAGGCGACGGGTGAAGCGACCTCGCTCTGCACCACGATCACGGGGTGGATGCCTTAAAGACTGCATGCGCCGCCCACGTCTCCCACGACGCCGCAATCGACGCGTGCCGTTACGGGGAAGGTGGCGGATGCAGAAGCGGATTCGACGCGCCGTGGGCCGCGTGTGCCCGTGCACTGTCTTGGGCCTGGCCCAACAGCGCTCGGCACCGTGTGTGGCCCAGGCCCGGGGGCTCCTGTCGGTGTACTAAGGTAGGGGTACCTCAGTACCCCAACTTGTGCACGGGCGATCGCAGCCCCTCAGGCTGGATTTACCACATGCTTGCCGGAGACCATTCTGCTCCATATCAAGCCATTCAAGAACAAAGTGTACAAGGCAGAAGATCGAGACCCGGCAAGAGGAGCTTGCCGGGAAGGCCGTCTGTGCTCAAGAGTTACATCACTCACGCAAGGCCTGGCGAGAGGAGCTCGCCGGGAGACTAGAAGACTACATCGAGAAGACACGCCTCGGCGCTATACGCGTCGGCGAGGGCCCGGGCGACAAGTTACAAAGCCCGACAAGCTTCGGGTCCGGCAAGATCAAGACCCGGCAAGGTACTTGCCGGGAGAGCTGCACTGTGTGCAAGACTCCAGCTCATCGCCCACGCCGCCTTGAGCCCTCTCAGAGACGCAGCGTGGCGGATGGTCTGTGCAGCCTAGGGGTGCGGTGGCACTCCACGGTGGTGGATCCATCGCCGTGGCGACGGAGACGCAAGGCGGGAGCTTTTGGGGTCGACGGCGACGGGCATTAAATGCTCTTGTCCCCATCACAAAGTAGGTAGAAACCACTGTTCAAGCTAATGTAGCTGCACTTGTTCCCAGACTGTTCCAACTACCACCTCTTTTACATTTTTACCCCTTTCTCCTACGTTGACACCTGTTGGTGACCCTTTGCACTATAAAAGGAGGCCCATGCACAACGTAGAGGGGGTTCGAATCCTTTGCAACTCCCACGCTCGGTGTAGCTGCTACTGTAGCTCTTCAAGCTCCCGAGCACAATACAACACAAAGCAGCAGTAGGGTTTTACGCGTCCATCGCGGCCCGAAGCTGGGTAAAAATCCGCCCGCGTGCATCGCCTCGATCTGCTCTCTGTGCCTCCTCCGCCCTCGTACCGCACTCACGAAGGGGCCCGGCCCCATAGGTGCTCGCGGCGGGCGGGCCTCCCATCCTCCGTCCGCCCCGGCAGGTGTGGTGGGCGATCACAAAACCGTCAAGCAAATCTCAAATTCTTACCAGTTCTTACCCAAGAAGCAGCGGTGATCGGCAACCGTTGAAGTCAAAACTCTCAAAGCTTGAGAGAACAATTGCGTGGAGAGTCAAACGCCACGACGAGATGTATGTGGAGCTAGGAAGGCTTATAATATGGTAGCAAAAGGGTCAGCAATAATCAAATCAGAGATGCAAAGTTGAATAAACGCTCAACGATGGTCTTGGTTGGTCCTAGGCTAGACCGTGCTAGAGACGCGAGCCTAGAACACTAACAAAATCACGGTGCTGCACGTAAACAAGGGAAAAGCACACTCTGGAATTTTTTTTTTCGCTCCTTTTTTTTGCGCTGCTTTTTTTTGCGAAAAATCACTATAATGGCGAGTGTCTCAAAACTCTTCCCAGGTCAAACTGACAGGATGGGCACGAAATTTTTTCGACCAAATTTTTTTTTAACGCCTCGACCCAAAAACTGAAACGGGTCAAAAACTTTCTATAACGGCGCATCGTCTCAATACGCTTAGAAACACCGAAAAATAGGATAGCCAGAAATTTATTTGTCAAGTGCGTTTTCGGAAAATTTTGGGCCTAAACGGGTTAATTTTTTTTTTGGAAACCAACCACTTCTACGGACGGCAAAAGATTGCTGGAATCCGAAACCTACTCAGACAAGGAAACACGAATCGGAAATTCGATGGATCCCGAAAACAAACCTAATATGCAAGGAACTCGGATTGGTGGTAGATATATGGTGGTAGGATATGGCAGCGGTGGTGGTATATGATAGCGGTGGTGGTATATGGATACGGATTCGAAGCGGTGGCGGATAAGCGGTGGTGGTAGATGGCAGGCGATGATGATGGTGCGGTGGCGTGACAACTTATGACCGAACTCAAACTCTAACAGACTAGACTCTAAGACCAACAACTAGACACGACGATGCAACCGCAAATTCAACAACGCAAATCTGAAAAAGATTATGCAAAGGCTCAGATTGGTTCGGATATGATGAACTAACCCTAAATTTTTTTGTGGCTTTTTCGTGGACTGTAGGTATGAAGAATGACTCGATCTAAACTATGAAAATCTGTAAAATCTCACCGAGCAACACGGAAATCTGATACCACTTGATATAGGCAAAGGTGTCCCGTCTTCGATGAGATGGTGGATTTCGCTTTGGTGGAAGTCGACTTTGACGATCCGACTACGAACGTGTGAGGGCGTCGCGCATTAGCAACCGCTAAACCAACTCCGAGAGGTTATTGACCACGCCGAGCACGATCAACGACCACGAGGGTCTGTTTCCTGCGAGCAAACGCAGAACAAGCAAGAAACTGAGATTGCAATCTGGATATTGCGAATTTAAGATGAAAGCTTTATTGATCAAGGTGGGGTTTTGTGACGCCTTTGTCTGGTCGTCGAACACAAACGAAGTACGCGAAGTTGCAGCTATGGCGAACTTCTAATCTAAACAAAACCCAAAGTCTAAACGACTCCCTAAGGGCTGTATATATGGGGGAAAAGGAGGGAATTTCGTGGCCCTTGAGGGTGGGGTCCGAAACCAACCCTAACTCTTGTTTCCCCACACATACGGACTCTAAAAATAGCCTATACTTAAGTATTTCGAAATTACATGGGCCTGGCCCAATAATAAGGTGATGCAGCACCTAGAATAGCCTATGGACGAATATTATGAAGTGGCATCTTGTATATTTCGTCCAAGGCTTCATGCACTCCTTATGGTGGCTTCAAAGTCCTGAAATCATCACTTGTAACTCCGTTCTTGATCCCCTTGCGCATGCCATCAACTCCATGCGTGTTCTTGCTCCAATGTTCATCCTTCTCCAAGCTAGGCCCTTCATTTGTAAGCAAAACAAATGTATCCAATTTAGGCAGCATCATATTCTCATGAACATTAGAATCATTACCAAGAAACGAAAGTACCTGGTAATTTAATTGGCGTGCGCGAGATCTAGTAATTGGTCCCGTATATGTAACAGTAGGGGCTGTGGGTGTAACAATGGTATTGATGTCCTCATCACCACACCACCGTTTCCTGTTCATCCAGAGGCAACGCCACCGCCACCTGCTCATCCAACCCCCCGCAACGCTCACTTTATTCACCCAGGAGGCATTGATCGGCGATTAGCGGCGAGCGGCGAATCGCCCATCGGGTTCAGTTAATAGCCATCGATCGATCGCTCGGGTTCAGTAACGCGTAGCCTGCAGTGCAATCACTCGGGTTCAGTTAGAGCCCAACGCCTCGCTCGGGTTCAGTTAGAGCCAACACCTTGCACACATGCGCGTACGTATGAGAGAAACACGCATCGCTCCGCCCCCGACCTCCCACCGTAACCGGCAACTCCCCGAAATTTTCGTCCCCCTCACTTCTACCACGGTTTTTTCCGTCATGGACGGCCCAAAGAATGTCATGCAGCTACGTCTCCAGCCCGCCCAGGACGAAAAGCCCATTTTCTGTCATGATTTTTTGTCATAGAAGTAGGAGCCCACCACATCTATGATGATACTGGGTTTTGTCACAATTATCGTCATAGAACTGTCATATGTATGACAGAAAAAATTTCGTTCGGCCCAAAATGTCACGGATGTGTCTTTTTTTAGTGCACCCTAGCGAGCTGACGCTGGCCGTCTCCAGATCCTGGGCCAACGAGCTGGAGCCCGCGGCCTTTTGCGGCTCTGGCTCGGAGGTCGCCTTCCCTGCGCGCCGACGAGACGGCGACGGGACCACAAGATCCACCATCACCGTCGGCTTGCCTCCAGCCGGCTGCTTAGGCGGCGCCTCAGGCCGGCCGCCTTGACCCGTCCCGGCCGACGATGGCGGTAGCGCCTCTCCCTCCGGGACGACTGTGTCGCCCTCCTCCCTCTCCATCACCAGCTGGTCGCGGCCGGCTACCTCTGACGGGGGCAGTGGGATATCTGGGGCCACGGTGCGGAGGGGGATGATGAGTTGTGGAGGCTGGCTACGCAGGGCCTCCGCCCCCCTCTCCGTGGCCGCGGCCTCCGCTTGGGCTTTCGCCGCCGCATCGGGTTGCGCCTCCGCCGACTCCTTCGTCGTCTCCTGAGCCGCCCTGGCGGTGGCTGCCCTCTGCTCCTCCGCCTCCCGCTCCTCCCGCGCCTCCCGCGCGTTTTGCTCCATCACCGCTAGGAGCTCGGCAAGTGGGTCCATGCGGCGGGAGCCTGCAGATCCTCCCGCCCCTTTGACTATGGAGGCAGCGGTAGTACGCTCGAGAGAAAGCGGAGCCCTGTTTGATAAGTAAAGGAAAGGCTTAGAAGAACGCCAACCAAAGACAAAAAAGAGAGGTGTGAGAGAATTGACACTTATGCCGAAACTGCCTGCGGCTGCTTTACCACTTTGTGGAAGCGGGCTGCCTTCACGGCCGCCTCATCCCATTTGGTCGCCGCCGCAGAACCCTTGGGCTTCTTCGGCCGACTGCCGAAGAGGGCCGGCGCCGCCCGGCATTTCCGTGCGCCGCCCTGAGCAGCCGGCGCGGCAGACGAGCCTGCGCCTTGATGATCGTATGCCGGCTGGCGGCGCAGAATAGCTTCGGTTTCGTCATCATCCGGCTAGTCCTCGAAGCCGGCGGTGAGCCCGGAGCCGCCTGCCTCGCCGCCTCCGCCTACGGCGTCGTCGTCTAGGGCGGCCGCCCCCAAGTCGGGGTCGTCCAAGTCGTCCGTCGCACGGTCAGGGGTGAACTGGCGCTCCGCCCCTGCGGTTCCGGCCACTGGATGAAGGAGAGGGTTCTGATTACAAACAAGCCGACTAGTCAGGGGCCGGCCAGTGAGAACTCGGCAGGTAGAGAAGAAGAAAAGAAGGAAGGCTTACCATAGGCGGGGGATTGGCGCGAGAATACGGCTCCTTGTCGAACTGCCACTCCTCGGTGAGCTTACAGTTGGCGATGTAATTCACCATGTAAGACACCTCGTCGTGAGGCATCTCCTTGGTGCTTAGCCGACTTGGGTCGAAGCGACCGCTCATCTGACAAATCATATGAGGGCGGCCTTGGAGCGGGAGCACCCGCCACTCCACGAAGGCGACTATCAGGTCGGACCCGGTCAGGCCCTCCGATTGGACTAGCACCCGGAGCCGGGCGACGGCACCAGCCCCAGCCGGCATCAGCGACCCGGCCCGGTAGGACCACGAAGGCTGCCTCCCAGCCGGCGGGCCGGCTACGTAAGCCAGCAGATTGTCGAAGTCGCCTTGCGGAGCAAGTTCTTCACATAGAAGTAAGATTTTTGCCAGAGCTTCACCGACTGGATCAGTGCGATGGGCGGAAATAGGTTGTCGGCCGTCGATCTCCGCATGGCGATGAAATCACCGCATGGGGCAGGCACGCCCGCGATGATGATGCCAAGCTTGGACTCGAAGGACTCCCCCCAAAGTTCGAGGGTGGGGAGGACGACGAGGAAGCCTTCGCACAGAGTGACGAAGGCCGACAGCAGCACCACCATGTTTGGAGTAAGGTGGTGCGGCTGGATATGATAGAACTCGAGGAAGGAGCGAAAGAAACCGCTCGCCGACAGGCCTACGCCGCGCAGACAGTGCGAGTGGAAGATTACCTGCTCGCCCTCTTCCGGCGTCGGCGAGATCTCCCTCTCCGGCGCGAGACAGAGCCACACGTAATCCTCGCCTGGCAACCGCCGCCTCTTGCAGAGGAAGTCGATGTGGTCCTCATGGACGTTGGAGCCGTCCCAGGAGCTGGACGTTGGAGCCATGAGGACGGAGAAGCGACGGGGAAAGCGCGGCGGCGGAGGGCGCGCGATTCGGCTGTGGCAAGGCTACGGCGCGCCAAGAAGGTTGGTGGAATGGTGGCGCGGTGGAGAGTAGCTGCGGCGACGGAGAGAAGGAAGAGGAAGAAAATGCCAGAGCGAGGGCGAGCGTGCGAGCGTCTGCCGCTCCCCCTCCTCCCGTACTTATAGCCTCGTGCGGCGAAGCCGAGGTGGTGAGGCGTGGGGGACGTGGGATTAACTGCGCCCACTCCCCCACGCCCCGCGATTATTGGCCTTAACGACGAGCGGAAACGGCCGTCGGAAGACGCGTGGCCAGTTCGGGTGTAACGCCCCGGATGTAGCTTTCCATATTCGTAACTCCAACTCCTGCCTTTTCCAGAGATGCGAGATATTATTTTCTCCGTGGTTGGGTTTTGTCTTTCGTTTTGCTTTTTGTTCATGTCATCATATGCATCTCATCTCATAGCATCATGTGCATTGCATTCATACTTATGTTACATGTTACTTTCATGTCATATGTATCAACCCCTTTGCTATCCCTCTCAAACCTAGCCTTGCACCATCACCTTCTTCTTCCTCTTCTTTTACTTCTTTATGCAAGCGAGTTCTTCCCTGCCCCATTAATGTTCATTCTTTTCATAATGCTAGTACATCATGCCTACACCCTCTTTGCCAATTTTCAGCTCATTTGAAGATGTTTTGGTTGGGTTCAAAAATACCTCAAGTTTGAATTATATTCAAACTTGTGTTATTTTTCTACCTCTAAAAATGCCCAAACCAATTATTTCAAATACTACAAAACTCCAGGAGCTTGAGGATATTTTTATATCTGAAAAACTCTTCTCCTAGCCCCCTAGCCATTTCTCTTTTCTTTTGCTGTTTATTTAAATAAACAGAAACTTAAAAGAAAAGAAAAGGACTCACCTTATCCGAAGCCACCTGGGCCTTTTCCCTCCAACCAGCCCACCTCACTTACCTCTTTCAGCCCAGTGAGGCCACCAATTCGATCCCTCTGTTCTTCTTCTAGCTTCTGTACGGCAGCTCATCCAGCAGGTCCACGTCGACGCTTGTGTTGATTTGACGGCCGGAGCTGCTCCCTTCACCCTATAAATCATGCCCCCAACCCTAGGGTTCCCTGGTCGCTCCATTTCCCCCTCCTCCTTCTCCTGCCGCCGCCAGGTGAGACCTCTCCATGCAATAGCCGTCGCCATGGCCGGGAGGAGCGCAAGCTCGTCCCCGGCTTGTACGCCTCCGTCCTCTGCGTTGCTGCCACGAGGAGAGAGTCGCGGCACTCGACGTCGTCTCCTTCGTCCACGCACGCGTCCACGAGCCTCGGATCGACCTCTGCTTCCCCTGCTTCCTCTGCTTCACGGACGCCAAGTCGGAGGCCTCTTCTCGTCGCCGACCTCTCCTTCTTCTTCCTCGGGTCTACCTCGCCGCCGGCTTAATTCGTCGCGTCCCCGAGCTCGTTCGACTCCTCCGAGCCCCTCTACGTGAGCAGTCGCGCTTCCCTGTACCTTTTTCTCGTTAATTGCCTTCTCTGTCGCCAGTTGCTTGCATGCCTGATGGTTCCTCCGTCGTCACTTTGGTCACCGGCAAGGTTGCTATGCTTCCTCTATTTCTTCAGCACACCAGCGCTTCACCTGTAGCTCGTGCTCAGCACGCACACGCCAGAGCAGCGCCCCGCAGCCCGCGCTCGTGCTGCAGCTCGCCCGTAGCCTCGCCTCGTTGTGCTTCGCCGCCATGGCCGCAAGCTTCTGCCCGCACATGCATGCATGCCCGCGCGCGCCCCACCGCAGCCTCCCTAGCAGGTTTCCGCACCCCCGCCGCATCTCTGCATCCACCAAGGTCGCCGCCTTGCTGGACACCATCGACGCCGGCGAGCAGCATGCTTTCATGGAAATCAAGGCCTGGCCCTCGATTTTGTTCATATAGCGTGGCGCCCCAGCTTTGGACACCCGCTCACCTTCAGTGCAGTGGCAAGCGCCACTCGCCTCCAACCTGCAGGTCAAGGGATCAAATCCCCTCGGCTACATCTTTTCTTCTGTATTTTTTTCTTATCCAGAGTAGCAGCCTTTATCCTGTTTCATATAGAGTCGAGCCCCTAGCAGAACACTGGCACTAACCCATGCAACTGGCTAGCGCAAGCACCCCAAATCCAGGAGGTTCAGGGATCGATCCCTAGTTCTCCCGGTTCCTTTTTGTCCCTGCTTCTCTGTTTTGATTCGAGCACACACACCTATAGCTGGTTGGGCCGAATCCTTATCTGGGCCGCTGCACTGTAATGCTTCGGGCCCGTGCATATTTTTTTTTCCCATTACGTATTTTAGCATTATCCAATGCATTCTTATTTGAGAGAATGCCCTGTTTTGTATTGTTAATAACTAATCATGCATGCATCCAAATTAAACAAACTATATATGTAAAATGCTTAGAATTTCATCTAGTTTCACATTATGCCATTTTCATCCATGTTTGATATGTCTAAATTGCTGTTTGCATTAATTTGCATAAATGCCATGTTAAAATGATTTAATTCATAACTAATTAACCGTAGCTCGGTTTTAAATGTTCTTTATATGTAAATGGGGTGGAAAAATGCCTAGATTAACATGGCCCACTTTATTTTCCTGTTTAACAACTTTAAAATATGTTTTAGGGTAGAACAGTACCAAATTCATAATATGCTCATGAGGATTTTCCGGACTTGTTGTTTGTGTTTCCGGCCTCATTTAAACTTGCCTAAATAGTTAGTTTTGTTATGCTTCACCCCTTGCCATGTTTAATAACATTTAATATTGTTGGTTAGCCTTAACGAGAGAGAACTAAATAATTGCATGTGGTGTTTTGTCAATATGCAACTCGTTGCATATTGAGCTCCACTTAATTTGTAGTGTTGTTTGCCGCACTTTGCCATGCCATGCCTCATTAAAACGGACATGCATCATACTTGTTTGTGCATCATGACATGCTTATGCTTGTGTATTTACTATGTTGTGTGCTTCTTCTTGTTAGTTCCTGTTTCGTTGCGTTCGTGAGGATTCGTTCGTCTACGTTTGGTTCGGCTTCATCCGTTCATCTTCTTCATGGACTCGTTCTTCTTCCTTGCGGGATTTCAGGCAAGATGACCGCTACCTTGGATCTCACTACTATCATTGCTATGCTAGTTGCCTCGTTCTTTCGCTATGCTGTGCTACCTATTACCTGTTTGTCCAGCCATCCCATATTGCCATGAACCTCTAACCTTTGACACCTTTCCTATGCAAACCATTGTTTGGCTATGTTCCCGCTTTGCTCAGCCCCTCTTATAGCATTGCTAGTTGCAGGTGAAGTTGAAGATTTCTCCATGGTGGACAGGGTTTATGTTGGGATATCACAATATCTCTTATATTATTAATGCATCTATATATTTGGTAAAGGGTGGAAGGCTCGGCCTTATGCCTGGTGTTTTGTTCCACTCTTGCCGCCCTAGTTTCCGTCATACCGGTGTTATGCTCCCGGATTTTGCGTCCCTTACGCGGTCGGGTGATTTATGGGACCCCCCTGACAGTTCGCTTTGAATAAAACTTGTCCAGCAAGGCCCAACATTGCCTTTTACCATTTTCCTCACCACCACCTACTTTTCCCCCAAGGGTCATCTTTTTTATAGCCCCCCCCGGGCCATTGCTTGTCTAAGCGTTGGTCCAAACTAGAGCCACTTGCAGCGCCACCTCGGGGAAACTTGAGGGCTGGTTCTAGTTATGCGTCATGCTCATCCGGTCGTGGCTCGAGACGAGATCTGCGGCTACTATCGGGATGTCGGCACGCCGGGAGGTCTTGCTGGTCTTGTTTTACCATTGTCGAAATGTCTTGAGGTACGGGATACCGAGTCGATCGGAGTGTCTCGGGTGAAGGTCTATTCTTCGATGATCGCGAGAGCTTGTCATGGGCTAAGTTGGGACACCCTGCAGGTATAAACTTTCGAGAGCCGTGCCCGCGGTTATGTGGCAGATGGGAATTTGTTAATGTCGGTTGTAGACAACTTGGCACTTGATCCGAATTAAACGCATCAAGCGAGTGTGTAGCCGTGATGGTCTCTTCTCGGCAGAGTCCGGGAAGTGAACACGGTTTCTGTGTTATGTTTGACGTAAGTAGGTGTTCAGGATCACCTCTTGATCATTGCTAGCTTCACGACCGTTCCGCTTGTTTCTCTTCTCGCTCTCATTTGCGTATGTTAGCCACCATACTTGCTTAGTCGCTGCTGCAACCTCACCACTTTACCCCTTCCTTTCCCATTAAGCTTTGCTAGTCTTGATACCCATGGTAATGGGATTCTTTGAGTCCTCGTGGCTCACGGATACTTCAAAACCAGTTTGCGGTGCCTATGTTACGAAAGGTGACGCAATCAAGCTCAAGGAGGAGCTCGATGAAGATCTTGCCTTTGTGTTGTTTCGTTCTAGTTGATTAGTAGTGGAGCCCAGTTGGGGTCGATCGGGGCCTTTGTCGCATTTGGGGTTCTTCTTTTATTTTGGTTCCGTAGTCGGACCTTGATTGTATCTGGATGATGTAATGCTTTATTCAGGTAATTGTGTGAAGTGGCGATTGTAAGCCAACTATGTATCTCTTTCCCTTATGTATTACATGGGTTGTGTGAAGATTACCTCACTTGCGACATTGCTTTCAATGCGGTTATGCCTCTAAGTCGTGCTTCGACACGTGGGAGATATAGCCGCATCGAGGGCGTTAAAAGTTGGTAATCAGAGCATTCCTCGACCTTAGGAGCCCCACTGCTTGATCGTTTTTAGCGGCCGAGTTGTGTCTAGAAAAATGTTTTGAGTCATTTAGGATTATATATATCGGAGAGTAGGATTCTTTTTACTCCCGGTCCCTTGACCTTACGGTGAGGTATCTGACGTAGAGTTTTGACTCTTCTCTTCTCAAATTTCACTAATTTTTTTTAGGATCACGCGGGTATCTTGGAATCGTTCGATATTCTTATAGCGAGAACATTGTTCTTGGTGCCTCCTCGACATTTAGGGGTTGTGGCGGTGTCCCGGGAGTTGAGCTCCGAGGTGTTGTCGTCATAATTTTATCGTTGCAGTTCGGAATACCCGAGTTTAATCGCCGACATCGAAAATCTCTTTTATGCAGTTGTTGGTGAGATAACCCGCTAACCCAAAGATCTTGAGGTGAGTACGGGAGTATTTCCATGACTCGTATAATGATGCTTTTCAAGGTTGAGGTACACGATTTCGAAGGTTTCTTGGTTATGTGTTGACGGATGGATACAGTTGGATGTAGAGATTGTTAGTTTGGGTGAGATATATTGCTCCCTGTATCCCCAACACCAGATTGCATAACCGAAAGTTTCGGAGTTTTATAGGTGGGAATTCAAGTAGCTCTTAGGATATCTTTCCGACGGATGTATGATATGAAATTGGGGTTCGACGTCTAGTGGTCCGCCTATTCACGGTTGGTTTTACTGATGGTCTCGTTGTGTCTTAAAGAGTCCTTGGCTATGCCGACTCGAGGACACTTCGTATGTCATGTGCCTTGCCTTGTACATGATGGTGCTGTGTCTGATTGAGCCCGTGTAGGCCCCACCACGAAAACTTCGGACGAAATCTCTATCATATGTTTGTTCCGGCTTATTCTGCAAGCCAGTCCTTTGTTTTTGTTTTGAGTTGTATTCGAGTTGCTTCAATGCCAAGTGTTGATTCCATACCTTTCCGAAATGGTGTTCTCATACTCCGATGTGAATACCAATCCTTCTCGACAATCGAGATTGTCATGTCAATCCTTTCAACCGGAGTGTTTCTCTTCAAGTGGATCCGATCACTTCAACATCAGCAAGACCAATTATCATTTCTTCTCAACGGTGTTTGTTTCATCCGTCTCCAAGTTGCCTTTGTTTTTTCCCGCCCACCCACCCTTTTTCCTCAAGGACTAAGATTTCTTTACCAAGTATCATTTTATTTTTGTGAAGTTTCTCCATTCTTTTCCGTCAATGTTCTTACCCGGTGGTTCTCAAGAAGATGTTCTACTAGTTCATCATTCTTCATTCTCGTATTCTTTTCCGGTGGATTTAACTCAAGCTTTCGGTGTTGATCATATTCTTTTTCTCATTTCAAGTGCTTTCTTATGCCGGTGCATCATTATCATTCTACTTCTCGCTATTTGTTATTCCGGAGTGCTCAAGATATCTCGAAGATTCGTGTTTCCACTCTACATTCGTTCAAGCTCTTTCGAGATTGGTATCTCATTCAAGTCATTTAATTCAACCGGTGCAACATCTCTTTAAATCTTTTCAACGATATTTCTTTTGAGTGGGCCCTAACCCACAGGTATTTTCCCAGGATCTTACCTGACTCTTCTATTTTCCCAGAGCTATCCCAAATTCTTTTCCAAGTTTGATGTAAGAATGAATTTTCATCAATCAAAGGCTTTTCTCCAAGATCTTCCAAATTCTTTCATAGTTGGCTCAACCTCTTCGCTTTTGATTCTCCCGGAGTATCTCAACAATTCATGGTGGTGCTCATCATCTTTCTCAACATGTGAAGACCGAATAAGAGTTTCTCTTTAATCTTGCTCTATTCTCTTCAAGATTCAGGGTGCTAGCTTGTTGCCATCCTCTCATAATTGTTTTCGATTGTGAGAATCTTTTTCACCCATCCGGAGCATTTTAGGAGTCTTTTCAGTTTCATTCTCTGAAGCCCATCATCTCAGTATTCTTCATTCTCAGCGTGTAGCTATCATTCTCCAAATCATACCGGTGAATCGTTCAAATATCCTCTAATCAGTTCATGTTCTCTTCATTCTCATGTATCTAAATCCCCTCAAGTATCTTCATTCGTTTTCCAATTCTTCCGGTGAATTGTGCCTTTGCTACTCTCTTTTTCCATTCTTACGGTGGTTCTTTCAAGATCTCTCTTCCTTGTTCATCATATCAATATTTGTTGTTTCCAAATCCCACCGGTGGTTCCATCAATACCTTCTCAAGCTTGCGCTATATCTCTCTTAATCCTTTCTACAAGAATAAGTAGTATGCCAAATCCATTGCTTGTCATCAACTAAATTTGATGAAGGATAAGCATACAATAAACCTTATTCTTATTTCCTGGAGGTGATTCAATTCTTTTCTTCCGGAGATTATTCATGATGAATAAATTCTTTATTACAAGTAATTCATCTTTCTTTTCGGAGTTAAAAGCTTTCTCAATTATCTCGTTGCGAAGCACCATCTAAATCATCGCAGGGCTTCACCTTGTGTTTTCAACTTCTCCTTCTTTCCACCATCCTTTTATTACCGGAGTTCTTCATGGAGGCTCTACATGGTGCTTCGTCAAGGATTCTTTTCATTCTTCATTTGTTCATCAAGCTTTCTCTTGAAGTTATGACCCGTCAAGCTATACTCTAAAAATAAACATGGTGCTCAACACATGTTTTGTTTTGAGGAGTTCAAGCATTCTTCATCTTGCATTTTGAAGTGCAATTCTTTCGACCTTATCTTTTCAGGTGGTGTTATGTCATTTTGACAGTTTCATTCAAGTTTCATGATTCACATGTTGTCAAGAATGAGGTATTTTAAATCCATCAATCTCTTCGTTGGATTTATCTTGTGTCATGTTTTCACCTAAAGCCTTCCCTAAGGAATGTTGCTATTATGGTGCTTATCAATGATCCATGTTTTCTCCTATCCTCTTGGTGAAAGAAGTTTTTCATCTCTTTGGCGCTCTCAATCAAATCAATTGTTTCCGTTAGTGGCCGGTTATCACCTCATAATGTTGAGATGTTTCCATAAGCCCACTACAAACTTATTCTTTTCGTTGTTGGTCTTCCAACAACTCTACTCTAACCTTCTTGCAAGGATGCCTTCCAAATTCAATTGTGGTAGAAGTTGGCATTTTCTTCTCCGTTCTTTTATTCAAATGATCTATCTTCTATTCTTTCGTTACGGAGGCATTGTGATGTTGTGCTCTTCACCCATCACCTCGTTTTGTGAAGATCGTGTTCTTGTCTTGCTTATCTATTTAACCGGAGTGTTGTATCATCTCTTCAATATCTTTTCATCTCATCAAGTTTTCTTCTCTTTTCTACCGGAGTGCTGCCCAAATTCTGCCATTCTTGTTCCTTGGCTATCTCATTATACCGAGGTGGTCATATTCTTTTCGTTCGTGAAGCTCTTATTTTCATGTCCTTGCAACCTTCAAGTTCTCGTAATGTTCCTTGTTCCTCTTTTCTAACGGATTGTTTGCAATCTCATTCATCTCTGTTATACTCTTTCTTTTAAATTGCTCAACCTCTCAAGGTTCGTGGTTTAACATGTTCGTCAAAGAAGCAACTTAGTTTTACCTCTTATCTTCCTCTTCCTTTTCCCTCCGGTGCCATCCTAGATCTCGGGACGAGATCCTCTCGTAGTGGTGGAGTGTTGTAACGCACCGGATGTAGCTTTCCATATTCGTAACTCCAACTCTTGCCTTTTCCAGAGATGCGAGATATTATTTTCTCCGTGGTTGGGTTTTGTCTTTCGTTTTGCTTTTTGTTCATGTCATCATATGCATCTCATCTCATAGCATCATGTGCATTGCATTCATCCTTATGTTACATGTTACTTTCATGTCATATGTATCAACCCCTTTGCTATCCCTCTCAAACCTAGCCTTGCACCATCACCTTCTTCTTCCTCTTGTTTTACTTCTTTATGCAAGCGAGTTCTTCCCTGCCCCATTAATGTTCATTCTTTTCATAATGCTAGTACATCATGCCTACACCCTCTTTGCCAATTTTCAGCTCATTTGAAGATGTTTTGGTTGGGTTCAAAAATACCTCAAGTTTGAATTATATTCAAACTTGTGTTATTTTTCTACCTCTAAAAATGCCCAAACCAATTATTTCAAATACTACAAAACTCCAGGAGCTTGAGGATATTTTTATATCTGAAAAACTCTTCTCCTAGCCCCCTAGCCATTTCTCTTTTCTTTTGCTGTTTATTTAAATAAATGAAACTTAAAAGAAAAGAAAAGGACTCACCTTATCAAAGCCACAGGACTTTTCCTCCAACCAGCCCACCTCACTTACCTCTTTCAGCCCAGCGAGGCCACCAATTCCGATCCCTCCTGTTCTTCTTCTAGCTTCTGTACGGCAGCTCATCCAGCAGGTCCACGTCGACGCTTGTGTTGATTTGACGGCCGGAGCTGCTCCCTTCACCCTATAAATCATGCCCCCAACCCTAGGGTTCCCTGGTCGCTCCATTTCCCCCTCCTCCTTCTCCTGCCGCCGCCAGGTGAGACCTCTCCATGCAATAGCCGTCGCCATGGCCGGGAGGAGCGCAAGCTCGTCCCCGGCTTGTACGCCTCCGTCCTCTACGTTGCTGCCACGAGGAGAGAGTCGCGGCACTCGACGTCGTCTCCTTCGTCCACGCACGCGTCCACGAGCCTCGGATCGACCTCTGCTTCCCCTGCTTCCTCTGCTTCACGGACGCCAAGTCGGAGGCCTCTTCTCGTCGCCGACCTCTCCTTCTTCCTCGGGTCTACCTCGCCGCCGGCTTAATTTGTCGCGTCCCCGAGCTCGTTCGACTCCTCCGAGCCCCTCTACGTGAGCAGTCGCGCTTCCCTGTACCTTTTTCTCGTTAATTGCCTTCTCTGTCGCCAGTTGCTTGCATGCCTGATGGTTCCTCCGTCGTCACTTTGGTCACCGGCAAGGTTGCTATGCTTCCTCTGTTTCTTCAGCACACCAGCGCTTCACCTGTAGCTCGTGCTCAGCACGCACACGCCAGAGCAGCGCCCCGCAGCCCGCGCTCGTGCTGCAGCTCGCCCGTAGCCTCGCCTCGTTGTGCTTCGCCGCCATGGCCGCAAGCTTCTGCCCGCACATGCATGCATGCCCGCGCGCGCCCCACCGCAGCCTCCCTAGCAGGTTTCCGCACCCCCGCCGCATCTCTGCATCCACCAAGGTCGCCGCCTTGCTGGACACCATCGACGCCGGCGAGCAGCATGCTTTCATGGAAATCAAGGCCTGGCCCTCGATTTTGTTCATATAGCGTGGCGCCCCAACTTTGGACACCCGCTCACCTTCAGTGCAGTGGCAAGCGCCACTCGCCTCCAACCTGCAGGTCAAGGGATCAAATCCCCTCGGCTACATCTTTTCTTCTGTATTTTTTTCTTATCCAGAGTATCAGCCTTTATCCTGTTTCATATAGAGTCGAGCCCTAGCGTAACAACGGCACTAACCCATGCAACTGGCTAGCGCAAGCTTCCCAAATCCAGGAGGTTCAGGGATCGATCCCTAGTTCTCCCGGTTCCCTTTTTGTCCCTGCTTCTCTGTTTTGATTCGAGCACACACACCTATAGCTGGTTGGGCCGAATCCTCATCTGGGCCGCTGCACTGTAATGCTTCGGGCCCGTGCATATTTTTTTCCCATTCTGTATTTTAGCATTATCCAATGCATTCTTATTTATAGAGAATGCCCCTGTTTTGTATTGTTAATAACTAATCATGCATGCATCCAAATTAAACAAACTATATATGTAAAATGCTTAGAATTTCATCTAGTTTCACATTATGCCATTTTCATCCATGTTTGATATGTCTAAATTGCTGTTTGCATTAATTTGCATAAATGCCATGTTAAAATGATTTAATTCATAACTAATTAACCGTAGCTCGGTTTTAAATGTTCTTTATATGTAAATGGGGTGGAAAAATGCCTAGATTAACATGGCCCACTTTATTTTCCTGTTTAACAACTTTAAAATATGTTTTAGGGCAGAACAGTACCAAATTCATAATATGCTCATGAGGATTTTCTGGACTTGTTGTTTGTGTTTCCGGCCTCATTTAAACTTGCTTAAATAGTTAGTTTTGTTATGCTTCACCCCTTGCCATGTTTAGTAACATTTAATATTGTTGGTTAGCCTTAACGAGAGAGAACTAAATAATTGTATGTGGTGTTTTGTCAATATGCAACTCGTTGCATATTGAGCTCCACTTAATTTGTAGTGTTGTTTGCCGCACTTTGCCATGCCATGCCTCATTAAACCGGACATGCATCATACTTGTTTGTGCATCATGACATGCTTATGCTTGTGTGTTTACTATGTTGTGTGCTTCTTCTTGTTAGTTCCTGTTTCGTTGCGTTCGTGAGGATTCGTTCGTCTACGTTTGGTTCGGCTTCATCCGTTCATCTTCTTCATGGACTCGTTCTTCTTCCTTGCGGGATTTCAGGCAAGATGACCGCTACCTTGGATCTCACTACTATCATTGCTATGCTAGTTGCCTCGTTTTTTCGCTATCTGCGCTACCTATTACTGTTTGTCCAGCCATCCCATATTGCCATGAACCTCTAACCTTTGACACCTTTCCTATGCAAACCATTGTTTGGCTATGTTCCCTTTGCTCAGCCCCTCTTATAGCGTTGCTAGTTGCGGTGAAGTTGAAGATTTCTCCATGGTGGACAGGGTTTATGTTGGGATATCACAATATCTCTTATATTATTAATGCATCTATATATTTGGTAAAGGGTGGAAGGCTCGGCCTTATGCCTGGTGTTTTGTTCCACTCTTGCCGCCCTAGTTTCCGTCATACCGGTGTTATGCTCCCGGATTTTGCGTCCCTTACGCGGTTGGGTGATTTATGGGACCCCCCTGACAGTTCGCTTTGAATAAAACTTGTCCAGCAAGGCCCAACATTGCCTTTTACCATTTGCCTCACCACCACCTACTTTTCCCTTGGGAGTAATTAACCCAAGGGTCATCTTTTTATAGCCCCCCCGGGCCAGTGCTTGTCTAAGCGTTGGTCCAAACTAGAGCCACTTGCAGCGCCACCTCGGGGAAACTTGAGGGCTGGTTCTAGTTATGCGATTGCTCATCCGGTCGTGGCACGAGGCGAGATCTGCGGCTACTATCGGGATGTCGGCACGCCGGGAGGTCTTGCTGGTCTTGTTTTACCATTGTCGAAATGTCTTGAGGTACGGGATACCGAGTCGATCGGAGTGTCTCGGGTGAAGGTCTATTCTTCGATGATCGCGAGAGCTTGTCATGGGCTAAGTTGGGACACCCTGCAGGTATAAACTTTCGAGAGCCGTGCCGCGGTTATGTGGCAGATGGGAATTTGTTAATGTCGGTTGTAGACAACTTGGCACTTGATCCGAATTAAAACGCATCAACCGAGTGTGTAGCCGTGATGGTCTCTTCTCGCGGAGTCCGGAAGTGAACACGGTTTCTGTGTTATGTTTGGCGTAAGTAGGTGTTCAGGATCACCTCTTGATCATTGCTAGCTTCACGACCGTTCCGCTTGTTTCTCTTCTCGCTCTCATTTGCGTATGTTAGCCACCATACTTGCTTAGTCGCTGCTGCAACCTCACCACTTTACCCCTTCCTTTCCCATTAAGCTTTGCTAGTCTTGATACCCATGGTAATGGGATTCTTTGAGTCCTCGTGGCTCACGGATACTTCAAAACCAGTTTGCGGTGCCTATGTTACCGGCGGTGGCGCAATCAAGCTCAAGGAGGAGCTCGATGAAGATCTTGCCTTTATGTTGTTTCGTTCTAGTTGATTAGTAGTGGAGCCCAGTTAGGGGTCGATCGGAGCCTTTATCGCATTTGGGGTTCTTCTTTTATTTTGGTTCCGTAGTCGGACCTTGATTGTATCTGGATGATGTAATGCTTTATTCAGGTAATTGTGTGAAGTGGCGATTGTAAGCCAACTATGTATCTCTTTCCCTTATGTATTACATGGGTTGTGTGAAGATTACCTCACTTGCGACATTGCTTTCAATGCGGTTATGCCTCTAAGTCGTGCTTCGACACGTGGGAGATATAGCTGCATCGAGGGCGTTAAATCGGGCCACAAAAGATCCGCACTTCGGACGAGGCGTGGAAGTGGCGGGCCCCGGTCTGCAGTGGCGTCCCATCACACGCGTGGGCTGGCAGGCCCTTCCAGCCGAAGGGTGCCATGTGGCACACATGCGGCGGGCGGCCAGCCCGCAGCCTGGCTTGCGCACCAGCAGGTTCCCGCCTTAGACTTCAAAAAACTTCGCCGAGACGGCACACATGAGTAAAGCCGGCTCCTAGCTGTCGGCTCTTCAGGATAGGAAGCTGATTGAGCTTCTCATTCCCCTTTTAGCCCGAAGCCCAACCAGCTTTGGGGACTACTGTCGGAGTAAATGACCACGGGTAGCCTAGCCGGCCCCCCTGGCTCTTCAAAAAATAACAGGCCGATCGAGCCTTCAAGCACCCAAGATATGGGGCCGCCTTCCCCTGGCCGGCTATCCCACCAGCTGACTATCGGAAGGCGACCCGGCCCTGAAACCCTCGTGAAGAAAGCCGCGAGAGGGCCGACTCCAAGAAGCCATCCACGAGATGACCGACTCCAAGAAGCCGGCCCCCGACAGGCGGCCAAGATCGTGCCCTCAAAATTTGCACCCACATAACGAAGATGGGACGGGGCGTGGCAACAGTGATGCCTGCCACCCCCTAAATCCTGGAGCATGCATGGCCACAGTACGCCGTACGGGGCAGCCACGACCCACCCGGCCGGCAGGGCACTATTGCCATGCTGACCATGACGCCACCCATGACAGGCTGTCAGTACGGCCCGCAGGCGGCGGGCCCCTTCGGTCAGAGAGACACCCGAAGGCGGCCACGCCTCCCCTAGTCGGCCTGGGACGCAGCCGGCTCTCACCAGCCGGCTAGCTCCCTCCCCCAAAGTATGCGCACTATTAAGGAGACAAGACGAGGTAAGGCTACAGTGAGAACCCGCCAGGTGGCGCCACTGTAGCCATGCTTACCTCGACAAAGCCTTCGTCATCAAGAGTGAGGCAACAGTAACCAGCCCCCGACAAGACCCCCAAGCGGTGGGACCTACCTGTCGACCAGGAGGCCGGCAGCCGGCGGGACCCACCAGTGGGCGGGCCCCAGCGGTCGGCGGAGAAGCCGGCGGCGTAGACCCTGATGGCTAGGGCCCACGCCCAGCAAGATTACCATTGTACCCCTGGGGGGTAGGCCTATATAAACCCCTCAGGGCACCCATGCAAAGGGTTGGACTCTGATAGTTTTAGACACAACTTTCGGAGGAGAAGAGAGCTGGCCTTGCCCTTCTTCTTCCTCTTGCCAAACAGCTCAAGGAGCCTCTTGTAGCCACTTGTTGATCTAGTGATCATGCGGAGACCCTGCAGAGCAGGACTAGGGGTGTTATCTCCACGGAGAGCCCCGAACCTGGGTAAGATTCGCCGGCGTGCATGTCTTCGCCTTATCCCGTTTCCAGGCACCGGCGATGTCTTATTGGCTCCCACAATGATAAGCCACCCGTTGGCATATGTCGCACCTACCACCCGACATTGGGCCTTGCTGGAGGAGTTTTATTCAAAGCAAACTGTCAAGGGGTTCCCATAAATCACCCAACCGCGTAAGGAACGCAAAATCAAGGAACATAACACCAGTATGACGGAAACTAGGGCGGCAAGAGTGGAACAAAACACCAGGCATAAGGCCGAGCCTTCCACCCTTTACCAAGTATATAGATGCATTAATTAAATAAGAGATATTGTGATATCCCAACATAATCCTATCCATCATGGAGCAATCTTCAACTTCACCTGCAACTAACAACGCTAGGAAGGGTGAAAAGGTTAGAGGCTGACATGGCAATTTGGGAAGGCTTGAAGAACAAGTGATAGGAAGTGTAGCATAGCGATAGAACGAAGCAACTAGCATAACAATGATACTAGTGAGATCCAAGGTGATGGTCATCCTGCCTGAAATCCCGCTAGGAAGAAGAACGAGTCCATGAAGAAGGTGAAGCCACGAAGACGAACCAAGCATAGACGAACGAATCCTCACGATCGCAACGAAACAGGAACTAATGAGAAGGAGCACAACCGAAAAGAAGCAAACAACAAGGTAAACACAACACATAGACACGATATGATGCACAACCAAGCATGAAGCATGACGAAGGCTACACGAAGCTACTCATGGCAAGAGATGATGCATACAAGAACAACACATCAAAGCAAGTTAAAATGAGGACGGAAACAACATATAACAATTCCGGTAAGTCCTCATATGCAAATTTCGAAATTGGTCCAGATCTGAATAAACCTTATGTTCACATTGTTAAACAGCAAGTTAAGATGCACCAAGATGATCTGCACGAAATTCTAGTCAAGTTTCATATAAAGTTCAATTAGTTTGGAGCTACGGCCTAGAAGATATGAGCAAAACAAGTTAAACATGGCATTGATGCAAAATGCATTCAAACATCAAGCAAACACTCTCAAACAAGGATTCAACATGATAATATGGAACTACATGCAAAAACAAGCAAGTTTCATATAGAGCACACTCAAAACGGAGTAGCGGTTCAACACATACACTCTATACAAGTTTAAAGGACAAGCTGTCTAAAACAGCAACTAGGCATCTAGCAAGCATCAAAACTATATGCTACAGCACCTCAACATAAGAACAAAAGGCATGGGCATTATGTAAAGGTAAGGCATGAGAAAACATGAACACTGAGATATCTCCAGAAATCACCAGAACATGCTCAAAAGGACATGGCAAGGTTGAAAATGATAACAGTTTCACAGACTTGGCAGAAATCACTGGACATGGCAGAAATAACATCAGGTTGCAATGTTTAGAACCATCAAACAGCATGCTACAAGAACTTAACATGGCACACAAAGGCATGGCATGCTAACACTAAAGACAAAGAACACAACTCCCTTAATGAACTAATTCCAAAGATCAACAGAAAAGATGGTAGCATCCATGCAAACATGGCAAGTAATATGACAGATTCAGACGGTGAAAATAACAGTACATGGCAGAAACAACGATAAGTAGGCATGTTTGTGAGCTTGTACCACTCACCACAGAGCAATACATGGCATGAAAAGGTGAACAACAGTAAGATGCCATAGTTATGAAGCTAATCATAGCAAGAACAAGTTCATAGGGTGCATGGTTCACTAGCAAAACTCATGGCAAAACTGAACTTAATGTTAACAGGCTGACAACAACATTAGTTGGCAATTTGAGGGGAAGACTACAACAATCTAGAGCAGGCTATAAATGCAACCAGGGGCATGGATGGATAGATCATAACATATATAGCAAAACATCTTTAGTGAACACCTCCAGATTATGCATGGTATGACTTGTAGCAGTAGGTTTACATAGCATCATGATATAGCAGATTCAGACTAGCAAAACAGTAACAGCAAGTACCCTAATTCACGAGCTTGATGCACTCACCAGAGGGCACACAAAAATACATGGATTGCACCACTGCCAAGATGGCATGATGTAGCTCAAAATTTATGTAGACATCAAACTCATAGGATGAACACACAAAATGCAATGAAAAAGACAAATCACCAAGTTCTGTTAACAGACAGCAGTCAATATCATATAGCATTCTTTCAACGATGATTAGGGCATCAAGATGAACTCAAACAAGCATGTCACAATGTAATGAAATGAAGAGCATCTCACAATGAACATTTTGATATATTATACGCACAAAACGGAGCTACATGCAAGAAGTTATGGCAGGATGAATATGCACACATAAATCAGGAATCTAGGGACTTAGTCATTTCTTCACCTCGCAGAAAACTGGATGGAGTGGTTCGGGACGACGCGGTACGGCTCGGGGACGGCGCGGTACGGCTCGGGGACGACGTTTGGAAGGCAGGACGATGGGGTCCGGGGACGGGGCCGTCCAGATCGGGGTCAACGCTGGCCGGAGCTGGGTCGCTGGAGAGGAGGCAGTTGGCCGGAGAGGATGCCGGGGCGGAGCAGATCCGGGGCGAGGGGACGGATCCGGCCGCTCCCCGACCAGATCCGGTGAGACGGGCCCGCGGTGGAGGCGGGGTCGACGGGGCGAGGTCACTGGGGCGAGGAGGCGGCGGCGAAAGGGCGGCGGAGAAGCTGGGCGGCGCCGGCAGATGGGCACCGGCGCTGGCGGGCGGTGGTGGACGGCGCGAGGGCGCTGCGGGAGGCGGCGGAGGTCGGCGGCCTCGGCGTGGGGCGCAAGACAGCGGCGCTGGAGCGGGTCGCTGACGAGAGGTACTCGGCGATCTGCGGCGGAGCGGCGCGAGGGCGCTGGGCGGATCGGGCGGCGGCGCGGGTCGGGCCGACCGGGCCCGATCGCGCTGGAGGCCAGCGCTGGCTCGGGCGGGCGGGCGGTGGGAAGCGGCGGAGGCCACATGGCGGGCTGTGAGTGGCTGCGGGCGGCGGCGCAGACGTGTCCGGCGGCGGAGGGACGTGTCCGGTGGCGCGAGGAGGGAGAAGGCTAGGGTTTCATCCGTGATTTGGAAAGGGGGAAAGCATATTTATGGGTAGAGGGAGCTAGGAGAGTCCAAATGAGGTGCGGTTTTCGCCCACACGATCACGATCGAATAACCGAGAAAATGGAGGGGGTTTGGATGGGCTAGTGGGCTGTGGTGGAGGGGTGCTGGGCTACAAAGAGAGAGGGGTTTTGGGCTACGCGGTTAACCGTTGGGGCAACAAACGAACTCCAAATGGGACGAAATTTGACGGGCGGTCTACCGGTGCTATACCAAGGCCACTCGGAAAATCTCGGTCCATTCCAAGAACGTTTTTCTCCCGCTCATGAAACAAGGTCTGAGGGGTGCGACAGGTGCGTGCGAGTGTGGTTGGGCTCAGAATGGACAATGGAGAGAACGAGGGGAACCCGAACGGATGCAAGTTTTGAAAAACATGCAGATGGAATGCAGATGATGACATGGCAAAATGCAACACGCAAGCAAATGAGATGGAAAAAACGACGAATAGCTGGAAGACACCTGGCGCATCGGATCCGGGGCGTTACAGCATATCAATCAAAGTATCCCAAATTTCCTTTGCATTCTCAAGACGGCTGACTTTTTTGAATTCTTTGGGGCACAATCCGTTGAAGAGGATATCACAAGCTTGAGCGTTGTATTGCAGCATCTTCAACTCTTCCGCGCTAGCTTCACGGTTCGGTTCTCTCCCATCAAAGAATTCACCTTGCAAGCCAAGACACAAAATAGCCCAAACGGCGGGGTTATGTCCAAGAATATGCATTTTCATCTTATGCTTCCAACTAGCAAATTAGTACCATCAACGTAAGGACCTCTACGGTGATAGTTTCCTCACTGGACGCCTTGCTCTCTGAGGTTGTGAAACCAAGTCTATAACTACCAAAAGCTATGTAAATCAAAGCAAATGGGGACCAAAGCTCTGATACCACTTGTAGGATCGAAAGTATGTCTAGAGGGGGGTGATTAGACTACTTGACCTAATAAAAACTTATCCTTTTCCCAATTTTAGTCTTTGGCAGATTTTAGCTATCTTAGCACAAGTCAAGCAATCGTAACACAATTCAAGCAAGCATGCAAAGAGTATATGAGCAGCGGAAAGTAAAGCATGCAACTTGCAAGAAAGTAAAGGGAAGGGTTTGGAGAATTCAAACGCAATAGGAGACATGGATGTTTTTGTCGTGGTTCCGATAGGTGGTGCTATCGTACATCCACGTTGATGGAGACTTCAACCCACGAAGGGTAACGGTTACGCGAGTCCACGGAGGGCTCCACCTACAAAGGGTCCACGAAGAAGCAACCTTGTCTATCCCACCATGGTCTTCGCCCACGGAGGACTTGCCTCACTAGCGGTAGATCTTCACGAAGTAGGCGATCTCCTTGCCCTTACAAACTCCTTGGTTCAACTCCACAATCTTGTCGGAGGCTCCCAAGTGACACCTAGCCAATCTTGGAGACACCACTCTCCAAGAAGTAACAAATGGAGTGTTGATGATGAACTCCTTGCTCCTGTGCTTCAAATGATAGTCTCCCCAACACTCAACTCTCTCTCACAGGATTTGGATTTGGTGGAAAGAAGATTTGAGTGGAAAGCAACTTGGGGAAGGCTAGATATCAAGATTCATATGGTAAGAATGGAATATCTTGGTCTCAACACAAGTGTAGGTGGTTCTCTCTCAGAAAATGCAAGTTGGAAGTGTAGGTTCATTCTGATGGCTCTCTCCACCAATGAAGAGGAGGTGGAGGGGTATATATAGCCTCCACACAAAATCTAATTGTTACACACAACTTTCCAATCTCGGTGGGACCGAATTGAGAAACTCGGCCGGACCGATTCAGCAAATCTAGTGACCGTTAGGATTTTCGGTGCGACCGACATGCAACTCGGTAGGACCGATATGGTTAGGGTTAGGGCATAACGTAATCTCGATGAGACCGATTACACAAACTCGGTGGGAACGATTTTGGTAATAAGTTAACCAGAGAGTTGGTCAGGTAAACTCGGTAGGACCGGTTTGCTCATTTCGGTGAGACCGAAATGTTACGAAAAGGAAATAGAGAGTTTACATTGCAATCTCGGTGGGACCGATCGCTCATCTTGGTGGTACCAAAATGTTACAAAGGGAAAGAGAGAGATTACAATCCCATCTCGGTGAGACCGAGATCCCTATCGGTGAGACTGATTTGCCTAGGGTTTGTGGCAGTGACTAAGACATCTGAACTCGGTGGCGCCGGATAGAAAGAATTGATGGGGCCGAGTTAGACTTTTGGTTTTGGTCATATGTGGATGTGAGAAAGTAGTTGAGGGATTTGGAGCATATCACTAAGAATTTTGAGCAAGTAAGCCATTAAGCAACACCTCATCCCTCCTTGATAGTATTGGCTTTTCCTATAGACTCAATGTGATCTTGGATCACTAAAATATAAAGTGTAGAGTCTTGAGCTTTGAGCTTGAGCCAATCCTTTTGTCCTTAGCATTTTGAGGGGTCCACTTTTCTCATCCATGCCATGCCAATCATTGAGCTTTCCTGAAATATTGATCTTGAAATAGCATTAGCTCAATGAGCTATATGTTGTTAGGAATTACCAAAACCACCTAGGTATAGTTGCACTTTCACCAATCCTTTTGCCTTGTAACTCTGTACTTAATTAATTGCTATTTGATTGTGTATCATCAGTCTGCACCTGAGCTTCATTATCCTCTATTTCTTCCAATATTATTTGATCTATATTTACTCTTTGCAAAATGTAAAATAATGGCAACGCTTACAAAGAAGTTTCTTTGGGGAATTTATTGAATTGTCCTTCCATCCACATGGAGAAGGGCTTTATCCAGCATGTGTTAACATGTAATGTAAGTTCATCCTTCTCAAGCCTTCAAACTTTGTTCTAGTATAGATTTGGATAGGCATCATTTCCTCCACTACTGTTTACTTTGCTGTTCACATCTGATTGGATGTTTGCAACAACTACTAGTTTTAAATTTTAGTTGTAAAAACATGTTCCTTATGCAGAACAGATCCATTTATTTGCTTATATAATTGTGAAACCTATTACGTGTCTCCTTATTTCTCTTTCAGAGTCGTATCTCTTATGCCAGGCAGAACTTTAGGGAAGATAGTCTTGAAGAGAGCGAGATGACCCAAAGGTCCTGTCTTGATGAAGACAGTGAGTTGAAGCTACTCACCAGCAGCTGTGAGACAACCTCTATGCAGCCGCTGCCTCAATCAGTTAGACTTCTTCAGTCTCAACTTAAAGCAAAAAGGCTTGCTTCAGCTAAGCTTCAACTTGATGTCAATGATTCAAGGAAGATCTCAGAGGACTGCCTTGCGCGCTTTGGTGTTATAAACCTAGGGATGGAGCATCTATCTTTGACACAACTGAGTTCTCATCAACTTGTTCGGCTGCTTGCGGTGCCCGTCCTCGCCAGGCCTAATGCCTTCTGAAGTGCTCTCAGTTTTGTAAATTCTTTTGTCGGCGTGTTTATATGCACTGGTGGCAACCTTTGATGCCTAGTGTATGTAATCCACGGTCATTTTGCGCTTTATTATCACCGGGGGCAAACTTTGATTCCTAGTGGATGTAATATGTCGTAATTTCATTATTGTATAGTCTAGGTTTATTCTTGGCATGTATGCTATAGTTTAGGACGGAAGGTTCGATGGATCTCAATGTTGTCGATCTTCAGGCCGGCCCGTTACTCATATGGGCCAAAACATGGGCCTATAATCATCTTGGGCCATTAACAGGCCGAGTAAAGTTCTGGCCAGCTGGGCCAGAGAATACCATGGGCTTTTAACAGGCTAAAAACTAGATTGGGCTAACGTTGAGCCGAAAAATTCACGGGCCAATATAGGCCAAAACTGCCTCTAGGTTTGGCCCAAATAGGATGAGCCGTTAACAAGCCAAAATATAGCTCGGGCCCTGTTCGGCCCAATAAAATTATGGGCTCTAAGCAGGCCGGTATTAACGCGGGCCGCAGGCCCAACAGTGTCACGTGCCATTATCAGATGGGTTGTAAGCAAATCGGATTCAATGCGGTCTGTAATTAGGCCCAACTGTTACATGGGCCATTAACAGGCCGATAGGACAGTTGGGTTGAAATTTATTCATGAAGACTATGGGCCGTTAAGAGGCCTAAAGTTACTTCGGACAAGAAATAGCCCAATTTTTGCATGGGCCGTTAAATAGCCTAAAGTTAAACTGGGTTGACAACGTCCCAGATGCACCTGGGGCCGCTAACAGGCCGAAACTATTATCGGGCCGAACTGGTAAACGGGCCTTTAATAGGATGAAATACAAACCTGGCTTAGAATGGGCCCAAAAGAACAGAGGCCTGTTAACGGGCCTGACCCAATATGGGTCGTAATTTGGCCCAAAACACGCAGGCTGTGAACGGGCCTGGTCTGATATGGGCCACAATTTGACCCGAAACATGGCAGACTGTTAACGGGCCAGCCAAGTAGTGTCGGAAAAAATATGGTGTGCCTTTAGATGGGCCGGCCTTTTACCTTAAATGGGCTACTGTTGGGCTGTGTCACGTGTCGACATATCATAGGCGTCTTTCGTCCATTGTAGGATGACATATGTCCCAATGACGAGCTGACACGTGTTTCCTTCGGCAAATGAGAATTTTACACGTGGAAAATCCCCATTGGTCGGGGCTGTTAACGGGTTATCGAATCCAAACCAGAACTCGATAGCTTAATGGTGACCCGGTATAGTGGATACAATATGTCGGTCACCATTGAAGAAAGCACTTCTATGACACGCGATTTATCGTCATGGAAGTGGACACTTCTGTGATGATAATTTTGGTAATGTCATGGAACACTTCTACGACAGCACTGGTATGACTATCTTGATTCTATCATAAAATCTTCATGGATGTACATGCATGACAAAAAACGTGTCCTACTGTGACAAACACGTATCATCACAGAAGTGTATTTTTTTAGTGACTGGCTCTAGCGCATAGATGTCCCAAAGAACGCGCTTCCTCTCCCTTTTAGGGATGTGGGTAACATAGATCATGTTTACCTATGTTACCTCACTAGGAAACTTCTTTTGGCTCCATTGTTGGGCTGCCGAGGTTCACCTTCATCTTCGTTGCGATTTTGGGTTTTACCATGACCCTCTGTCGCCACCTTGCCAGCCTGTTTAAAGACTGAGTAGTTCTTCTTAGTGTGGGTTGCTGGTTTGTCCTAAGTGCCATGAATTTGGCATGGTCTGTCTAGGATCTTGTCTAGCTGGCGAGGTCCATCCTTGTTCCCTTTAAAGGGTTTTCTTTTCTATCCTGATCTAGGTCCAGTGAACCCTACATTGACTACAACGTCTTTTGTGTCGCTCCCGCCATTTTTATGCTTGTGTTTGTTTTTTTGCATCAAGGCTTTCCATTGGCGTCGCGTGTGTCCGAGGTGCCTGACTCACCATTTCAGGTACTTTCGGCGAGCCAACTATCCTCTCCCGTGCAAAAGCTGGTCATTAGCAAAGTAAGGGCTTCCATGGTCCTCGGTTTATCTTGGCCAAGCTGGCGGGCAAGCCATTCATCTCAGATATTGTCCTTGAATGCGATGATGGCTTCAGCGTCGGAGTAGTCTATGATCTGGTTCTTTCTGGTGAGGAACGTGTTCTAGAACTTCCGAGATGATTCGCCTGGCTGCTGGGTGACACGGTTAAGGTCATTAGCGTCCGGACGTCAGACATAAGTGCCTCGGAAATTTTCCCGAAAGGTGTCCTCATGGGCAGCTACCATAGAATGATGAGGTAGGTTGTTAAGCCAATGCCTAGCCGGCCCCTTTAACTGAGCGGCAAGTACTTGATGGCATGGAGGTCATCTTTGTTAGCCATATGTATATGGAGAAGGAAATCTTCGATCCATACTGGTGGGTCTGTAGTGCCATCGTATGATTCTATATTGATGCGCTTAAACCCTTCTGAAAATTGATGTTCCATTACTCTATCTGTAAAACAGATCGGGTGGGATGGACCTCGGAACCGAGTAGTATCCCGTCGGAGGTCGGGGGAGAGCCGTGTAGGCTTGAGCTCCAGTATGACCGTGCCTGTCTAACTAGGCGTCGTAGCCTTCAGGCCCGGCGAGCGCCTGTCCTCACCCGTAGATGGACCGAGGAGGTGCTCGGTTTGCCTCAATGTGACGTTGAACATTGTGAGGGTCTAGGTAATCTATGGGGTCCTTGCCATAACAGCATGGAGTCGGTCCGGTATTAAGGTGTTCCTGCATTGGCCTGTCCCGACCTCTAGGGGGTCAGTCAGGCACATCTGGAGCTACCTCATCATCGAACTCCAGCAGCAGACGCCTGTGAGGATATGATTTGGGTGTGCTATGGAGTCAGCCTTCGAGATCTTGTTCGGTTGAGAGTACTTCAACCCACTCTTTGTTCAGCGCATCTGTACTAGCTTGGAACAGCTACTACTTGCGTTTCATACTTCGAGCGGTGGAGACAAGGCATCGCCGAAATCTCTCTTGTTCGAAGGGGCCTTCGGGTGTAGCGACCAGACCCCAAACAGTCTGATCTCTGTGCTCACTGTCATCCCTGGATCAGTAATGCTGACACCACACAGTACTTGGAGGATTTATAACAGAGTAGCAATCACACACTAATTACATCGAATGTCTCAAGAGAGAACTTATTGAAATAAATATGGCTTAAGGCCATCTAAATACGATAACAGCAGAAGACTTGGAAGATAAGCGAGTCCATCAACTCCAACGGCATCACTGAGTATAGAACCATGACCTAAAAGCACGTTACTTCGTCGTGCGAAAATCGCAACATGAAGCGTTGCAGCCGAAGCAATTGACACATGGAATATCTTGGCAATGTAACACATAGAGAATAACAATGGATTAAGCTATACTACATGCATAGTTGGCTGGTGGAAAGCTATCTGATTCTGATTTTGCATAAAGCCAATTTTTCCCTCTTGCAAAGGAATAAATTTATTTAACTATCATGGTGGTTGTTAAACATTGAGAATGGTTGACAGCATTCTCAATCCTAATTAAAAGTACTCATTAATATCCCAACAACATTAATTAGAAGTAACATGATAAGATTCATATGATAATCCAAGTACTAGATACTCAAGATGTCCATAACCGGGGACACGGCTAACCATGATTAGTTTATACACTCTACAGAGGTTTGCGCACTTTTCCCCACAAGACTCGATCGCCTCCGTTGGATTTCTCGCACTACATGATGTTTGAGAAATGGATGATCGAGACATAGTCTTTCGGAAGCGCTAGCACCTTACATAAAGGGTAGACTGGTACACCTACTTTCCCCTACATCTGCTAGTCCACCCGCAAGAGTTTGCATGACTTAATCAACCATGCCAGAGCCCATAATGTCTTGTGGCTGCACACGTAAGTTTCTAGTTTGAATAATCTCATGATCCCTTTGAGCCTGGGTGGCGGTCCGAAGAAAAATAGGCAAGTCCTGGAAACCAGGTGCCTCAATCGACCCAGATGTGTGTTTAAGTTGCCACCTTAAATAAAACATTAATTAACAATCTCACATCTGTCATGGATTCACTCACCCAATCCACGTCTACTAGCATAGCATGGCATAGTAAGCAAACGTAGAAGTAACTCCCAGGGGTTTGAAATAAAACAGGTAATAGGTACTACCTCAACTAATTCCCATAAACCACAATTTAATTAGATCCTAATCATGCAATGTTTGAGGATTGATCTAATGCATAAAAACTGGGTATGAGAAAAAGGTATGATCAAAGTGTTACTTGCCTTGCTGATGATCCGCGAAACCTAGAGACTCGAAGTAACAGGCGGCGCACTCCGGGTATTCTATCGCAGACAAACAAACAAACATACAATAAGTACTCATCTAATGCAGAGGTAAAACTCGAATAAAAGATCTAACCAGAAAGTTCAACTTAAGAACTCCGGTTGGCAAAAAGAAACAAAACAAACGAAGCAACGGAAGTCAAACGGCGAAAGAAAACAGCTTCGTTTTACTAATTTGGATCTAAGTCAGATTTTACAGAAGCAAAAACTTGTTTAAGTTGTTTATTCGGAAAGAGGGTTTCGAGACGAAACTCCAAGTGCTTGAATCGCCTGATTCCGATAAACGAGCGAAAAGTTATACTAAAAGCGAAAATCGGATCGAGGAATTGCGATCAGAAAAATCGCGGATTAAATCCGAGAAAAAGAAAAACGACGAATGGGTTAACGAACGAACGTTCTTAACTAAACCTAATCTGACGAACACGTTCGTTAAAACGAACGAACGAGCGAACGCTCGTGATTTAACCGAACCAAAAAAACGATCTAATAAAATAAACCAAAAAAACCCAAAGAAAACCGTTCGGTTTTTGAAAAAAAACCGGCGGCATGCAAAACGAGGCGGCGGCGAACCTCGGCGACCTGGTCGGCGGGTCGGCATCGGGCGGCGGGTCGGTGGCTGGCTCGGCAGCGGCGGCGGCGGGTGGTGGCGGGCGGCGGATCTGGCGGCGGCGCGGATCTAGGGTTAGGGTTTAGGCGGGGTGTTGGCGGCGGGCGCTTGGTGGGCTCGGGCGGCGGCGGCTGACGGGCTGGGGCTCGGGGCGGCGGCTATTTAAAGGCGCCCCCGGGCGGAGTGCCGCTCGGGCACGGCCCAAGGTCGGTTCGCGTTTTTTAAAATAATTTCGCGCAGAAGAAAAATAAAAAGAAATACTAAACGGACTCCAAAAATCCCGAAATAAATTTTCCCCGGCTTATAAAATAAAGCCGGACTAGACGAACATTTATTTGGGGCCTAAATGCAGTTTAGAAAAATGTGCATTTTTCCTAAATCCAAATAAAATGGCGAAAAACTCAAAAGAAATCTTATTTGATTTTTTTATATTAAATCTTCATTGTTTCTTTATTTTGGGAAAGTCATTTTATTCCCTCTCTGAAATTTTGGTAGTAGAAATAATTGAAGACAAAATAAATAAAATCAAATGATCCTATTTTCAAAATTTGAGAAAATTCAAATATGAAAATAACGAAATCCCCAACTCTCTCCGTGGGTCCTTGAGTTGCGTAAAATTTCTAGGATCGAGCCAACAATGCAACAAAAATATGCTATGCAATGATGATCTAAGTATAACATTCCAAATTGAAAATTTGGAACGTTACAAACCTACCCCCCTTAAGATGAATCTCGCCCTCGAGATTCGTGTTGGCTAGCAAATAGGTGAGGGTGGGCCTTGAGCAGATCTTCCTCTCGCTCCCAGGTGGCTTCTTCCTCGGTGTGGTGGCTCCACTGAACTTTGCAAAACTTGATAACCTTACTGCGGGTAACTTGGCTGGCATATTCCAGAATCTTAACTGGTTTCTCTTCATAGGTCAAATCATCATTCAATTGAATCGCTTCCAATGGCACTGTATCTCTCAATGGTATATCAGCCATCTTTGCGTGACACTTCTTCAACTGAGAAACATGGAACACATTGTGAACACATGACAATCCCTCGGGTAATTCCAACTTGTACGCTACTTCTCCCATGCGTTCCAAAACTTTGTATGGCCCCACAAAATGTGGTGCTAACTTTCCCTTAACTCCAAAATGCTTAACTCCTCGAAGCGGAGATACTCGAAGATAAACTCTGTCTCCGACTTCATATTCTGTCTCCTTGCGTTTTGAATCTGCAAAGCTTTTCTACCTTGACTGGGCTACCTTGAGACTATCGCGAATCAACTTTACTTTCTGCTCAGACTCCTTAATCAAATCCGGTCCAAACCACTGGCGATCTCCAACTTCATCCCACAACAACGGGGTCCTGCACCTCCTTCCGTACAAGGCTTCGAAAGGGGCCATCTTCAAACTGGATTGATAACTGTTGTTGTAAGAAAACTCCGCGTATGGCAAGTTGTCATCCCAACTTGATCCATAATCCAAAACACAAGCTCTAAGCATATCCTCCAAAATCTGATTGACTCTCTCGGTATGTCCATACATGCGTGGATGGAAAGGCATGCTAAACTCGACTGGTTCCCAATGTTTCGTGCAACTGCTTCTAGAACTTCGAGGTGAATTGGGTTCCTCTATCCGATACGATACTCCTCGGAACACCATGCAGCCATACAATCATGGTCATGTATATCTTAGCTAATTTGGCACTGCTGTAGGTAGTCTTTACTGGAATGAAATGAGCTACCTTCGTCAAATGATCGACTACAACCCAAATCGAGTCATAACCTGAACGAGTCCTGGGCAATCCCGTGATGAAATCCATGCCTAGTTTATCCCACTTCCATTCAGGTATAGGCAATGGCTGTAACAATCCTGCTGGCTTTTGATGTTCTGCCTTCACCCTCTGACATACATCACTGGCGCTACATACTCGCAATATCCTTCTTCATTCCGGTCCACCAGAAAGTTTCCGTCAAATCCAAATACATCTTGGTATTTCCGGGGTGAATCGAATATGGTGAATCATGTGCCTCTTGCAGAATCAACTTCCTGATCTCCGGGTCATTGGGCACATAAACACGGTCTTCAAACCGTCGGGTATCATGCTCATCCTCACGAAATCCCTTAGCCTTCCCTTCGCTCATTTTCTCCTTTATAGAGGCAACTTCCTTATCTGTCTTTTGGGCTTCCCTGATTTTATCCATCAATGTAGACTGAATCTCCAATGCTGCTTCATAGCCTCTCGGAACTATTTCCAAACATAGCTCATGAAGATCCTCGGCTAACTCCTTGGGTATTTCTCCCGTCATTAGTGTGTTGACATGGCTCTTACGGCTCAATACGTCTGCTACAACGTTAGCCTTTCCGGGGTGATAATGCAATCTCATATCATAATCCTTGATGAGCTCCAACCATCTCCTTTGTCTGAGGTTTAATTCCTTCTGCGTGAAAATGTACTTCAAACTCTTGTGATCCGTATACACCTCACAATGGTTTCCAATGAGAAAATGTCTCCACGTTTTTAGTGCGTGCACTATGGCTGCTAACTCCAAATCATGAGTAGCATAATTCAACTCATGAGGCTTAAGCTGTCGTGAAGCATACGAAACAACTCTTCCCTCCTGCATATGTACTGCTCCAAGTCCTCGACGTGAAGCATCGCAATACACCTCATAATCCTTGGTCTGATCTGGCAGAATTAACACTGGTGAGGTAACCAAACGTTTCTTCAACTGTTGGAAACTAGCCTCACACTCCTTAGTCCATATGAACTCGTTATCCTTCTTCAACAAGTCTGTCATAGGCTTCGCAATCTTCGAGAAATTTTCAATAAATCTCCGGTAGTATCCTGCAAGTCCAAGGAAACTCCTTATCTCTCCAACTGTTGTTGGTGCTTCCCAGTGTGTCACAGTGGCAACTTTAGTGGGGTCTACTGCTATACCTTCTCCGGATATAACATGTCCGAGAAATCCAACTTCCTTCAGCCACTCACACTTGCTGAACTTGGCATATAGCTGATGTTCTCACGAGCTTCTCGAGTACCAAGCATAAGTGCTCCTTATGTTCCTCTTCATTCTTGAGTAAACCAAAATATCATCAATGAACACCACGACGAACTTATCCAAAAACTCCATAAACACCTTGTTCATCATGTTCATAAAATAGGCTGGGGCATTAGTCAGACCAAATGACATAACGGTATACTCATACAGCCCGTACCTGGTGGTAAAAGCCGTCTTCGGTATATCTTGCTCCCAAATCTTCAACTGATGGTACCCTGATCGCAAATCGATCTTGGAAAACACCTTAGCTCCTTGCAACCGATCAAACAGATCATTGATCATCGGTAGTGGTTACTTGTTCTTGATTGTTACTTCATTCAATCCGCGATAATCAACAACCATTCTTAACGATCCATCCTTCTTCTCCACCAGAAGTACTGGTGATCCCCAAGGCGAAGAACTTGGGCGAATAAAACCTTTGTCCAGCAACTCCTTAATCCGCTTCTTAATTTCCTCCAAATCTTGGGCTGGCATCCTGTACGGTCTCTTGGATATCGGCCCAGTGCCTGGCAGTAGTTCAATTAGGAACTCAATGTCTCTATCCGGTGGCATGCACAGCAACTCTTCGGAAATACATCGGGAAATCCTTACCTTTGGTACTTCCTCTGCACAACTCCTGATAAGGAATTTACATGTGCCCTCCTCGGCTCATGTCATGATACATACTTGATTCTTCTTCCTTCTGGTGTCGTAAGCAAAATTGTCTTACTGGCGCAATCATTGTTTCCTCCATACATCGACAGCCAATCCATACCAAGAATTACATCCAAACCTTGGGATTCCAGTATAATTAAATCCGTTGGGAAAACATGCCTTCCTATACTTAATGGCACCTGAAAACATCCTTGACTGACCATAAACTCAGCTCCCGGTGAACTTACTAGCATGGGTGTCTTAAGAGTTCTAGTGGGCAGGCTATACTTATCCACAAATCCCCTTGATATGTATGAATGCGATGCACCAGTATCAAAAAGAACAACTACAGTAAATGCCTTAACCAGAAACTTACCTATTAGTGCGTCTGGCTGGGCTTCAACCTCCTCCATGGTAACGTGGTTCACTTGTCCTCTGTTGAAAGGGTTTGGCTTCTTTCCTGAGCTTCCATTGCCATCACCATTTTGGGCTTCTGGGCAATCATTTGCATAATGCCCAGTCTTACGGCACTTATAACAAGTGATATGGCTCAGGTCTACCTTGGATGGTGTTGACGGGTTGGTGCGGTTTTGTCCATTGCTTCCTCCATTCCCGTTTCAATTCTTCATGCCATTATGATTGTGCGAGCTGCCTCCTCCGCGAGTATGCTGAAATTGCCCTCCTGACTTCGGGGTAAAGCATAGCTTCTGCTGAGTTCCAGAATTGTTCTTCCCTTGTCCATACTTCCTCTTACGATTGTCAATCTGCTGCTGCTTTCCTTCAATCATAAGAGCATGATCTACTAACTCCTGGTAGTTATTGAAAGTGGCTACCATCAACTGCATGCTCAGCTCATCATTCGGTCCTTCTAGAAACTTCTCTGCTTTCTTCGCATCCATAGCAACGACATCCGGGGCATAACATGCTAGCCATGAAATCATCCACATCTTCGCCAACTGTCCAGTCCTCCTTGGCGTAAGTTGCGAAACTCACGCTTCTTCATGGCCATAGCTCCTGCTGAAACATGGGCGTCTGAAAGGCTTCTGAAACTAATCCCATGTGGCGGTGTCTACTGGGGTAAGTGGCTGTAAATTCTCCCACCATGCTTTGCAAGGGTCCGTCAAGCTGATGTGTGGTAAACTTCACCTTTTCCCCATCTGTACATCCTGCAGTGGTCAACTCCCTCCGTATCTTACGGAGCCAATCATCTGCTACAATCGGCTCGGTGCTACTGGAAAACACCGGCGGATTCAGCCTTAAGAAACGAGCCAGATGGTCAACAGGTGGTGTGGTGGTGGGTTGTTGTTGTTGTTGTTGCCTTGGTTCTGTACCAATGTTTGAATCAAGGCATTCTGCTGCTGAATCAACTGAGTGATCGCCGGCGGGAAAACAAATTCGGGGTCGCGTCTCGGAGGCATCTGAGGGTTTATAGAAGAGACGAGAATTAAGGATAGAATGAGGTCTAGTGAGATAACACTACCCATATGCACATGAGACAAAAGCACACAATATCACTCCAATCAATTCAAACAAGGGCATACAACGGTCTAACTATCGTTACAAAAGTGCTTGGACTAAGAATAATTAAATGGTGGAAAATTCTACTACTGTTATGGTGGTAAACTAGAAAAACTGCTCCGATGAAGATTCCATGATATCTGCTCCAGCTTCATCAACATAGTCATCATCGCTATCGTTGGGATCCGAGTCGGTGTCGTTGATGATGATATAATTATCTGGACAAGTAGGTTCATCCTCTTCTCCTCTGGGTGCTGATCCTCCCATGAATACTCCAATCTTCTCCTTAAGGTCGCCGTTCTGTCTTACTAGAGCGACGATTTCTTCCATATAGTCTTTACGTGTAGCCTTGAGTTCTTCTTCTAGCTCCTTGATCTTGGTCATAGCCTTCTGCAGATCTTCCATATCTGCGCACATCTGATTCTCCTGGCGTCGGATGTGTTGGTTTAATTCCTGGATATAACCCGCGATTGATTTGTCCTTCCTGGTGTTGATCATCTCCCAATGCTCATCTCGGCGGCCACAAATCTGATAGATAGTATTCTTGAGATCTTAGGCTCTTGCCACTCCTTGTTTCATAATCCATCAAAAGTATTCACCCAAAACTTGAAAACTTCACAACACAAAACTCAACAGAAATCTCGTGCGCTCCGTTAGAGAAAGAAAACAAAACACTACTTCAATGTACTGTAATGAACTCATTCTTTATTTATATTGGTGTTAAACCTACTGTATTCCAACTTCTATATGGTTTATAAACTAATTTACTAGCCATAGATTCATCAAAATAAGCAAACAACACACGAAAAACATAATCTGTCAAAAACAGAACAGTCTGTAGTAATTTGTAACTAACGCAAACTTCTGGAACTCTAAAAATTCTACCAAATAGGAAGTCCTGGACAATTTGTTTGTTGATCAGCAGCAAAAAGAATTAATGCAAAAGCACGTTCCTGTGATTTATCATAACTAAATTCGTGCGCGCAAAGTTTCTGTTTTTCAGCAGAATCAAATCAACTATCATCGTAGGTTATCCTATAGGTCCTACTTGGCACAAACACTAATTAAAACACAAAACCACATCCAAACAGAAGGTAGATGGATTATTCATTCCTAAACAGAAGCAAAAACAAAAAAAACACAAAGTAAAATTGGGTTGCCTCCCAACAAGCGCTATCGTTTAACGCCCCTAGCTAGGCATAAAAGCAAGGATAGATCTAGGTATTGCCATCTTTGGTAGGCAATCCATAAGTGGCTCTCATGATAGATTCATATGGTAATTTTATTTTCTTTCTAGGAAAGTGTTCCATGCCCTTCTTTAAGGGAAATAGGAATCTAATATTCCCTTCCTTCATATCAATAATTGCACCAACCGTTCTAAGGAAAGGTCTACCAAGAATAATAGGACATGAAGGATTGCAATCTATATCAAGAACGATAAAATCTATGGGCACATAATTCCTATTTGCAACAATAAGAACATCATTAATTCTTCCCATAGGCTTTTTAATAGTGGAATCCGTAAGATGCAAGTTTAGAGAGCAATCATCAAAATCACAGAAATCTAGCAAACCACATAAAGTTTTGGGAATAGTAGAGACACTAGCACCCAAATCACATAAAGCATCAAACTCAAAGTCTTTAATTTTAATTTTAATGGTAGGTTCCCACTCATCATAGAGTTTTCTAGGGATAGAAACTTTCATCTCAATTTTTTCTTCATAAGATTGCATCAAAGCATAAACAATATGTTCGGTAAAGGCCTTATTTTGACTATAAGCATGAGGAGATTCTAGCACGGATTGCAACAAGGAAATACAACCAATCAAAGAGCAATTTTCATAATTAAATTCCTTGAGATCCAAAATAGTAGGTTTAGCAACATCACGGTTTCTATTTATTTCAATCCTACTTTCATCAATTTCATCATCAAGATCTAGAAACTCCGAATTCTTAGAACGCCTTCTAGGTAAAGGAAGATTATATTCAGATTCATCAAGATTCATATTGCAAAACAAAGATTTAATGGGGGACGCATCAATAACTTTTAGATCTTCATCTTGATTTTTATAGGGATTAGAAGAACATACTTTAATAAAGGCATCTTTGGAAGCACGCATCCTAGCGGTTCTTTCTTTGCACTCGTCAATGGAAATTCTCATAGCTTTGAGAGACTCATTGATATCATGCTTAGGAGGAATAGATCTAAGCTTTAAAGAATCAATTTCAAGAGAAATTCTATCAACGTTCCTAGCCAAATCATCAACTTTAAGCAATTTCTCTTCAAGCAAAGCATTAAAATTCTTTGTGAATTCATAAACTCACACTACTCTCAAAATCAGAGGGCATCTTATTAAAATTTCCATAAGAGTTGTTGTAGGAATTTCCATAATTATTAGAAGGATTACTAGGATAAGGCCTAGGATTAAAATTCCCTCTATAAGCGTTGTTACCAAAACTATTCCTACCAACAAAATTCACATCCATAGATTCATTATTATTTCCAAGCAAAGTAGATAAAGGCATATCATTAGGATCAAGAGGAGTATTTTTAGGAGCAAACATCTTCATAAGTTCATCCATCTTTTCACTCAAAACATTGATTTCTTCTATAGCATGCACTTTTTTACTAGAAGATCTTTCGGTATGCCATTGGGAATAATTAGCCATAATATTATCAAGCAATTTTGTAGCATCCCCTAACGTAATTTCCATAAAAGTGCCTCCTGCGGCCGAATCTAAAAG
Organism: Aegilops speltoides; assembly: GCA_021437245.1. Taxonomy (NCBI): domain Eukaryota; kingdom Viridiplantae; phylum Streptophyta; class Magnoliopsida; order Poales; family Poaceae; genus Aegilops; species Aegilops speltoides. Next base: position 233,004,695 of record CM038144.1, read on the forward strand.
ATTTCTAGAAGCAAAATTCAATCCGGCATAAAAATTTTGTATGATCATCCATAAATTCAAACCATGAGTAGGGCAATTGGGAAGCATTAATTTCATTCTTTCCCAAGATTGGGCAACATGCTCATGATCAAGTTGTTTAAAATTCATGATATCGTTCCTAAGAGTGATAATCTTAGCGGGAGGAAAATACTTAGAGATAAAAGCATCTTTGCACTTGTTCCAAGAATCAATACTATTTTTAGGCAATGATGAAAGCCAAATTTTAGCACGATCTCTAAGTGAAAATGGAAATAACTTTAATTTGACAATATTGTTATCCGTATCTTTCTTCTTTTGCATATCACACAAATCAACAAAATTGTTTAGATGAGTAGCGGCGTCTTCACTAGGAAGGCCGGCGAGTTGATATTTCATAACAAGATTCAGCAAAGCGGTATTGATTTCACAAGACTCTTCATTATTAAGAGGGGCAATCGGAGTACTAAGGAAATCATTATTATTGGTATTCGAGAAATCACACAATTTGGTATTATCTTGCGCCATGGCAACAAGTAATCCAACACACAAGCAAACAGAAAGGCAAAGGGAAAAGGCAAACGGGAAAGAGAGGAGGAGATTGGAAAAGAGAAGGCGAACAAAACGGCAAGGGTGAAGTGGGGGAGAGGAAAACGAGAGGCAAATGGTAAATAATGTAATGCGAGAGATAGGGATTGTGATGGGTACTTGGTATGTTGACTTTTACGTAAGCCTCCCCAGCAACGGCGCCAGAAATCTTTCTTGCTACGTCTCGAGCTAGCGTTGGTTTTCCTCGAAGAGGAGGGGGTGATGCAGCATAGTAGCCTAAGTATTTCCCTCAATTTTTGAGAACCAAGGTATCAATCCAGTAGGAGGTCACGCGCAAGTCCCTCGTACCTGCACAAAATGATAGCAACTCGCAACCAACGCTTAGGGGTTGTCAATCCCTTCACGGTTACTTACGAGAGTGAGATCTGATAGAGATAATATTTTTGGTATTTTTGATAGAAAGATGCAAAGTAAAAAGTAAAGGCAAAGTAAAAACAAAGCAAGTAAATAAATTGATATAGATTGATATGATGAGAATAGACCCGGGGGGGCATAGGTTTCACTAGTGGCTTCTCTCAAGAGCATAAGTATTCTACGGTGGGTGAACAAATTATTGTTGAGCAATTGACAGAATTGAGCATAGTTATGAGTATATCTAGGCAATGATCATGTATATAGGCATCACGTCCGTGACAAGTAGATCGAAACAATTCTGCATCTACTAGTATTACTCCACTCATCGACCGCTATCCAGCATGCATCTAGTGTATTAAGTTAAAAATAGAGTAACGCCTTAAGCAAGATGACATGATGTAGAGGAATAAATTCATGCAATATGATAAAAACCCCATCTTGTTATCCTCGATGGCAACAATACAATACGTGCCTTGCAACTCTTTACATCCTTGAGTAAGGACACGCAAGATTGAACCCAAAGCCATGCACTTCTCCCATTGCAAGAACTACCAATCTAGTTGGCCAAACCAAACGGATAATTCAAAGAGACTTGCAAAGATAACTCAATCATACATAAAATAATTCAGAGAAGAATCAAATATTTTCCATACATAATACTGGATCATATACCCACAATTCATCGGTCTCAACAAACACACCGCAAAAAGAAGATTACATCGAATAGATCTCCACGAGAGAGGGGGAGAACATTGTATTGAGATCCAAAAAGAGAGAAGAAGCCATCTAGCTACTAGCTATGGACCCGAAGGTCTGAAGTAAACTACTCACACTCCATTGGAGGGGCTATGGTGTTGATGTAGAAGCCCTCCGTGGTGGATGCCCTCTCCGGTGGAGCTCCGAAACAGGCCCCAAGATGGGATCTCATGGATACAGAAGGTTGCGGCGGTGGAATTAGGTTTTTGGCTCCTTCCCTGGTCTAATGGGGGTACGTAGGTATATATAGGAGGAAGGAGTACGTCGGTGGAGCTTCGAGGGGCCCACGAGGCAGGGGGGTGCGCCTAGGGGGAGGGCGCGCCCTCCACCCTCATGGCCGCCTCGTGGCTTTCTTGACGGAGGGTCCAAGTCTCCTGGATCTTATCTGATGAGAAAATCATGCTCCCGAAGGTTTCATTCCGTTTGGACTCCGTTTGATATTCTGTTTCTTCGAAATACTAAAATAGGCAAAAAACAGCAATTCTGGGCTGGGCCTCCGGTTAATAGGTTAGTCCCAAAAATAATATAAAAGTGGAAAATAAAGCCCAATATAGTCCAAAACAGTAGATAAAGTAGCATGAAGCAATCAAGAATTATAGATACATTGGAGACGTATCACGTGTCATATATGAACTTGCTTAGGACTTCATGTCGATTCATAATATACAACCCCCTCACATGTAAAAACATTAAAATTGTTGTTTGCATTAAAATTTCTAAATAACTTGTTAAGATGGTTTATTTCATAACTAAATAACCGTAGCTCCGAATTAAATAAACTATATATGTAACTTGTCTAGAAAAACAGGCAGATTAAGATGATGCACTTACTTTGCATGTTTACCAAAACTAAAATTGTGTTTTAGGCAAAACAGTACCAAATTCGAAATTACATATGGGGTTTCCGGAATTGCTATGTGTTGTTTCCGGCCTCATTTAAACTTTCCTAGATAGGTAGTTGGCATATGCTTCAGCTCTTGCCATGGTAAACAATATTTAAAAATTATGGAGTACAAAACGGGATGAAATTAAATGTTCAAATGTGGAGTTTTGTCAATATGCAACTCGTTGCATCCTGATCTTCATTTAATGTGTAGTGATTGCTTGTGCACTTTGCTATGCCATGATTCATTAAACCATGACATGCATTATACTTGATTGTGTATCATGCCATGATTATGCTTGTTTGTTTACCGTGTTGTTTTCTTCTTTCCGGTTGTGCTTCTTCTTGATAGTTCGGGTCACATTGTGAGTGTGAGTGTCGGTGTCAAAACCGGCGGATTTCGGGTAGGGGGTCCCGAACTATGCGTCTAGGCGGATGGTAACAGGAGAGAAGGGACACGATGTTTTTACCTGTGTTGGGCCCTCTCGATGGAGGTAAAACCCTACTCTGCTTGATTAATATTGATGATATGGGTAGTACAAGAGTAGATCTACCATGAGATCGAGAGGCTAAACCCTAGAAGATAGCCTATGGTATGATTGTTGTTAGTCCTCACGGACTAAAACCCTCCGCTTATATAGGCACCGAAGAGGTTAGGGTTACCGTAGTCGGTTACAATGGTAGGAGATCTACATATCCGTATCGCCAAGCTTGCCTTCCATGCCAAGGAAAGTCCCATCGGGACATGGGACAAAGTCTTCAATCTTGTATCTTCATAGTCCAGAGTCCGCCAAAGGTGATAGTTCGCTATCCGAAACCCCTAATCCGGGACTCCTCGGTAGCCCTGAACCAGGCTTCAATGACGACGAGTCCGCGCGCATATTATCTTGACATTGCATGGCGGGTTCCTCCTCCGAATACTTCGTAGAAGATTTTGAACACAAGGATAGTATCTGGCTCTGCAAAATAAGTTCCACATACCACCGTAGAGAGAATAATATTTACACAAATTCAATCTGCTGACGCATTCCGTGGCGTGACATCACACCACGACCAAGCCTTTATTCGAATATTTTTTACTGTTCCACCTCAACGCGTTTAGCGAGGCGGTTTCCTTGGCACGTCTTGTCAAAGCAGAATCGTGTCCCCTTATTCCGGGATTCTCATCAATACGGGCGTGGGTAACCCAACCACGCCATTGATTACGGCGCTTGGGAGATAAGCGAGTTTTACTAGGCTGGTGGGGACGCATAGTTTCGTCCGTCCATATAAGGGGATAAGGATCCACCTTTTTACCTACGCCTTCTTCCTCCTTTGCTCATCCATTTCCGCGCACTCGAGCTCTAGCGCCCAAGTCCGCACATCCCCCCACAACCTTCTCCAGCCATGTCCGGAGCGAGAGGCAAGTGGATGGCCTCCTCCATCACGGAGAGGCACATCAAAAAGCTGCGGAAGGCTGGATACTTGTCCAACGACATCGCGCATTGGCTCCCCGACAAGGGGCAGCTCATCCCCACCCCAGGCCCCATGAGAGGGTGGTGATCCTCACCCACTTCCTCCGCGGACTAGGTTTTCCACTTCACCCATTTGTCCGGGGGCTCATGTTCTACTACGGCCTGGATTTCCACGATCTGGCCCTAAATTTTATCCTCAATATCTCGGCGTTCATCGTCGTGTGCGAGGCCTTCCTCTGCATCCAGCCCCACTTTGGCTTATGGCTGAAGACCTTCAATGTCAAGCCGAAGGTAGTGGGCGGCCGCCAAGCGGAGTGCGGAGGTGTCATGGTGGGCAAGATGGCCAACGTCCTATGGCTCGAGGGCTCCTTCGTGGAGACCATAAAGGGGTGGCAATCGGGGTGGTTCTACATCACCGAGCCGCATGACCCTAAATTGGCAGCGGCCCCCGAATTCCGATCTGGCTTCCCTACACGGCTCACCTCTTGGAAAGAGACGAGCCTGACATGGGGTAATTCGGAAGAGCTGACCGGACTCCAAACCTGCGTCCAAAACCTGGTGAACAAGAAGCTCAAGCTTGTCAACGTAGTCCAGGTCATGCTCATCCGCCGGATCCTCCCGTGCCAACAACGGGCCTTCAACTTGTGGGAGTTTGATCCGGCGCAGCACCAAACCTTGAGCAGGCTCTTCGACACTACGTATGAAGATGCCTGGAAGGTGCTGTTCAAGGGCGCCGAGGCTCCCGCATCCGCTACCGAAGATCACGGATTCAGCTCGCAGCGTCAAGCCGGCGAGGTAAGCTACTTTACCCTTTACGGGACTCTTGTTTTCCATAGTTTGACTCTATGCGGGATCTAAACTCCCTTACCTTTGACAGGCTTGGCAGGAGACGTCTGGCAAGTTAACTGTCTGGCTCCCTTGCCAGAAGACCCAGCGGACGCCCGATTGACGTGGCTGCTGGTTCCGGCACCTCACGTGGTGCCGGAGAAGAAGGTCAAGAAGAAGGCCACGGGAACTCGAAGGAGTTCCCGGCGCCAGGTGTTGTCGGACTAATCATCCGATGACTCCGAGGCGGACTCCTCCCGCGAAGGCGAGGAGGAGGAAAAAGAGGCCTCTCCCCCAGCGAGGGGAGAGAAGAAAAGGAAGGCCGCCCCAGCTGGGGAGGCCAGAGGGTCCAAGAAGGGAAAGACCCTTCCTCCGGACTAGTCCACCAACACCAACGACGGCGAAGAGGAGTGGCCACCGCAGGCTAAGCCCCTGGCGACATCGTAAGTGTCCGGATACCAGAATAACTCATGGTGTTTTGTTTGTCGTACAAAATCTCCTAACGCTGAATATAACCCTGCAGCCCGCCCAAGGACGGGCTCGACGCTTCAACGAGCGGCTCCCTAGGTTCGTCGGACGTGAATAACACCTCACTTCCGGCTGCCTCCTCTCCTTGTGCTGCGGATGTTCCCGAGGTGGGGTCCCAAAAGGGGCCCAGCCAGGAGGAGGTGGTCCAGAAGGCGCCGCAAGGCAACCTCCTGGACTCCAGGCAGAAGGGGGATAAAACCCAAAAGGGCTCTAAGTCCGGCCCAGGGCCGGACTCCGCACCGGAACCTTCAGTGGTTCTAGAGTCCGGCAGGCAGCCCCTTCGTAAGAAGGGCGAGACTGCGACACCGGTAACCTCTGTCCAACCGAAGGCACCGGATAATTTGCTGGAGGCGCTTAACGGCGCCTCCATCGACGAGGAGCACCGCACTGTTATGAGTGTGGTGATCCAGAAAGTTCAGTCCGCCAAGAGCGGGCTGGTGGCTTGTGCCAGCCTTCTAATAGGCTTTGAGGTATGTGTTTAAGATATATAAAAATATTACCGCATAGACAGTAGCCCCTGATGCTTAGTTTGGTGTTCGGAAAGAAAAGCCGAACTGAGGATCTAAAAAGATGTACGCACGAGTCTGACATAAGTATGTCAATATGGGGAATGCAGGCTGTGCTACTGACCTCTGCCGCACTGACTGCGGAGGTCAATGCATTGAAGCAGAGCCTCGAGCGGTCCGAGAACGAGCTCGGCCTTGCAAAAAAGCAGCTCAAGGACAAGGAAGGTAAGTAATACCTTATGGAAGTATATAAAAGATGTGGTTGCAAAAAATGACAGGAATAACGTGAGTATTGCAGGGGCCACGAACGAGGTGACGACCCTGAAGGAAGCGGTGTCCAAGGCCGAAAGCAATGCGGCCGCGGAGCACACCGAGCGAGAGAAGCAGGAGGCGCTGGTGGCGGAGGTGCGGCAAGAGCTCCAGGCTCTTGTGGAAAAACACGAGAGTTTGGAGCGTGACTCAAAGACTCGAGAGTCCGAGCTCGCCTCGGCCCTTGAGAGCGCCAAAGCCGCTAAGGCCGAAGCCCAAAAAGCCCTCCAGGAAATTGAAGCGATGAAGAAGATAGCGACGGGTAAGGCATTCTTTATGCAAAGCAGGCTCGTGAAAGTGAATTACTTGTTACTTACCCGAATCCGGAGCTCTCCAGGAGCCTTCGCAGATCTGCCTCAGATGTGTCCGATCTTTGCCGCGTTCTCACCGAGCCGAGGAGGGAGCTCGGCGGAGAAGGTGTTACGGTCTCGATATCTTGAGGCGGACACCGATGCGCTTGAGCAACCAGCTGAAGCAGCTGGTCGAGCTCCATAAGGTGGCCGAACAGGCCATGAAGGGCCTCATAGTTCGGTTGTGGCCTAAGGAAGCCATGCCTGGGAGCTACTTTGGGCTGGTGAGGCGGCTGGTGGACGCCTGTTCGTGGATTGAAGTCGTCAAGCGCTCCGTCTGCATCGAAGGTGCCTGTAGGGCCCTTGCCCGTGCTAAAGTGCACTGGGGCAACATGGACGCTGAGAAGCTTGTGACGGACGGACCACCGTCGGGCAGGGAGAATCGCAAGCTCAAGATGTATTATGAGGGCGTCCTAAAGGGTGCCCGCATTATAGCGGGTGAATGCTCCAAAGATGTAATTTTTTACTAAACTCGCATTTGTTATCCTGTACGCTGAAAACTTGTTCATATGCGCTAAGCAACGCTTGTGAATTTAAAATATTACCTTCTGTGCGGCCATTTATTAAATTTGAGAGATGGCGAGTAAGTAAACCGCCCCCATGCCACGAGTGTTGGGGTGTCCGGGAAAAACTTGAGCGCTCTTTTTCCCATTCTTGGGTCCTTCGAGGGAGGTGCTCAACGCAACGAACAAGGAAACCGGACTATAATGCTTGAACACTCTCACTTAGCCATAGAATCTATAATTTTAAATTTCGGTGAAGCCCCTAGTATTCGGAAGACCGAGTTCGGGGCGCTATCCACGCCTGGGCCAGACAAAGCCGACTCCTCGCTCTAAGCGGCATAAGTCTTTAGGGACTCAAAACCTCTCGAACAGCGACCGGCTCTCACCCTATCATGACGGTCAGTTTTAGTTTTCTCCACTGAGGTGCTTAACCCAGCTCAACCGGGGCACAATCGCAGTGGTTCTCCCAGCGCTACCTTAGCCGATATAATGGAATGTAAGGTACCAAAACTTGGGAGCCAGGCAAACCCAACTATTGACCAAAGACATGATTCGGTGCCGATGCATATAATGCTATAAGTTCGGGGTGCCGAACTTGTGAAAGTGTTCCGACTTATCACACCATATTTGGGGGTACTTAAGCCCCTGTTGTATCTGGCCGTACCAAAGTGTAGGATGCAACATGTCATAAGTGAACATATATAGAAAAAAAAGGAATGCAATAATAGGCAGAAGCTATGTATTGTTTATTCAAAAAGCCTGCGGTAAAAGCAGAACGATACAAATAGTGCGATAAGCAATGGACGGGACTATTTGACCTGTCCCCCTCCAGGGGCGAGCTGCGGGATGATATGTGAAACAAGTATACTGCTCGTTATAGAGACCACCTGGACACTCGACGTAGCTTTACGCTTCCTCGGCTGTTGCATCATGTGTTGGCGATTCTCTTCACGGACGGGGCTTCTTGAGAACGAGTCTTGGAAGTAAGAAAAAAGAATGACACAATCGGAGCCCTCAGTGCGGTTGAGCGCATTCTGGGCCTCCCGTGGTCGTCTCCCTCCCCTATGCCCATGGTATTTCCAGAGCATAATTATGTACGCGTAGTACTGGTTTCGCAATTTCGCGAGGGCTGGGGTTGGGGCCGCATTGCTACGCGTGCTCGGAATGTGCCAGGCGGTCTTGTTGTAGGTTACTCCGGGCGCGCTTGACGGTGTCCGGACGTTTAATAGCCAGACTCGAGAATTGCTTGAGAGGCTGCTTTGTACTTCCGCCGCGAGGGCCGCCGTATGCTCCTCCGTTCGGAGTGAGCGTTCGGTGTTTCCGTTGACCGTAATGACTCCTCGAGGGCCTGGCATCTTGAGCTTGAGGTGTGCATAGTGCAGCACCGGATTGAACTTTGCAAATGCGGTTCGTCCGGCAAAGGCGTGATAGCTGCTGCATGAGCAGGACTATGTCGAAGATTAACTCCTCGCCGGATGTTATCCGGGATCCAAGACCACTTCAAGTGTGGCGAGCTCTGTATAGTTGGCCTCTGACTGGTATGACGCCTTTAAAGGTCGTTTTTGTGGGTTTAATCCTTGAGGGGTCTATGCCCATTTTGCGCACTGTATCCTGATAAAGCAGGTTTAGGCTGCTGCCGCCGTCCATCAGGACTCTAGTGAGGCGAAATCCGTCAATGATTGGGTCTAGAACCAATGCGGCGAATCCGCCATGGCGGATGCTAGTGGGGTGGTCCCTTCGATCAAAAGTGATCGGGCAGGAGGACCACGGATTGAACTTTGGGGCGACTGGCTCCATCGCATATACGTCCCTTAGTGCACGCTTCTGCTCCCTTTTGGGTATGTGGGTTGCGTATATCATGTTCACCGTCCGCACTTGTAGGGGGAAGCCCTTCTGTCCTCTATTGTTCGGCCGCCGGGGCTCCTCCTCGTCGTCGCTATGCAGCCCCTTGTCATTGTTTTCGGCATTTAACTTATCTATAAAAACTAGAAGTTCAAACTAAAATAACGGCACCGTAGCATTGTTTATATAAAAAAAGCATTTTCCCCGTTACTAACCAATAGAAGTAAGAAGTTCAAATTTAAAATGGTGAAGTTCGATGTCTATAAAAAATTTAGATTTTCACATTATTAAAAAATAAAACCAAGAAGTTCAAAATTTAATAACAAAAAAGTTCAGAAAACTCGATTTTTCTTGTTACAAAAGAATAAAACTAAGAAGTTCAAATTAAAATAACAAAGAAGTTCAAAGGTTATAAAAACCTCATATTCTCGTTCTAAAAAATAACTAATAAGTTCAAATTAAAATAAGGGAACAACAAAAAAAGTATTAAAAAGATTTTCCCCGTTTTTTAAAAAAATCGGTTTTTCCCCAATACTAAAGATTAAACCAAGAAGTTCAATTTTAAAAAACAGAGTAATTCAATGTACGGTAAAAACTCAATTTTTCTCGTTACTAAAGAATAAAACAGAAGTTTGATATTTAATTAAAAACTTTAAAAATTGTTACTAAAGAATAAAACCAATAAATTCAATTCAAAATAATGAAGAAGTTTTATGTTTCTAACAAAACTACAATTTTCATATTCCAAAAAATACATAAAAGAAATTCAAATAAAAAAGTTAGAGTGGTTCGATATATGTAAAAAAAATAAGAGTTTTTCATAACTAAAGCGAAACAGAGAGAAGTTCAAATTGATAGCTGCCAGAAGTTCACGTACTGCATGGTGTGCATTTCGTATGAGAAAAAATAATAAATAGATAAAGTCTAAAAAAATTGTAGCTAGAAATTCAAATGCTCTGTCCGGGAAAGTTCAAAAATTCTTGAGAGAGAGGTTCACTGTGTATTCAATAACTTTCGAAATGGTATATTGTATGCTCTATTCCAAAGGGGATATTATATGCTCTATTCCAAAAAATGGTTAAAGCAAATTGGTGTGTCTTTTTGAAACAGTAGTTTAAGCATATTAGAAGAAAATGATGTCTTCGAAGAGATTATAAAAAAGGTATATCATTTGTGCAACTCTAACGAACGAGTGACGAATTACGAATAAAAAATATGTGATAGAAGTTCAACATCAAAACAGTGAGCAGTTTGACTACTACACGAAATGCATTTTCAAAAGATAATAAAAGAAAAAAAACTAAAACCCTAAATGTGTTCTTGCAAGAAGTTCACTTGCTTCTTCCTGTATGGTTCAAAATTTGTACTAAGAGAAGTCCGTCATTCATTTGCATGTTAAAAATGGCAAAAACAATGTTGTTTTGTCATTTTAAAACTACTCGCAAATGGCAACGAAGTTGTGACAACTATCTGCATGAAAAAGTTACTCATATTCATAAGCTTTCCAACGATATATTATATGGTTCATTCCGATGAACAATTTAGAAGTTTCATGCATATCATTAAAAACAAGTTTTTTGTTTATTAAAAAAATATCTTGAACCGTCACGAATATGGAAAAATTATCACCACGTATTCAAAGAATTTTTTTTGAACCATCGCGAGTATGGAAAACGATCAAGACAGGAAAGTTGCGAGTTTTCAATAACTTTCCATTGGTATATCATTTGCTCAATTTTGGTAAGTAGTTTGGGAGTTACGGGCAAAAAACAACACGTCAAAAACAGAGTGAGGTTCAAACAAACATGCCCGAGAAGTTCAACTACTTCACGCAGTGTGTTTCCATTCGCAATGAAGGCAGAAATCATGATCTCATCATTTCTCTAATTTACTTCAAAACGACAGTAATATCATTTGTGTAAGTTCAAGTCCTCGGTGAGAGAAAGTTAAAAAAATATTGTGAGAGAGGTTTGTACAAAAAGAATATCATAGGTGTAACACTGACGAAATGGATGAGAAAATTACAAACGAAAATATGTCACAGAAGTTCAACGTGAAAACAGCATGAAGTTCGACTACTATAGTGAATGAATTTGAGATGAAAAACTTTCAAAATCGTCGCGAGTATGAAAAAATGATCAACACGGGAAAGTTGCGTGTTTACAGCAGCTTTCCATCGGTATATCACCCGCTCAATTCCCGTGAGTGGGATGGAGAGCTATGAGCAGTGGATGAAGATCTACGAGCAAAAAAATCACGTGAAAAACAGAGTGAAGTTCAGGTACACGCACCGAGAAGTTCAGGTTCTTCACGCGGTGCATTTTCGAAGAATCTGTTTCGCGGTAGAGGCAGAACGAATGATCCCGCCATTTTCGGAATTACTTGGAAACGGCTAGGAATCAGAGAAACCATCAACATGAAAAAGTTTCGCATTTTCCGTAGCTTTTCAACAGTATATTATTTGCCCAATTCTGATAAAGTTTGTAGAAATTACAGCAAAAATATGTTTTTCGTCATTTTCGAAACTGACTTAAAACCGTAAAGAATTGGGGTAAACAATACATATTAAAAAGTTTCGCATTTGTTCAAGCTTTCCAACGCCATATCATTTGCTGCTTTCGGATGCACGGTTAAAAAATTAGCTCGAAAATACAAAGTCGGTAGGACTTGGACCATTTTCTAAATTACTCTTAAACCATTCAAAATTAGAAAAAAACTTTCAAGATGAAAAAGTAGCGCATTTTCATAAGCTTTCCAAGGCCATATCATATGCCTCCATTAGATTAGCTGTTTAGAAATGACATCGAAAAAACAAACTCAGCTGTTCGGTTTATGAAATGTTATGTTTTTTCAAATTACTCTTTAACCATAGGGAATTAGAAAAAACTTTCAACATGTGGAAGGAGCGGTTTTGCAGCAGCTTTCCAACGCCATATATATAAACGGCCGCCCAGGGGACACAATCATATTCTCAGTTAAACAGTATAAATATAGCCTCATAATCAAAATAAACATTGTTTTTACAATGATTCGATTCATCACTCGAACAAGACATTCTTCGAGCACTGCGCCTCTATTAGGCGGGCACCTCCTTGACCTGCGCCAAGTAGTGCTCGGCCGGATATTTGTCCCCCGCCGGATCCTGGGTCACTATAATGGTGGCCTCCATATCCGTCCAATAGCCTTTAACGCGGGCAAGGGCCATTCGCGCACCCTCTATGCACGTCGAACTTATCATGGCGTCGATCCGAGGCACGGCCCCAAGGAATTGTTGCACCAAACCAAAGTAACTATCCGTCTTAGGCCCCTTCGGCCAAAGATGGTCTATTACAGACTGCATTGCAAGCCCGGACAGCTTGTGAAGCTCCGCTACAGTAGCCATCTTGTCACTTAACGGCAGCGGGCGAGTGGGAGCATCGAATTGCGACCAGAAAAGCTTCTCCACTTCCTTATCACCTTGATCCTCGAAGAACTTGGCAGCGTCAGCTGTACTCTTCCCCAAATCCGCATACGCGTCTGCAGGACTCCAGCGTCCATCCAGGGGAGCGTAGTTTGGATCAAAAAACTTCGTCTGCAGCAAGTAGGAGCCCCCAGCTGCTCCCATGCACCCCTGAGCTTGGTCCATATTTCCTTTGTGGCATTAAGTGCCTTGTTCAGATCGGCCGAACTATCCTTATGCTCCTTTTTAAGGAGCTTATACCGGTCAGTGGCATTTTTTAACTCAACAGCCATTTCGGCTATCTTTTCCTCAATTCGGCGATGAGCAGCCTGTTCGGCTCTCAATTCCTCGTCCGCCTTTAGGGCAGCCATATTGCTAACCCGAGCTTGTTCCTTGGCCTGGGCAAGTTTCGCCCTCAGGGCTTCCATGGCAGCAGCACCATCTGCAGTCCAAACATATTACATTAATATCATTTCACCTTCATATTTTCCTATACAAAGGAAGGCAGAGCACATACCTTGTGATTTGTCCAGCCGCTCGTTCACCAGCGTGATATCGGCATCAATCGATCCAATTTGCCTCGTTAGTTCGGCAACTTCAATGGACTGGTCGGCGGCCGGACCCACAGGTACCTACATGTATTTACAGCGCAATCATTGGTTTATGATCCCCCGTTTGCCGCCTAGGGCGGGAAACCAGAGTCTCAGGGGCTACTATCTATATGGAGCACACCTAGCGCATGCCTCACAGCCAAAAAATAGTGTATTCTTCACTACATACCTCAAAGCCTCTGAGCAGGCTTGTAAATGCTTCATTCAAGCCGCTTGTAGCCGATGAAATCTTCTCGAGCACTGCACTCATTAATGAGCGGTGCTCCTCCGAGAGCGCAGCTCGCTCTAGTAAGCCTGTTAGTACGTCCGGCCGGACATTGAACTATGCCGGACCCTTCCCATCGCCCCTCGTGGGAGCCAAACGCTCCGGGCTCAGGGCGGCTGACGCATTGGCTTCCGGCTTCGGCAGATCCGGACTCCTCCGTGATGACACCTCGGTGTCGCCCGCTTCATGAGTCGGAGAGGTGGGTGGGGTCTCGCTCTCCATCATCTCCGGAGGAAGATCCCCCAAAGACGAACTTTGTTGAGAAGAGCTGCTAGCCGGACTACAAAAGACGAATCCTGGTTATTGATCTCAGAGAAACACAGTACCTTCTAATTAACCATTGACTTACAGCTCGGTGGAAGGCTGGCCCGTTGGCGGGCATGACGCGGTGAGGGTGCCCGTCGGGGCAGGCCCCCCTGGGGATACCTTTTTCCCTGGTTTGGGCATCTCCGTCTCCAAGTCTTCGGAGGCATCCCTCTTCTTCCCGCGCGGGGAGGAGGCCTTAGCCTCCCCTTCCCGACAATCCTCCTTAGGGGAGGTAACAATTCCCCCGGTTCGGATGCGTAGCGTGTGGAGTTCGGTTACTTCGTTCTTCCCCTTGTCTTTCCCTGAGGGCATTCTGCTGAGTACCCGGTCAAGCATCTTGGCCATGGTGGGACCAAGCGAGCCTTCGGGAAGTGGCGCCGGACACCTGATTCTCTCCGCCTTGCTGAGCCATTCCTGGCCACGGATGATTTTCAGAATAAACAATTATGACAAATACAAAACAAGGTGTCTGGTATCAAGGCTACTTACTTGGGTATCTAGGCGATTGCAGCTTAGGCCCGCATCCTCGGTGGTGTCCGGACACTCTACTTTCGGTCCAAAGAATAATTTGCACATCCCTTCGAGCTTCAAGCCGAAGAAGTGCTTAACAGTCCGGACCCTCTGGATTGAACTCCCACATCCGGAGAGGCCGGCGTTGGCACGGCCACATCCGTCGGATTAACGTCACTTGAATTATGCTGACAAGATTAATGTCCCTCTCAAGAAGCTCCCGGATGCGATTCTGCAGTACTGGTACATCGCCAGCGGGCCCCCAATTTCGTCCCACGTCGGTCCAAGACACTAGTTGTGACGGAGGGCCCAAGTGGAACTCGGGGGCAGCTACCCACTTTGTGCCTCTTGGAGCTGTGGCATAAAACCACCTCCGCTGCCATACATCGGATAATTCTGGGAAAGAACCCTCTGGCCATGGGGCATTAGCGTTCCTGCTTATTATAGCACCTCTGCACTCTACGCGTCGCCCCTCGATCATCTTCGGCTTCACATTAAAGGTCTTGAGCCATAAGCCGAAGTGTGGAGGGACGTGGAGAAAGGCCTTGCATACAATGATGAATGACGAGATATGGAGGATAGCGTCTGGATCTAGATCATGAAAATCCAACCCGTAATAGAACATGAGCCCCCTCACAAAGGGATCGAGGGTGAGGCCCACGCCGCGGAGGAAGTGAGGAACAAACACGACGCTCTCATTGGGCTCTGGTGTAGGGATGACCTACTGTCAGAGTCAAAACCGGCGGATCTCGGGTAGGGGGTCCTGAACTGTGCGTCTAGGCAGATGGTAACAGGAGATGAGGGACACGATGTTTTACCCAGGTTCGGGCCCTCTCGATGGAGGTAAAACCCTACGTCCTGCTTGATTAATATTGATGATATGGGTAGTACAAGAGTGGATCTACCACGACATCAAGGAGGCTAAACCCTAAAGCTAGCCTATGGTATGATTGTTGTAATGTATGTTGTGTCCTATGGACTAAAGCCCTCCAGTTTATATAGAAACCGGAGGAGGCTAGGGTTACATAGAGTCGGTTACAATGGCAGGAGATCTACACATCCGTATCGCCAAGCTTGCCTTCCACACCAAGGAAAGTCCCATCCGGACACGGGACGGAGTCTTCAATCTTGTATCATCGTAGTCTTGGAGTCCGGCGGACGATGATAGTCCGGCTGTCCGGACACCCCCTAGTCCAGGACTCCTCAAGAGTCTCCCTGAACTAGGCTTCAATGACGATAAGTCCGCGCGCATAATGTTCGGCATTGCAAGGCGGGTTCCTCCTTGAATAATCCAGAGAAGATCATGAACACCGGGATAGTGTCCGCTCGCAAAATAAATTCCACATTCCACCGTAGAGAGAATAAAATGTACACCAGTCCAATCTGGCGGCGTATTATGCGGCGTGGCATCACACCGCTACCAGGCTTTTACTTGAATCGTTTTTTATTATACCACCTCAGCACGTTTAGCGGCGGTTTTTTGGCACGTCATGTCGAGCAGATCGTGTTCCCCTTATTCCGGATTCTCATCAATACGTGTGTGGGTAACCCAATCGCGCCCGCCGCGCCTCCTCTATCGAAGGTGAATCCCGAACGGTCACGGAGACGACTCTTGGTATTTTTCCCCTTTATAAGAGGACCAAGGAGCGTTCCTTTTCTTCAATCTCGCATCGAATCTCCTTCTCGCTCCAAGTTCCAACACCCAGAGCCTCAGATTCGAGCGCTTCGGATTCTCAACCATGTCCGGCACCGACCTCCAGGGCCGGTGGATGCCCTCCTCCGTCACGGAGGAGGACGTGTTAAAGCTGCGTGAGGCCAAGTACATGTCCTATGAGATTTCGCACAGGTTGCCTGCCCAAGGGCAGGCCGTGCCCGCCCCCGAGCCCGGTGAGTACATTGTCTTCGTATCCCACCTCCGTCGGGGTTTAGGCTTCCCGACGGACCGCTTTGTGAGAGGACTCATGTTCTATTACGGACTGGATTTTCATGATTTGGCTCCGGAGTCCATCCTCCATATTTCTGCATTCATTATCGTCTGCGAGGCCTTCCTCCGCATCACTCCCCACTTTGGCCTGTGGCTGAAGACCTTCAATGTGGAGTCGAAGATGATCGGGGGGCGTCAAGCGGAGTGCGGCGGGGCGGCCATAAGCATAAGGGCCGATGCCCCGTGGCCCAAGGGTTCCTTCCAAGAGGAACTCGGACTGTGGCAGCAGGAGTGGTTCTATATCACCGCAACGAAGGGCAGCAAGCAAAAGCCGCCACCTTCATTCCGCCCGGGACCTCCACACCGACTGATGTCGTGGGTCAACCAAGGGCTCAATTGGGGGCCGTCCGAAGACGTGCCCTCATTGCAGGGCCGGATTCGAGACCTCCAAGCGAGGGAGATCAATCTGGTCGTGGTGATGCAGGTTATGCAAATCAGGCGTCTTCTGCCCTGCAAACGCCGTCCTCTCCGTCTATGGGAGTTCAACTCGGAGGGACCTCGAATTCTCCAACACTTCATGGGTGCGACGCCCGTGGAGATGTACAAGTTGTTCTTCGGACCGCAGGTGGCGTGTCCGGATTTGACCGAGGACGCACGCCTAAGCCGCAATCGCCCGGATACTCAGGTAAATAGCTCAGAGTCCGGACGTTCTATTTATCTGTTTTTCTAGAGTTTGCCTCCTGACCCATTACTTTTCACAGGAGTGGGTAGCGCGATCGAAGCTGCTAAGGTGTCCGGCTCCCCTCCCAGAGACCGCACTGGAGCCCGTGCTGGTCAGAATGTTGGAGGTCGCGCCCGTAAAAGGGGGTGATGGGAAAGATAGAGGAGCTATTATTTCGCCCAAAGGGGCGTCCGAAAAGGGGGGAATCAAAAACACCTCCTTCCAGGGGGAGAAGAGGACCACCTCCGAAGATCCGGAGGCCAAAGCCCCTAAACGGGGGAAGAGATCTTCACCGGGGGGTCCGGCGTCCGGGGAGAATCCGGACGTACAATCATTGCCAAAGGATCAGCCCTCCAACGAGCCGTGAGTATGAAAAGGGGAGTTCATTAGTAAGAAAATACCTCCATTTGTGCTTCTGTGGGTAACCGAAATTTTTATCTTGCAGTTCGGATTTGCAGCCTTCGCAGATGAGTTCGTCTTCGAGGGACCTTCTTCCGGAGATGATGGAGAGCGAAATGCCCCGTCGCTCGCTTGCCTGCCGATAGGGCAGACGAGCCTGAAGTATCGTCACGGAGGGTGTTCCCGAGTCCGGAGGGGCCGGAGAGTCCGGCGCCCACTAGTATCCGGCCGGGAGAACTGAAGGATCTGCTTGAGAGGGCGTCCATCTCAGAAGATCACCGTGCTTTGATGCGTATGGTGATTGGAAGGATCTCGTCCGCCGAGAGCGGATTGCGTAAAGCCACTACGAGTTTGCTGGCGGGTTTTGAGGTACGCAAGAATAATGCACTTGTTTTTTTTTTGACAGTTTGGCACATAAAAGTGCGCCCTGTATAGGTAGTAGCCCCTGAGACTCGGTAGGTTGTCAAAAACGACAGCGTGCCGAGGATCAAAATCGCAAGTAATGAATGCCGCCGTTCCTATGCGGTGGCGGATAGTCCGAGGGCTAGCGGACTGGTGGAGTTGCCGAGTTAACGCGGCAACTTGACGTGGCGGATGCGACATCGCACTTGTCAACCGCGACTTGACGAGTCGCAAGGTAAATGAGTTCTCCGCATCGCTTTATTAAGGGGTCAAAGCCCTCCTCGATAAATTATATCTCTGTGGTGCGAGCGGTGCTGCTGCTGCTGTGGAGAGTTTTGGGCCGAACTTGCTCAAGCTAAGGAGCAAGCCCGAAGGAGTGACGCGGCTGCCTCGAGGGCAGCCGAGGAGTTGAAAGCCGAAAAGGCTGCACACTGCCTAAGCAGGGAAGAGGTGGCCGAATTGGCCGTGAAATTAAAGGATGCTGCCAACCGCAATGAGGCTCTTGAAAAGGAGCGCTTATCAGAGCGGGAAGACCTGGGGAAGGCCACCGCCAAGGCCAAGGATGCCCGTTCTGCAATGCGGGCCATGAAGGAGGAGCTACGCCAGGCCGGAGATATCGTGGCTGGCAAGCCTTTTCTGCTGCGTCGCCGGTTTACGGATCAAAAGTATGCTCAACTTGGCCAGCTGTGGAGTCCGGAGGATCCGTATATGGACTTAGCGGCAAGTGCGGCTGTTGCCGTTGAGCACTTCCGGAGCCAGAAGGATCACAAGACGGAAGAGCTATTTTGGTCTCAATTCCGTAGTCCGGATCGTTCACTTCCGCTGACCGATCGGTTGGCGAATGGGCCGAGCTAAATAGATTATCCGGACTTGCCATGATCGACATCGTGGCTCATGTCCGCCGAGAGGCCCAAAGGCGACGAGCTATTTCGCCATCGCAGCAATTTCTTGGAGCGGTGCCGCATATCAAGGAGATGAAGCAGTCGGCCTGCATTGAAGGCGTGCGGATGGCTGTTGCCCGTGTGAAGACACATTGGACAGAGATGGATGCCACCGCTATTGCCGCCCAGGGTTCGGATGAAAGCCGACTCCCCGCCGAGCACTATTTCAGGGAAGTTATGCGTGGCACTCGTGTAATAGAGTCGCAGTGCTCAAAAAATGTCACGTTCAAATGAACGTTTTGCCTTGTACAACGATGATTATGCTATAACTGCTTTTTATACTTGTGCATCCCAAGTAGTAAAGTTTCTCCTTTGCGGCCGTTTACGTATACATTTGTATAACCTGAAAGATTGTAGTCTTTGGCTTCAGCCCCCATGCACAAGGTGCGGGGGTGTGCGGAAAAATAGCGCGTTTTCACACTTAATCCGACGTCTCGGTCCTGTTAAGGAGGTGGTAGCATAGCAAACGAGGCAATCTGGACTATAACGCTTTATCACTTTCACTTAGCCAGTGGAGTTCGATGGTGGGGCTACGATATAGCCCCTTGGGGCACCACGCTTTTTCGAGTTCGGGGCGCGTGTGTGCCTGACCGGGAAACGGTCCTTCGTCAAAGCGGGGAATTCTAAACATTCCGGTAGTCGATCGAGTGGTTGACAAGTCTCTCACTATATCATGATGATCAGTTTTGGCTTTCATCGAGGTGCTCGCCCGGCCGAACCGGGCACAATCGCAGAGTTCTCCGGTGCGCGTTAGCCGATGATACGGAACGAAGGCAGCAAAACACAGGAGCCGGGCAAACCCAACATTTGACCAAAGACATGATTCGAGCTGATGCATATAATGCCTAACTCGAGACGCCGAACACTCCCTAAGGTGTTCGGTCTTTATAATAGTGGGCGTAACGATGCCCTAAGCCCCTAGTGTCCAGTACGGCATGGCCTCCGACGCGCCGATGCTAAAACGTCGAGCCCGCTTTGGTTATAGGAAGAAACCAAGGAAAATAACAACAAGAGACAGAAAAAGGTTTACGCAGGTTCTTAATCTGAAAAGAATCTCATAACGGGTCCCTACCGCACGTCTGCGCTGTGTCTCCGTTGTCTTTGTTATCCTCGACGGGTATGCACGTTGTTCATCTGTAAAAAGAGAGGAACGCTTAGTTTGAAAACAATTCGTGCAAAAAAAGGTATGAAAGAAAAAATATAAATAAGTAAAGCGGGGTTGAATGAACCCGCGGTTGTTTGTGCGCGCAGCCCCTTGTGAAGGGGTGTGCGGCTAGGGAGCCCCTAGCCTGCTCATGCCGGACTTGTCTATGCGTGTCCGGGGTTTTTAAGTGACCCTCGCACTGAAATGATGCCTCGTGGACTGGGCATCTTGAGTGTAAGAGACGCGTAATGCGGTATGGCGTTGAAACGGACAAAAGCCTTTCGTCCCAAGAGTGCTTGATATTCGCTTTTAAATGGGACGATATGAAAGATTAGTTTTTCGCGTCGAAAGTTGTTCGGTGATCCAAACACAACTTCTAGTAGTAGGGAGCCTGTGCACTTGGCGTAAGGGCCTGGCGTCACTCCTTTGAAGGGAGTGCGGCTGTGTCGAATTTTAGTAGGGTCTATCCCCATCTTGCGGATTGTGTTTGAATACAGCAGGTTTAAGTCGCTGCCTCCGTCCATTAGGACTTTAGTAAATTGTAGTCCGTCGATTATGGGATCCAATACCAGGGCAGTCCGTCCCGCGTTTCGAACGCTTCTGGAATAATCCGGGTGGTCGAAAGTGATTGGTTTTGATATCCAATCTCTATGGTCTGCTGGGTTGGACAGGGCGAGGCTCTTTTTAGGAAGTGCCGCACTATTTTTCCGTATTATCACATGAAGTGAGTTTACTGCTTTGACCTCTTGTGGGAAAGCCTTTTGTTTTCCGGTGCTCTGCTGGTGGGGTTTATCGTCTTCGCTTGACGCGTCGAGCCCCTTGTGTTCGGCGTTTAATCGGCCGGACTGTTTAAAAACCCAACAATCTCGATGGGTGTGGTTTGCAGGCCTTCCGGGGGTACTGTGGATTTGACATATCCGACCCAGAATCTTGTTTAAGTTGACAGCTCATCGCTGTCGTCCTTAAGAGGCGGTGTTTTGTTGTTTGGCAGCGAGCTTTTGAATCCGCGCGATCGCCGTGCTCTTTGGGCTTTTTCTTTATTTGGCGCTGCTCTTTTCTGCGCCGTGATTTTCCGTTCCATCTCTTATCTCGGATGTACTTGGGTTCTTTGGTGCTGCATCTTGCTAGCCAGCTATCCTCTCCCGCACGAAGCAGGTCATGAGGTTTGTTAGCGCGGACATTGTCCTCGGTTTCTCTTGGCCGAGGTGTCCGGCAAGCCATTCGTCTCGGACGTTGTGTTTAAAAGCTGCTAAGGCTTTGGCCCAGACAATCGACTATTTGGTTCTTTTTAGTGAGGAACCTGTTCGAATTTTATGCTACCGACTCTCCGGGCTGTTGAGTTATATGACTTAGATCATCGCATCCGGAGGGTGGACATAGGTCCCTTGAAAATTTGTTTCTAAACGCATCCTCGAGCTCTTCCCAACTTCCCACAGTGTTTTTCGGGAGGCCTTTAAGCCAATGATGGGCTGGCCCTTTGAGCTTGAGGGTAGGTATTTTATGGCGTGGAGATCATCTCCTCCGCCATGTGTATATGTAGTATATAATCTTCTATCCGGACTGTGGTGCTGTTGCTCCATCGTAGCTTCTATGTTTATTGGTTTGAATCCTGCTGGAATTCATGGTCCAGCACCTCATTGGTGAAACATAGTGGGTGTGCGGCGCCCCTATATTTGGGTGTGCCGCTATCTTGGACACTTGATGTGTTGCCTTGCTTCCTGGGGCCTTCTTCTTTGGCCCGTAGATGGACCTGGCTGGGCCATCTATCTTTCCGGGTTCATTAGTAGGTTTATGTACGGCGCCGCTTCCAGAATTTGGCCTATCATCTGGCCGTCTATCCAACCAGGCATCCTCTTTATTTTTTGACTGTGGGGGCTCTATGGCCTCCTCGTCGAATTCTGGTAGCAGCTTGCGCTTCGGGTAGCTCTTTGATTGGTGGCCGTTGCCGTATTTATCCGCGGTCTTGAGTACTTTGCTCCACCTCATTCTGAGTGTGTCCTCCGCTGTTTTGAGCTTCCGCTTTTCCTTCTTCAAGCTTCTTGCAGTGTTGACGAGTCTTTTCCGAAGGTTTTTACCCTCCGGCGGCGTGTCCGGCGTGAGATCGTCTGGACTGTCGTTTTCGCCGGGCTTGGACTGATTATCTGACTCATCCTGTTCGGATGGTTGCCTATCTGCATGTTCGTCGTCCACTTGTGTGCCCTGCTGTATTGCGGGGTCCTTAGGAGCGTTATTGTTGTCGAGGCGGGACTTAGGGCTGCGTCTGCGCTGCCGTTTTGGTTGCCTGTCGGCGGGGTTATCTTCTGTCGCGGCCCGTTGGTCCTCTTCATCGCTCTCTCTTGGGGTATCCACCATATATATGTCGTATGACTGGGTGGTCCTCCCGTGCCCTGTAGGCGCTGGTTCCTATTCGTCTCCGGCATCGTCGTCTATTCCGTCGATGTCTTCAGAGTCGTAGTCTAGCATGTCGGTTAGATCGTCGACAGCGGCTATAAAGTGGGTGGTGGGTGGGCTCTGAATTTCTTCGTCGTCCGTATCCCAACCATCCTGGCCATAGTCCGGCCAGGGCTCTCCCGATAACAAGAGATGCTTTAGAGAATTCAGGATGTCGCCAAAAGGCGAGTGTTGGAAGATGTCCGCGGCGGTGAATTCCATAACCGGCGCCCGATCCGGTTTGATCGGTAGGGGCGTGGGAGGTCTGGAGTCTGGCAAGGAGTCCGGCACCTCGAAATCACGAGTTTCGCGAGGGACAAGATTAGTGTTCGGCTCCATCGCCGTGGAAGTTGAAGCCCCCGAGGCGGTGTCCATCCACCGATCCTCGATCTGGGCGATCTGCTCCGGACTAATGGCCGAAGCGGATTCGTGTGCGGCCACCAAGGCACTGTCCGGCGGCAGAGCTAGATTGTGCCCATCGTGACAGTGCGGTGCGCTTGGCTGTGGCTCGAGCCCGTCGAAGATCATGTCTCCGCGGACGTCGGCCGTGATGTTTCCGAATCTGACCTGACGGCCAGGGGCATAGCTTTCGATCTGCTCCAGATGGCCAAACGAATTAGCCCGCAGTGCGAAGTCGCCGAATACGAAGATCTGTCTAGGGAGAAAGGTCTCACCCTGAACAGCGTTGTTGGTTGAAGATGCCATCGAGCCTATCGGTGACGGCACAGAGGAACTCTCAATGAAAGCACCAATGTCGGTGTCAAAACCAGCGGATCTCAGGTAGGGGGTCCCGAACTGTGCGTCTAGGCGGATGGTAACAGGAGACGAGGGACACGATGTCTTACCCAGGTTCGGGCCCTCTCAATGGGGTAAAACCCTACGTCCTGCTTGATTAATATTGATGATATGGGTAGTACAAGAGTGGATCTACCACGAGATCAAGGAGGCTAAACCCTAAAGCTAGCCTATGTTATGATTGTTGTAATGTATGTTGTGTCCTACGGACTAAAGCCCTCCGGTTTATATAGACACCAGAGGAGGCTAGGGTTACACAGAGTTGGTTACAATGGCAGGAGATCTACATATCCGTATCGCCAAGCTTGCCTTCCACGCCAAGGAAAGTCCCATCCGGACACGGGACGGAGTCTTCAATCTTGTATCTTCGTAGTCTTGGAGTCCGGCAGACGATGATTGTCCGGCTGTCCGGACACCCCCTAGTCCAGGTCTCCCTCACCTGCCCTGGAGCAGGAAGCCTGTGCTGGATGTCGGCAGTCAGGTATCCGACCTCCCTAAGCCTTGCAATGTCCTCCTCTTGGATCGAGGAGGCCACCCACCGGCCTTGAGGGTTGGATCCGGGCATATTGGAGGATCTGGGGTGTTTGGGCTTAGGTCTCATGTGTTAGAACTCGAGGTGCAAGAAGGCGCGAGGGAGGTGGAAAAGAGGCATAGGCCTCGGCCCCTTTATAAAGGGGGTGAATATCAAGAGTCCTCAGCGTGACTGCTTGAGGCTTATCTAAAAACACATGGAGTTATACCAACGGTCATCGTGGGGTCACGCACGCCCATTTTAATGGAAAATCCCGTAATAAGAGGAACACGATCTCTGCTTTGGCAGGACGTGCCAATAAAACCACCTCGCAACACGAGTCGAGGTGAGGCAAGAGACGCCGGTTCGCGTTGGACCAAGCCACGATGCAAGTGCACGACATACGAAGATTGCCAGCGGATTAGATTTATGCTATGTTCCCTACAATGGTATGTGAAGATCATCTCGCGGATCCGTACATGGTCTAAGTGTTTGATAATTACTTTGGAGTATTCGGAGATGGAACCCGCCCTGCAATGCCGAAGACAAGACTGGGTGCCGGACTCATCGTCATTGAAGGCTGGTTCAGGGGCTACTGAGGGAGTCCTGGATTAGGGTGTATACGGACAGCCGGACTATATACATCGTCCGGACTACTGAAGCGTGAAGATACAAGACTCAAGACTTCGGCTCGTGTCCGGATGGGACTCTCCTTTGCGTGGAAGACAAGCTTGGCGATTCGGATATTGAGTTTCCTTCCTTGTAACCGACTCCATGTAAACCCTAGCCCTCTCCGGTGTCTATATAAACCGGAGAGGTTGGTCCTTAGAAGGTCGATCACAATTACAATCATACCATCATAGGCTAGCTCTTAGGGTTTAGCCTCTACGATCTCGTGGTAGATCTACTCTTGTACTACTCATATCTTCAATATTAATCAGGCAGGAAGTAGGGTTTTACCTCCATCGAGAGGGCTCGAACCTGGGTAAACATTGTGTCTCTCGCTTCCTGTTACCATCAGCCTAAGACGCACAGATCAGGACCCCCTACCCGAGATCCGCCGGTTTTGACACCGACACCTGCCGGGTGCCACTTGTTAGAAAAATAGCACTACATACAAACACCAGAAACTAGTTGCGACTCCTGGACAGAGATCAAGTTGGTTAATAAGTCGAGAGGGGTCGAGTTACCAGAACCCAATGTGTGGTAGTATCGAGTCATTGGACAACATACATAGAACTCAGTGCTTAAGGATGGTTCCAGTGAGACAACCCACCATGTACTCCTACATGGCCTCTCACCACTACCTTTACCAAATCGTATTCACACACTTAACTCTCAGCATCAGAACATAGCATTGCACTCCAATTCATTCCCAATGATTCAGACCTGACACACTCTAAGCAATAGCAGGCATGGCATGGTAGGAACACAACATGGCTCAATCAACTCCTACACATGCTAGTGGGTTTCAACTATTTGCTGTGGCAATGACAGGTCATGCAGAGGAATGGATTCAACTACCACAACACAAAGTAGCAATTGAATCATTGTTGTCCTAATGCAATAATTGAGAGCAGGAGCAAGAGAGTAGGATTGTATCGGAATGAACAAGGGGGTTTGCTTGCCTGGTAGATCAACAAGGGGGCACCGCTCCTCAGACAGGTACTCTGGAATGGTCTCCGGAGCGGGACCTATCGAGAAGGAATGGTGTCGACAATCAAAACACAAGCATATGCAACAATATGATGCATGAACATGGCATGAAGATGTGATGTGGTTTGTGCTAATGCATCTAGCAATCATTTGGTTGAAGTTCATTTGAACCAAGAGTTCAAATGCAACTCCAAATTAACTCTTTATAAATGCCATTTACATGTTTTCACCTTTACAGCAGGTATAAGTTGGTTTTTCATGCATGAAACTAGTACAGATGTTTAGATTGCATTTTTCTGATAATTTTTCATATATAAATTATTTCAATCTGAGCTATGGTTGAATTTCTATGAATTTTAGAAGTTTTGGGAATTTTCTGGAAATTCCTGAATAAGAATATATCTAGAAAATTGCATTACTGTGTCAGCATGACAATGGCATGACGCCAGCAGGTCAACTGGGGCTGACCAGGGTCAAATCTGACGTGTGGGGTCCACATGTCAGTGACACGGGGTCAAATAGGGGGGTTGTCAAGACTCAAGACTTCGGCCCGTGTTCGGATGGGACTCTCCTTTGCGTGGAAGACAAGCTTTGCGATCCGGATATTGTGTTTCCTTCCTTGTAACCGACTCCATGTAAACCCTAGCCCTCTCCGGTGTCTATATAAACCGGAGAGGTTGGTCCTTAGAAGGCCAATCACAATTACAATCATACCATCATAGGCTAGCTCTTAGGGTTTAGCCTCTACGATCTCGTGGTAGATCTACTCTTGTACTACCCATATCTTCAATATTAATCAAGCAGGAAGTAGGGTTTTAACTCCATCGAGAGGGCCTGAACCTGGGTAATCATTGTGTCCCTTGCTTCCTGTTACCATCAGCCTAGACGCACAGATCGGGACCCCCTACCTGAGATCCGCCGGTTTTGACACTGACACCCCCTCCCCCTGAGTCCGAATAGGACAAGGAAGGAGGGGGCACCCCCTTTCCTTCCCTCTCTCCCTCTCCTTCCTTCCCCCTCCCTTCCCCAAGTTCGAAATCTACTAGGAATAGGATTCCTAGTAGGAATCCTACTTGGGGCGCGCCCTACAGGGGCCGGCCAGCCTCCCCCTTTCTCCTTTATATACTGGGGCAGGGGGCACCCTAGAACACACAAGTTGACAATTGTTTAACCGTGTGCGGTGCTACCGTCCACAGTTACACACCTCGGTCATATCGTCGTAGTGCTTAGGCGAAGCCCTACGTCGGTAACTTCATCATCATCATCACCACACTGTCGTGCTGACGAAACTCTCCCTCGGCCTCAACTGGATAAAGAGTACGAGGGACGTCTCCATGCTGAACGCGTGCTGAACATGGAGGTGCCGTATGTTTGGTGCTTGGATCGGTTGGATCGTGAAGATGTTTGAATACATCAACCGCGTTAACTAAACGCTTCTGCTTTCGGTCTACGAGGGTACGTAGACACACTCTCCCCTCTCGTTGCTATGCATCACCTAGATAGATCTAGTGTGATCGTAGGAAAATTTTGTAATTACTGCGTTCCCCAACAGCTTTTTCGCGTAATAAGTATGAATATCCTTGCGTGCGAAGATTGTAGCTGGTGGGTCCAACCTATCAGGGTGACGAATTGTTTATTCCCGCATAATAAGGAGGCGCTAGCTTGCATGCAAAGATGTAGCTGGTCGTTCCAAGCTGTCAGACTCTCGATGTACTCCATGTTGGCTCTCGTTGTTAACCACACATCATCGAGCGGACCACGGCGGTGGACGACGGCAAAGCCTAATATGGGAATGATCTGGAGTCTTGGAACAAAGGGCACTGGAGTCCCTGGCAAAGGGGAGTACGAGGGACTGGTTCGGTTGCCGGCTGAGGCTGCCATCATCAGAGAATAACAAAAGGTGTGGGTGAGTACAGGTATGACCTTGTCACCGTTGGGAGTACGGTGGGGAGGCGAGGCCTGCGCGGTAGCACAGACGACCATGGGAGGAACATGTAGGCGCTCCAATCGATGATGGTTTTGGCGGCTGGAGCAATAGAAACTAGATGAGAGGTTGAAGAAGCAGGATTGCCGTTGGATGTCAATCCAATGACTATAGATGTGACAAAAATTTGTTGACCTTTTGTTTTATACCATTAAATTTTTTGTTCACTAAATGGACAACACCTTGTGTAGACTTTGTCTAGTGGGCAAATAAAGTCAGCTTCGAAAGTTGTGGCGGAATGCAGACCATTTATTTAGGTTGTACAACCCATTTCATTTTGTTTGCTAATACATCTATTTCCTAGGCTTTGACTCAAACAATAATCTATTTCCTGGGCTGGGTAAAAATAATAATAGCCAATTTACTATTTATGACAATTTACAACACATTTGATTATTTATTCGAATACATCTATTTACTGGGTTGGGTGAAAAAATAATATTGCATACATGAAGCCCATTTATCATTTCTGATAATTTATAAGCCATTTGATTTTAGTCGAAATGGACCCATTTTCTGGGAGGGTGAAAAACAATGATGGTCTAGATTGAGCATTTCGTATAAAAAATAATATTGAGATAGGAATATTATTAGAAAATTTAAGTTGGGCTTGGTAATCTTATTATATAAAAAATGAACTGTGTTGTGCATTTTATTAAAAGAAACATAGGCTAGGTTGCGCTTATTTTAGGATCTTGTGTACAACTGTCGGCCTAGTTGCTTTGCCAATGTTCAACGAAAAAGGCATGTGTAGTGCAGTACTACTATACACAACTACTCAGCCCACATTCAACAACGCCTGAAAAGGCCCAAACAAGGCTTCTGTACAACTTTTTGAAGTCACTTAGCTCAATTAATAACTTAAGAAAAAGGTTAGACTATAGTGGAACCTAATTAAAAGTTTTCACTAGCGAAGAAATAATTCAATGGGTCCTAGTTGTGTGTGTGTGTGTGTATGTGTGTGTGCGAGATAGAGATAGATAGATAGATAGAGAGAGAGAGAGACCTATAGGTCGATGCTCGTAAATACATCTTTCATACACATGCATTGCCGATGCTTAGTAAAAACTTTTATAGTTGACACAATCTGATGCGGAGCATCCCACGATCATCCCCATGGACGTATGTACATCTCCCACGACACTACTTGGACCTATGACAAGAGCTCGAGCAAAGGCTATCGAAGATAAGGTGAACTCGCTCCTCTCCGAACTTCCACTTTCTACTTATGAGACATGGCTACTACCTCATGCGGAGACCCTATATGTGATCAGGTATTTGGAGGAAAGCCACGGATCAGCTACACCCAATGGACAAGACAGCGGGGACATCAAGTTCAAGGGGCAAGAAGAAGGACTGCTCGAAACTCATAGTCATCGGACGACCGACGTCTCTCGGACATCCCACGCCTAGAGACTCCGACTGGCCAGCCATGTCCCAGCCAGCGCCTGGATGTCCGAGCAACACCGGATGATCGACACCTTCCAACGGCCGGACGACCGAGCAACACCGGATGATCGGCACCACCACACCCGAGCCAAAACATCGGAAGAATGGAGGCCTCCGGATGACCGAACGACCGGACGAACGACCCTGACTCGATGATCGACAAGTCCTGACCAGAGCCAAAACATCGGACGCCCGACCGACACCGGACCTCTGGACCCTCGCGAGCCTTCGGACGACCGGTGACCGTCGGACGTCTGACGCCTGCATGCCCGCCCGCGTGTTGGGCCGAAGACACTTACCCTTTCGTCCACTAGGACTATAAATAGACCTCCTCATCCCTATTTCTAGGGTTAGCAATGGTTTAGTTCATATTATAGACAGAGTTTTGCTCATCCACTTGGTTACTTCTCCATCGGAGTTCACGATATCTTTGGAGAAGATCCCCCAAGCAGATTCAGGACCTCTTGGAAGAAGATCCCCCATGCGGATTCAAGACCCCTTCATGGGAAGACCCCTCAAGACCTCCGCATGGAGATGAACTAGCTACTTGTATCGTCCTTTGTAGGATTTGAATCATGTATCTGGTTTTGTTTCGAGGATCTAGCAGATGTGTGACCATATCTTGTTGGTTTGAGTGATTCTCTCGTGTTTCCCCTCGTGATCTCTCCTCGTGTTCTTCGTGTTCTTCGTAGGATCTCCTCCAATCATGAAAGATCGGGCATCTAGGGTTCTACCCTACATCATCTTAATATCATGAGCCACGTTGATCACGTATTTGGAGACCCTACCCTTCGTTTTCTAGCTTGATTTTGTCGTTTTTCGTCCTAATCCAAAAATCCCCACCAAAAATAGCCCCAAAAAATTTTGTGATTTGTTGGTGTGATGAAGTTCTGTTGGATTTGATCCATGGATTTGGTTTTCCACAAGTGGATCTAGCTTTCCCCCATCATCCCCACCTTCTCCATCCACAAAATCGCTCAATTTTGACCAAATTCGCCATCTCCATCTCGAAAACCCGAGGTCATCCCGTGCCCGAAATCGCCTAGGCACCGGACGTCCGGAGACGACTTCCGGTCGTCCGACCACCATCTTACGTCCGACGTTACCTGACGAAACTGAATTTTTTGCCTGAAAATTTTTAGCCTCTCCCACCACTTCCGCATACGCACCTGTACTCCCATTCCACCACCGTATACGCACTCCGATACCACCATTCGCTTTCCACAAGCACCACCATCGCTTAACCGCTGCCACCTCCGACAATTTTGACATGTTTTGGTCTTTGGGAATTTGAGTTGTGGTTCCCGTGTCCTATTGTGTTTCGGCTATATAGGTACGGTAAG
Organism: Aegilops speltoides; assembly: GCA_021437245.1. NCBI lineage: Eukaryota > Viridiplantae > Streptophyta > Magnoliopsida > Poales > Poaceae > Aegilops > Aegilops speltoides. The sequence goes on from CM038144.1 coordinate 233,034,459, forward strand.
ACATCAACATCACCACCGCTCATCTTCGCCAAGTACTCATCATCTCCGACATCGACCGCTACACAATTTTGACACCTCGACCGTAAGTAAGAACGGTAACCTTTATTTCATCTTGGTATCGTGGTATCCTTTCGTGGTACATTCCTTGCCATTGCATTGAGAACCACAATAGCCTTAATTTTGTATTTCTTACCCATCAAGACTAGCCTTTGAGTATTGTCGGCAACATGACTTGTGCACATTAGTGATCATACTTCACATATCATACATACCATATCATCGTGGTGCATTGATGAGGACATCAATACCATTGTTACACCCACAGCCCCCACTGCTACATATACTGGACCGATTACTAGAGCACGCGCCGGCCAATTAAATTATCAGGTACTTTCGTTTCTTGGTAAGGATTCTAATTTTCGTGAGAATATGATGCTGCCTAAATTGGATACATTTGTTTTGCTTACAAATGAAGGGCCTAGCTTGGAGAAGGATGGACATTGGAGCACGAACAAGCATGGAGATGATGGCATGCGCAAGGGGAACAAGAATGGAGTTACAAGTGATGATTTCAGGACTTTGAAGCCACCATAATGGGTGCATGAAGCCTTGGACGAAATATACAAGATGCCACTTTATAAATTTCGTCCCGAGGCTATTCTATGTGTTGTGTCACCTTATTATTGGGCCAGGCCCATGTAATTTCGAAATACATAAGTATAGGCTGTTTTTAGAGTCCGTATGTGTGGGGAAACAAGAGATAGGGTTGATTTCGGACCCCTCCACCAAGGGCCACGAAATTCCCCCCCTCTTCCTCCATATATACAGCCCTTAGGGCACCGTTTAGACTTTGGTTTTGTTTAGATTAAAGTTCTTCATAGCTGCAACTTCGCGTACTTCGTTTGTGTTCAACGACCAGACAAAGACGTCTCAGAACCCCACCTTTATCAATAAAGCTTTCATCTTATATTCGCAATATCCAGATTGCAATCTCAGTTTCTTGCTTGTTCTTCGTTTGCTCGCAGGAAACATACCCTCGTGGTCAAGTTGATCGTGCTCCGGCATGGTCAATAACCTCTCGGAGTTGGTTTAGCGATTGCTAAGGCGCGACATCCTCGCACGTTCGTAGTCGGATCGTCAAAGTCGATTTCCACCTAAGCGATATCCATCATCTCATCGAAAGACAGGACACCTTTGCCTCTATCATGCATATCTTGGTATCATCTATTGTGTCACAGAGTTGTCATCGCATACACAATTGCTATCTTAGTTCATGAAGTTTTGCATGAGAAAAGAGCTCAAAAGTGAAAGAGCCAAACAAGCTTTTAAGCAAGAGGGCAAGATAAGCAAAGAGCTTATAAACAATAACCTTAGCATCATACTACATTAAAATTGTCATACTCGATCATCTTGGATCATATCACCGAAATACCATACATATAACATACTTGGGATAGAAGTCGTTGCTTTTTTTCCTAGTAGGTTGTGCACAAGTTTCGTATCCGCCTATTGTGCAATCGTGCTAGCGTCTCTCTAGTGTTGTGCAACAAGAGCATTTTCGTGGATTCCACATTTTGGCTCATTCCTTGGTTGCACGACCCCACTTATCTATTTGTGTGTGTGTTTCCGTGTACCAGATCTTGCCATTGGTATACTTGTTGCATTTGCAAATTTGTGAACCTTTTCCAACATTATTGAGGCTCACACCGAGCTCCACCATAAGCTTTTAGTTGTGTAGGTGTGAGAACCAACAAGAATTGGTACCAATTGTGCAATTTCCTTGTTCCACATTTGGGTGATCATTGATCCATGTTCAACATCGGTCAAGGTACATTTGGTGTAAGTTCTTCTCTTTTTCCCACTCACAAATTTGCTTGGAATGATGGATAGGCCAAGTTCTACTACCAACCCACTCTTCATCGAGCAAGACGACAACATGTCATCCTATGTCACCAAGAGCCACCTCTTCGGTGTACAAAGAATTTTACATCAAGAACAACAAGCAATGAGAGACTACTTCGACAACAAGTTCGATGCACAGAAACAAGAGAATGATGCAAAAATGGACGAGATTCGTGCCTTGGTGGTCAATCGCCCTTCCACCACTTCGTCCTAGTCAAGACGGAGCCGCTCGAGTCATCACTCCGGCGACTCCGGTTCAAGTACACGGGCATCAAACACTATACGTCGATCCACGCGCCAAGACCGTCAAGCTAACCGTAATCCTCTTCGTGGCAACCATCCACAAGAACAATTCGACGAGCAAGCACATCGTCTACGTCAATGTCACCAAGAGGAAGAGCGAGCGCACCAAGAGGAAGAGCTACCGCACTCGCTAGGCAGTTTTTAGACCATTTGTAGACTTTTTCGAAAAAAATTGTTGCGGAGCAAAAAAAAAGAGTGGAAAAAAGTGCAAAAAAAGGAAAAAAAAGAGAGAAAAAAAAATTCAGAGTGTGCTCCTCCCTTGTTTACGTGTCGCGCCGTGATTTTGTTGGTGTTCTAGGCTCGCGTCTCTAGCACTGTCTAGCCTAGGACCAGCACAGTACCGTCGTTGAGAGTTTATTCAACTTTGCATCTCTGAATTGATTATTGCTGACCCTTTTTGCTACCATATTATAAGCCTTCCCAGCTCCACATACATCTATGTCGTGCGTTTGACTCTCCATGGTAATCGCTCTATCCAAGCTTTGTGAGTTTTGACTACAACGGTTGCCGATCACCGCCTGCTGCTGGGTAAGAACTGGTAAGAATTTGAGATTTGCTTCACGGGTTTGTGATACACCACCACCACTTCTTAGTAGTCTATAGGATCATATTATTGTGTGTTTCTATTTGCTGCTAACCATGGTAGGATCACAAGCCGATGAGACTGATTGGGAGAACCTGACGAACAAACAGCTACATGATAAATTTCAGCAAATGATGAGTGGACAGGTGCAAGATGTGCTAAACAGATTTGACGAGGCCATGGAGAAGATAGATGGCATTGAGAAGACGTTCGAAACAAAGCTTGATAGCAAGTTTAATGAATTTCTCGCGCGTTTTCCACAACCACCGCCGGCTACACCTATCGCACCTCTACAACAACAACAACTACAACAACGCCCCCTTCCGAATCAGTATGGAGGAGCAAAGCGTGTTCCTATTGAGCCAGGACAAAATTCTGGCGCTGCTGCTACTGCTGTTGGTGTCTGTAGCTCCTGCTGTTACTGCAGAGGTGGAGGACTATTATGAGGATGAGGTTGATCAAAATCAGAACTACGTGCAGCCACCAGCACCACCACCAGCAGGTCGACCTCTGGTATATATTCGCAACGGTAGGCCTGCACTACCACCTCAGGTACGAGATAATGACCATATTCCGAAACTAAAATTGAATATTCCACCATTTGAGGGTAGATATGTTCCTGATATATATCTTACTTGGGAGTTAGAAACTGAACAACGTTTTACATGTTTACAATATCCCGAGGAGAGACGGGTTGCTGCTGCTGTTTGTGGTTCCACTAGTTTTGCATGTGTATGGTGGTCTGAACATTGTAGATTATATCCTATTCCAACTACTTGGGCTTCTTTGAAAACTGCTATGCGTACTCGTTGGGTTCCAGCATATTATCAACGTGAATTGCTTCAAAAATTGCAGCGTTTAAGACAAGGAAAAAATTCTGTAGAAGAATATTATTAGGAATTACAAACTGGCATGATTAGATGTGGTATTGTTGAGGAGAATGAAGCTATGCTTGCACGTTTTATAGGTGGATTAAATAGAGAGATTCAGACCATTCTAGAGTATAAGGAGTATACTAATATCACTCGTTTATTCCATCTTGCTTGTAAAGCTGAACGTGAAGTGCAGGATCGACAAGCATTGGCGCGAACTAACTTTTCTGCAGGTCGACTTTCATCATGGACACCGCGTGCATCCTCTACTTCCACTACACCAGCACCTCCATCAGCTGCTACCTCCAGCCATGATACAAGAAAGCAGGCACAACCACCACTATCTGCCAGGAGTGCACCTGCCGGGCCTACAGAGAGCTCTTCTTCCATGGCATCAACAGGGCACACAAGTGATATTATTTGTCGTCGTTGTAAGGGAAGAGGTCATTATGCGAGAGAATGCAAATCTCAGCGTGTGATGATTGCTACTGAGGATGGTGGGTATGAGTCTGCTAGTGACTACGATGAGGAGACTTTGGCTCTTATTACACGTGAAGAACATGGTGGAGATGATTCTGATCATGAAACGCAATACATGGATCCTGAAGACGCTGACAGATATGAATGTTTAGTTGCTCAACGTGTTTTGAGTGTACAGGTCACACAAGCTGAGCAAAATCAGAGGCACAATTTGTTCCATACAAAGGGAGTTGTGAAGGAACGTTCTGTGCGCGTCATCATAGATGAAGGGAGCTACAACAACTTGGCTAGCATGGAGATGGTGGAGAAGCTATCTCTCACCACAAGACCACATCCACATCCTTACTACATCCAATGGTTCAACAACAGCGGCAAGGTTAAGGTAACACGTATTGTTCGTGTGCATTTTAGTATCTCTACATATGCTGATTATGTTGATTGTGATGTGGTACCTATGCAAGCATGTTCCTTATTACTTGGTCGACCATGGCAATTTGATAAAAATTCTATACACCATGGTAGAAACAATCAAGTATACTCTTGTTCATAAGGATAAAATATTACTTTGCTTCCTATGACTCTGAGTCCATTTTGAAAGATGATATTAATAGAGCTAATAAAGCAAAACAGAGAAAAATAAGAGTGAAAATCAGATTGTGGCAAAAGAATTTGAGCAACAAATGAAGCCTAATAGTAAACCATCTAGTGTTGCTTCGAAATTAAATTGAAAAGTGCATGTTTCTTGCCACTAAATCTGATATTGATGAGCTAGATTTTAGCAAATCTGTTTGCTATGCTTTTGTGTGCAAAGAGGCATTATTTTCATTCGAGGACGTGCCTTCCTCTTTGCCTCCTGCTGTCACTAACATCTTGGGGAGTTCACGACGTCTTTCCACAAGACGTGCCACCGGATTACCGCCTATTCGAGGGATTGAGCATCGATTGACTTAATTCCGGTGCTTCACCGCCAAACCGTGTGCCATACCGCACCAATCTAGAGGAGACGAAGGAGATTATCGTCAAGTACAAGAGCTTCTCGACAAAGGTTATATCGCGAATCCCTTAGTCCTTGTGCTGTTCCTATTATTCTAGTGCCGAAAAAGGATGGTACATCGCGTATGTGTGTTGATTGTAGAGGCATTAATAATATTACTATTCGTTATCGTCATCCTATTCCTAGGCTAGATGATATGCTTGATGAATTGAGTGGCTCTACAATATTCTCCAAAGTTGATTTGCGTAGTGGATACCATCAAATTCATATGAAATTGGGGGATGAATGGAAAACAGCATTTAAAACTAAGTTTGGATTATATGAGTGGTTAGTCATGCCTTTTGGGTTAACTAATGCACCTAGTATTTTCATGAGATTAATGAACGAAGTTTTACGTGCTTTCATTGGACGATTTGTGGTAGTTTACTTTGATGACATATTGATTTATAGCAGATCTTTGGAGGAACATTTGGAACATTTACGTGCTGTTTTTATTGCTCTACGTGATGCACGTTTGTTTGGTAACCTTGGGAAGTGCACCTTTTGCACCGACCGAGTGTCTTTTCTTGGCTATGTTGTTACTCCACAGGGAATTGAAGTTGAAAAGCCAAGATTGAAGCTATTGAGAGTTGGCTGCAGCCCAAAACGGTCACACAAGTGAGGAGTTTTCTTGGCCTCGCTGGATTCTATAGGCGTTTTGTGAGAGATTTCAGCACCATTGCTGCACCTCTCAATGAGCTTACAAAGAAGGATGTGCCTTTTGTTTGGGGTACCGCACGGAAGAAGCCTTCACGGTGTTGAAAGATAAGTTGACACATGCTCCTTTACTCCAACTTCCCGATTTTAATAAGACTTTTGAGCTTGAATGTGATGCTAGCGGAATTGGATTAGGAGGTGTGTTATTACAAGATGGCAAACCTGTTGCATACTTTTCTGAAAAATTGAGTGGGCCTAGTCTGAATTATTCTACTTATGATAAAGAATTATATGCTCTTGTTCGGACTTTAGAAACATGGCAACATATTTATGGCCCAAAGAATTTGTTATACATTCTGATCATGAATCTTTGAAACATATTAAAAGTCAACCTAAACTGAATCCTAGACATGCTAAATGGGTTGAATTCATTGAGACTTTCCCTTATGTCATTAAACACAAGAAGGGTAAAGAAAATGTTATTGCTAATGCATTGTCTCGTCGCTATACTATGCTTTCACAACTTGACTTCAAAATATTTGGTTTGGAGACCATTAAAGATCAATATGTGCATGATGCTGATTTTAAAGATGTATTGCAGAATTGTAAAGAAGGAACAACTTGGAACAAGTTCGTCGTTAATGATGCATTTGTGTTTCGTGCTAACAAGCTATGCATTCCAGCTAGCTCCGTTCGTCTTTTGTTGTTGCAGGAGGCGCATGGAGGAGGACTAATGGGACACTTTGGCGTGAAGAAGACGGAGGACGTACTTGCTACACATTTCTTTTGGCCAAAGATGAGACGGGATGTTGAGAGCTTTGTTGCTCGCTGCACTACATGTCAAAAAGCTAAGTCGCGACTCAATCCTCATGGTTTATATATGCCTTTGCCTGTACCTAGTGTTCCTTGGGAGGATATATCTATGGACTTTGTTTTAGGTTTACCTCGAACAAAGAAGGGGAGGGATAGCATATTTGTTGTCATGGATAGATTCTCGAAAATGGCACACTTTATACCATGTCATAAAAGCGATGATGCTGTTAATGTTGCTGATTTGTTCTTTCGTGAAATTATTCGCTTGCATGGTGTGCCAAATACTATTGTTTCAGATCGTGATACTAAATTTCTTAGCCACTTTTGGAGATGTTTATGGGCTAAGTTGGGGACTAAACTGCATTTTAGTACTACTTGTCACCCCCAAATTGATGGACAAACTGAAGTAGTCAATAGAACATTGTCTACTATGCTTAGGGCTGTTTTGAAGAATAATAAGAAAATGTGGGAAGAATGCTTGCCTCATATTGAATTTGCTTATAATCGTTCATTGCATTCTACTACTAAGATGTGCCCTTTTGAAATTGTGTATGGTTTCCTACCTCGTGCACCTATTGATTTGTTGCCTCTTCCATCTTCGGAGAAGGTTAATTTTGATGCTAAACAACGTGCTGAATTGATTTTAAAAAATGCATGAGTTAACTAAGGAAAACATTGAGCGTATGAATGCTAAATATAAACTTGCTGGAGATAAGGGTAGAAAACATGTTGTGTTTGCACATGGAGATCTTGTTTGGTTACACTTGCGTAAGGATTGATTTCCTGATTTGCGCAAATCAAAGCTAATGCCACGTGCTGACGGACCTTTTAAGGTGTTAGAGAAAATAAATGATAATGCATATAAACTTGAGCTACCTGCAGATTTTGGGGTTAGTCCCACTTTTAACACTGCAGATTTGAAGCCTTATTTGGGTGAGGAAGATGAGCTTCCGTCGAGGACGACTTCATTTCAAGAAGGGGAGGATGATGAGGACATCAATACCATTGTTACACCCACAGCCCCTACTGCTACATATACTGGACCGATTACTAGAGCACGCGCCCACCAATTAAATTATCAGGTACTTCCATTTCTTGGTAATGATTCTAATGTTCGTGAGAATATGATGCTGTCTAAATTGGATACATTTCCTTTGCTTACAAATGAAGGGCCTAGCTTGGAGAAGGATGGACATTGGAGCACGAACAAGCATGGAGATGATGGCATGCGCAAGGGGAACAAGAATGGAGTTACAAGTGATGATTTCAGGACTTTGAAACCACCATAATGGGTGCATGAAGCCTTGGACGAAATATACAAGATGCCACTTCATAAATTTCGTCCCGAGGCTATTCTAGGTGTTGCGTCACCTTATTATTGGGTCAGGCCCATGTAATTTCGAAATACATAAGTATAGGCTGTTTTTAGAGTCCGTATGTGTGGGGAAACAAGAGATAGGGTTGATTTCAGACCCCTCCACCAAGGGCCACGAAATTCCCCCCCTCTTCCTCCATATATACAGCCCTTAGGGCACCGTTTAGACTTTGGGTTTTGTTTAGATTAAAGTTCGTCATAGCTGCAACTTCGCGTACTTCATTTGTGTTCAACGACCAGACAAAGACGTCTCAGAACCCCACCTTGATCAATAAAGCTTTCATCTTATATTCGCAATACCCAGATTGCAATCTCAGTTTCTTGCTTGTTCTTCGTTTGCTCGCAGGAAACAGACCCTCGTGGTTTGGTTGATCGTGCTCCGGCGTGGTCAATAACCTCTCGGAGTTGGTTTAGCGATTGCTAAGGCGCGACGTCCTCGCACGTTCGTAGTCGGATCGTCAAAGTCGATTTCCACCTAAGCGATATCCATCATCTCATCGAAAGACGGGACACCTTTGCCTCTATCATACATATCTTGGTATCATCTATTGTGTCACAGAGTTGTCATCGCATACACAATTGCTATCTTAGTTCATGAAGTTTTGCATGAGAAAAGAGCTCAAAAGTGAAAGAGCCAAACAAGCTTTTAAGCAAGAGGGCAAGATAAGCAAAGAGCTTATAAACAAGAACCATAGCATCATACTACATTAAAATTGCCATACTCGATCATCTTGGACCATATCACCAAAATACCATACATATAACATACTTGGGATAGAAGTCGTTGCTTTTTTTTTCCTAGTAGGTTGTGCACAAGTTTCGTATCCGCCTATTGTGCAATCGTGCTAGCGTCTCTCTAATATTGTGCAACAAGAGCATTTTCATGGATTCCACATTTTGGCTCATTCCTTGGTTGCACTACCCCACTTATCTATTTGTGTGTGTGTTTCCGTGTACCAGATCTTGCCATTGGTATACTTGTTGCATTTGCAAATTTGTGAATCTTTTCCAACATTATTGAGGCTCACACCAAGCTCCACCATAAGCTTTTAGTTGTGTAGGTGTGAGAACCAACAAGAATTGGTACCAATTGTGCTATTTCCTCGTTCCACTTTTGGGTGATCATTAATCCATGTTCAACATCGCTCAAGGTACATTTGGTGTAAGTTCTTCTCTTTCTCCCACTCACATATTTGCTTGGAATGATGGATAGGCCAAGTTCTACTACCAACCCACTCTTCATCGAGCAAGACGACAACATGGCATCCTATGTCACCAAGAGCCACCTCTTCGGTGTACAAAGAGTTTTATATCAAGAACAACAAGCAATGAGAGACTACTTGGACAACAAGTTTGGCGCACAAAAACAAGAGAATGATGCAAAAATGGACGAGATTCGTGCCTTGGTGGTCAATCGCCCTTCCACCACTTCGTCCTACTCAAGATGGAGCCGCTCGAGTCATCACTCCGGCGACCCCCTCTCCGGCTCAAGTACACGGGCATCGAACACTATACGTCGATCCACGCGCCAAGACCGTCAAGCTAACCGTAATCCTCTTTGTGGCAACCATCCACAAGAGCAATTCGACGAGCAAGCACATCATCTACGTCAATGTCACCAAGAGGAAGAACGAGCGCACCAACACCAAGACGAACAAGACACCAAAGCACTCCGTTAACAACAACAATGGCATGAAGCCCAAGCACTTGAGGCGCAACATGCACTACATGGCACAAGTCGCGTCATCACCGACCGCAATGGTGAAAGGCACAATCAATAAGAAGAACTATGCCAAGAAATTCAAGAACAAAACTACCAAGCAAGAGGGCATCATCAAGTTCCTCAAGCTCCTCCACAACCTCAAGTTCATCAAGAGCAATATGACTTTGGAAATCCTCCACAGCATGAGCAATATGAGGTTGACAATCCTCCACATCAAGGGTGTCGTCATCACCCTCGACCCAATCACAATGAAGAGAAATGCTATGACAAGCTCAAGTTCACAATGCCCAAGTTCCATGGAAGCAATGATCCCGAAGAGTACCTTTCATGGGCATTCAAGGTCGACAAGATCTTTCGTTTGCACAACTATGAAGAAGAGAAGAAGATCGCTATGGCATCACTTGAGTTCCAAGACTATGTGCTCATATGGTGGGAACAAGTCCTTGAGCACTGAGAAGAAAGAGGTGAACCACCAATCACCACATGGGAGGAAATGAAACATGTCATGCGCGCACGCTTTGTGCCAACCTACTACAACCGCAACCTCTTCAAAAACTACAACTCCTCAAGCAAGGAACAAAGACCATTGAAGAATACTACAAGGAAATGGAGATTGAGATGATAAGAGCCAATGCCACAAAAGATGATGAGAAAACTATGGTTGCATTTCTTGAATGGCCTCAACCATCCTTTCAAGAAGATTGCCGACTTCCAACCCTACTCCAACCTCATTGAGCTCGTGCATCAAGCTACCAAAGCGGAATGCCAAGTGCAAGATGACTTCAAGTATGCCAAGTACTCGTCCAAGACCTACGGCTTCTCCAACAACCAAGCTTCAACGACTCCAACACCTTCTACCTCAACCAAGCCATCTACAAGCAACGGCGACAAGTTGAGTTACAAGAAAACTTTGACAACCTCAAGTCGTCCACCTACTACAAACAACTTCAAGCCGCGTGCTTCGTCATCTACTCCAACCGATGAGACCGTCAAGACAAGTTCCATCAAGTGTTTCACATGCGGTGGCCGTGGCCAGAAGTCATTTGAGTGTACCAACAAGTGCACCGTGATCCTCAACGACCACGGAACCTATGACTCCATGAGTGAAGAGGATATGGAAGCCCTTGAGCAAGTGGCCATGCACCGGCGGATGAACGAAGATGAAGATGATCAAGTCTTTTGTGATGAGGATTCGAGCCCCGCTCTCGTTGTCTCCAAAGACTTGGCTCTTCAACATCAACAAGATGATGACCAAAGATGCCACATCTTCCACACCAAGGTCGGCAACAATGGAACGTCCGTCAAGGTCATCAGCGAGGGAGGGAGTTGTCACAACTTGGCAAGTGAAGAACTATGCTCCAAGCTCCAATTGGTCAAGATGAAGCACCCACACCCCTACAAGGTTCAATGGCTAAGAGATTCCGGCACTATCCAAGTTGAGCATACAGTCAAAGTTTCCTTCAAAATTGGAGCATGTGAAGACACTTTGGAGTGTGATGTCTTCCCGATATCCGTTTTTGACCTCCTTCTTGGTCGACCATGCCAATTTGACCGCGGCGTCATCCACGAGGGCGTATCAATCACTATAGCTTCAAGATGAAAGGAAAGGAGTACGTGCTACGACCTATGTCTCCAAGTCAAGTAATCACCGACAAGCAAGCCACCCATCATGGAGAGAGGAGTGAGAGAGTGACCCACCCAAAAGAAAGTGAACGCCACAAGCCAAAATCGAGTGCCTCCACGATGAGCGACAAGAAAAACTTAGTCCTATTTGCCACCAAAAGTGAAATGAGGGAAGTGTGTGAGAACCCATCAAGTGTTATGCACTATGCCCTTTTGTGCCAGGACGAGGCACCCAAAACTAACACCTCTCACGATCTACCTTTAGTGTTGTCTTCTCTTTTGCAGGAATTCCAAGATGTTTTCCCCGATGAGCTACCTTCGGGTCTACCTCCACTATGAGGCATTGAACATCGAATCGACCTCATCCCTGGAGCACCTCTACCTAACAAGGCTTCCTACCGCGTTAATCCCGAGAAAACTAAGGAGATCCAACGGCAAGTACAACAACTCATCGACAACGGTGATGTACGTGAATGCTTGAGCCCTTGTGCCATTCCAGTCATTCTTGTTCCAAAGAAAGACGGTACTTATCGCATGTGTTCCAATTGTCGTCCCATCAATGCAATCACCGTTAGATATTGTTACCCTATTCCACGTCTAGATGATATGCTTGACGATCTTAGAGGATCCACCATTTTCTCTAAGATTGATCTTAAGAGTGGCTACTATCAAATACGCATCAAAGAAGGTGATGAATGGAAAGCCGCATTTAAGACCAAATTTGGCTTTTATGAATGGCTAGTTATGCTAATGGGTTTATCGGAAGCACCCGGTACATTCATGAGAGTCATGCACTTTGTTCTTCGTCCCTATATTGGTATATTTGTTGTGGTCTATTTTGATGATATTCTTGTCTTTAGCAAATCCCTCAAAGATCATGTCACCCATCTTAGAACTGTGTTGCAAACCCTTAGGAAAGAGCGCCTTTATGCTAATATGGACAAATGCCTTTTTGGTGTTGATAAGCTTGTTTTCTTGGATTTCGTTGTATATTCTAAGGGTGTTCATGTAGATGAATCTAAGATCAATTCTATTAAAACATGGTCCCAACCAACCAACTTGCAACAAGTGTGTAGTTTCCTTGGTTTAGGCGGTTTCTATCATAGATTTGTGAAGGATTTTAGCACCATTGCTTCACCATTGCATGCCTTAAGTAACAAAAATGTGTCGTTTGTTTTGGGACCATCCCAAGATACCGAATTTAATGAGCTCAAGAATTTGCTTACTCATGCTCCCGTGCTTGCATTACCCAAATTTGACAAACCTTTTGAGATTCATTATGATGCTAGTGGTAATGGCATAGGAGGTGTGTTAACGCAAGAGAAGCGCCCCATAGCGTATTTTATGAGAAACTTTCCGGAGCGCAACTCAATTATCCCATCTATGACAAATAGCTATATGCTTTAGTGCGAGTTTTGCGTGAATGGGAAGATTATCTTTGCCCTCATGAATTTATCATTCATACCGATCATGAAACGCTTAAGTACTTAAAGGGTCAAACTAAGTTGAACAAGTGTCATGCTAAACAGAGTGAATTCATTGAGTCTTTCCCTTATGTCATCAAGTACATCAAGGGGAAGGAAAATGTAGTGGCGGATGCTCTATCCCGCATATGCATGCTAGTCACTAAACTTGAATTGAATGTCATTAGCTTTGAGAACATAAAAAAGTCTTGCATGCGCATGATCCTACTTTCACTATTCCTTATGCTAAGTGTTTGACGCATACATCTTGGGAACGATATTACATGAAAGATGATTATCTTATGAGAGCTAACAAACTTTGCATTCCCGAGTCTTCTCTTCGTTTTCTCCTTTTGCACAAGGCTCATGGAGGTAGACTAATGGGACACTTTGGACGTGATAAGACATTCGCTATGCTCTAAAAGAACTATTTTTGGCCCTAGATGTATTGCAACGTCTCACGCTTCACCAACCGATGCTCTACATGTGGCAAAGCTAAGTCAAAAGCCCAACCCCATGGTCTTTACATGCCCCTTCCTATTACTTTTCAACCTTGGGAAGACATTAGCATGGATTTTGTACTTGGTTTGCCTACAACTCAAAATGGAAAGGATTCCGTGTTTGTTGTTGTGCACCTTCTCTAAGATGTCTCATTTTATCCCATCCAACAAGCTAGACGATGCTTCACATATTGCAAATCTTTTTTGTAGGGAAATCTTGCGCCTACATGGAGTGCCAAAGACAATTGTCTCAGACCGTGACATCAAGTTCTTGAGTTACTTTTGGAAGACTCTATGCACAAAGCTTGGAATCAAGCTTTTGTTCTCTTGGGCATACCATCCTCAAACAGACGGCCAAACGAAGGTGACGAACCGAACACTCTCCACTCTACTAGACGTGTTGATCAAGAGGAAAATCAAGGAGTGGGAGGAGTGCCTACCTATCACCGAGTACGCCTACAACCGTGCAAGACACTCCATAACCAGCAAGTCCCCCTTCGAGGTCGTCTATAGCTTCAACCCGTTATCCCCATTGGACACTCTTCCTCTTCCACTACAAGAGCGCACCAACATGGACGCGAGTGCACGAGCAAGCTAGCTCAAGAAGATGCATGAAGATACAAGGCACACCATCGAGCGCCAAGTACAACGACTCGCGAGCAAGCTCAACATCAACAAACAACCCATGACATTCAACATAGGAAACCTTGTGTGGCTACACCTTTGCAATGAATGCTTTCACAATGAATGCAAGTCCAAACTTCTACCACGAGATGATGGAACTTTCAAGGTGCTAGCACGCTATAACAACAACGCTTACAAGATCGACCTCCCAAGCGACAAGTACAACGTGAGCGACATCTTCAATGTCAAAGACGCCATACCATGGTGATGAAGCTTTCAATCCGAGAACGGATCTTTCCCAAGGGGGGGAGATGATGCGGAGCATCCCACAATCACCCCCATGGACGTATCTACATCTCCCATGACACCACTTGGATCTATGACAAGAGCTCGAGCAAAGGCTATCGAAGATAAGGAGAACTCGCTCCTCTCCGAACTTCCACTTTCTACTTATGAGACATGGCTACTACCTCATGCAGAGACCCTATGTGTGATAAGGTATTTGGAGGAAAGCCACGAATCAGCTACACCCAAATGAAAAGACGACGTGGACATCAAGTTCAAGGGGCAAGAAGAAGGACAGCTCGAAACTCCAGTCATCGGACGATGTCTCTCGGACGTCCGAAGCCTGGAGGCTCCGACCGGCGAGCCAAGTCCCAGCCAGCACCCGGATGTCCGAGCAGCACCGGACGACCAAGCAACACCGAACGACCGGCACCAGCACACCCGAGCCAAAACATCGTAAGAGTGGAGACCTCCGGACGACTGACTGACCGTACGACCGACCCCGACCGGACGACCGACAAGTCCTGACCAGAGGCAAAACATCAGATGCCCGACCGGCACCGGACGTCTGGACCTTCACGAGCCTTCGGACGACCAGTGACCGTCGGACATCCGACGCCTATATGTCCGATTGCATGTTGGGCAGAAGCCACTTACCCTATCATCCACTAGGACTAAAAATAGACCTCCTCCACCCTATTTCAAGATTTAGCAATGGTTTAGCTCATATTAGAGATAGAGCTTTGCTCATCCACTTGGTTACTTCTCCATCGGATTTCACGACCTCTTCGGAGAAGATCCCTGTCGGATATCGGGTTCTGGCAAAACCCTTGAGGTCCGAACTCTGGGGTGTGCACGAAGATCTTCTCCCTACCGAAATACACCCAGAACCTCGCAGTTTTTCTAAGCTAGCACGATGAACAACACAAGAGACACGAGGTTTATACTGGTTCGTGCCACCGTTGTGGTGTAATACCCTAATCTAGTGTGTGGTGTGGTGGATTGCCTCTTGGGCTGATGATGAATAGTACATAGGAAGAACAGCCTCACGAGAGGTGTTCTTGTGGTGGTGTGGATGAGCTAGGTCTCGGTCTCCTTCCCCTCTCACTGTGGTGGCTATCTCTATTTATAGAGGCCCTGGTCCTGTTCCCAAATATTGAGTGGGAAGGGATCCAACAATGGTCATTTTGAAATGGGAAAACTAGTACAAGCTATCCTGACTAAAGGTGGTCATCGACTGCCAAAGGCACTGGTGATAACGCCATCTTGGGCTCCATGGTGACCTCCCTCCTGCCGTCCTGCTGGTCTTGGTCTCGTTGCACTAATATGGAAACCTTTCCTTGATGCCTCGGTACTCCGCGCCTGCCCTTGCCTCCTTTACACCAAAGAGGAAACGAGGACACTATGCAGGCTGGCGCCCGCCTGGTCTTGATCGTCATGGCTTGCGTCATGAGCACCTCGCGAGGTACCCCTCGCCTTCATCTCTCCGCCTCCTCGCGAGCCTGCCTGGTGAGGCTGCCCCTGAGGAGGCCCTGTGTCGTCCGCCCCGCGAGTCCTGGCCCCTCACGAGGGTCTTGAACTTGGGTTGGCGAAGACGGGCCATCTTGAGCCCTTTGGTGAGCCACGCCTGTAGGCCGCAGAGCAAGCTGGGACCCGTGTTCCCAGAACGCCGACAGTAGCCCCCGGGCCCAAGGCGCGCTCTGACTTGGCTTAGCAGCGAAGCCAAAAGGCAAGTGCGGAGCGCCGCGGGCCCCAACAGCCTGCGGCCTTGGTCGACGCATGGCGACTGATTGGACGTGGGCGTCTCCGCTCCCCCACGCTCCCCCAATATCCATCTGGCTAGGCGGCCACGAAGCTTTACACAGTTATTTACCCTTCGCTGCCCGCGTGTTTATTGTTCCCCTTTCTTCCTCGAGCCTCTGTTTCCGCTTCCAATCTGACTTGAGCTTTGCCCCCTCCATCGACATGGCGCCAACTAGCAAGGAGAAGGGGGAGAAGCCTCTGTCCTCATCCAGCTCGCCTCCGGCAATCGAGCCCGCCGTCAGCCGGTCGTTGGTGCTCATCTTGGAGGCCATGGGCAAGGTCTGCCCTGCGCTTGCATCCAGCTTCAACGAGTGCGGAAAGACGATGGCTTGGCCTGCGTTCCACACCTCCATTGATAGGACAGTCACCGAGGTTCGATTCTTCGTCGATGCCCTGTGGGCTGGCCTGGTTCCCCCTTTCTCCGCTTTCTTAAATGCGGTGCTCTCCCATTATCAGATCCATATGATGCATCTTGATCCTCAATCCATTACCCTCCTCGCCGTCTTCGCCTTTGTTTGTGAAGCCATGGTGGGCATTGCTCCTTCCGTCACCCTTGCGCCACTTCTTCTCGTTGCACCTGACCGACCCCTTGCAATGCTCGGGGTGCATGAGCTTCCAGGCCGTGGCAGAGACGGCCGCCTCGGGGATCGATTTTGGCCTCCTGCCTTCCACGAGTGGGTTCCAGATGCGGTGGCTGTATGTGGATGTCGGAGTGCCCATCCCCCTACTCTCGCCTCCGACGTTGCCTGCTGTCCCAATCCGGGCTGGGGCCACGAGAGACTCATGAGCCCCCGGCTCTCCTTCGTCTGGCGCCGACTGAGGAGGTTGAGAGAGCTCGGCGTGACTGTGCCCCGGGTGGTGAAGGAGTTCCTCCATTGTCGCATTGCTCCTCTTCAGCGCCACTCCTGGTCAATGTGGGCCCTGACAGGCGACCTGGACCACATGAGGCTTTAGGAGACGGAATTGGCGCCCGAGACGCTGAATAAGGTGCTTGAGGTCTTGACTGGCGACCCTTCACCGGGCGATATTTGGCACGGGGGTAGCCTCCTGTATCTCTGCTCGAGCAGGGCTGACTTCGCGAGACAGATGCCTCTCTTCGATGAATGGAGGTTGCGCCCGGCTGGCCTCGCGAGAATCCTGTCGCCGTGGCTCCCTTCCCTGTTGCCAACACCGATCTTGCCCCAGGAGCGGGTGCAGGGAGGCAAGCATCGCTTGAGGCTAGAGTCTCTGGTGTCGCGGCGCTGACGCCGCATGGGGTTCGCGAAGCGTCATCCTTTGGAGCTTGTGAAGCCCTCCCTGGGGCAGTCGTCGATGGGGGGATGCAACCTGCGGCTCCCGAGGCCAGAGCCCCCAATGCCTCGGCAGGCCATCAGGAGGTGGTGCCCGATCGCTCCTCCCAGCTCGGCGCCCCTGAGGTTGGCCGCTGGGGTGCTTCTCCATCCACGCCTCGCTAGTCCGCACGTCGGGCGCCTGGGTCGGTTCCGCGTGGACTTCGCCACCCTCCATAAAAGGAATGAGTCTTCGAGTGGCAGTGGGCACCCCTTCCGACCGTTGAAGCACAGGAAGTATTTTGCCATAGATGAGTAAGTACCTCATTCTTGCAATTCCTCAATCGCTGCGCCCTTTCCTGGTTGTGGCTTTTCAGGATCCCTCCTGCCAAGCCTGCGGAGTCTCCCAAGAAGCAACTTCCTCTGGCCTCGCCTTCCTTGCTGGCCTTGAGTGTCCCGAGCTTGTGTGTTGCCGCTAACGCGGGCTCAGCAGGAGAAGCAAGCCGACCCGCAGGGTGTCTGGAGCATGTGCCCTTGCTGCCTTTCCTTTGCGACCTTGCTTGGGGCGTGATCAGCCTGCCCAGGGCTCCTCCTCTGATCGTGGATGGCGAGTGGTTGGCGTCAGTCCTTGGCTCTTCATCTGGGGATGGATTTGCACCAGTCCGGGTCCCTTGCGGAGCCCGTCCGGCAATCGCGGGAGCACCAGCCCCCAGCCCCCTGCCGAGAGGGGGCGAACCGCTTCTGGGCTCGCCGCCAGCGCTGGCGGCGGAGGATGACACCGACGACGTGCTCAGGCGACCGCGGGAGCGAAGCATCATTCACCGAGAGTTCCTCCGGAAGGCATTGGACGCGATGGGTCAGCTTGGTGGAGAGCTTGCGGATGTGGACACGTGTCTTGAGGCTGAGGGCCTACGGCTGATTGAGGAGCAATGCAAGCTGAAGGTTGCAGTCAACCTCGCGCGCTATCAGCGCGAGCTTGACAACGCGAAGGCCGAGGCATCCCTTGCGGCCTCGCAAAAGGCCTCCTCCCAAGCTCTGGAGGAGGCTCGGGAAACAGATCATCCTCGCGAGATCGCGGAGAAGCATGCGTGGGAGCTGCAAGCCTGGAGCGCTTCCCTGGAGCAGCAAGTGGAGCTGCGCCAGGCCGCCCTTGTGTCGCTGAAGGGGACGCCTGTCGAAGAAGAGGAGCTCCGGAGGTGTGAGGAAACACTAACGCTGGAGGCCGCCAAGCGCAATCTTGACCTTGAGTGGTTGGAGACGAGGGAGCGCCAGGTTACCTAGGCGAAGGACGATGTTGGCGCGCAAGAGGCTCGGATCCAAGAAGAGGTCGACCACCGCATGGTGGAAGTCCGTGCAGGTCTTGTGCGCGAGCATGACCAGAGGCTGGAGCTGATTGAAGCCGAGGCTGCGGGCAGGACTGGCGCTCTCGGGTCCAAGCTGACTGAAACGGTCCAGCGCGTGGAGGCCGCCGCAGCCGCCCTGGTCTCGACGCAGACTGAGTTGGCCTCCACCTGTGCCGAGCTGCTTCTTCTTCAACAGCGGGTTGATGATGCCGAGTCTGTTGCGCGGCAGAACAGAGAAGAAATTCTTCAATGGCAGATGCTAGAGCACATGCATGGTCCCATGCTCCAGCAACTCAGGAACAGGGCCAACACGGCCCTGGGCAATATCTGCGAGGCGGACTCCCCGCATCCTCACTGACCAACTATGCCAGCCATCTCCAATTCTTCACTGATGTGGTGATGCACCTGGAGAACCGCTCCGAGAGAGCTCGCCAGCTTGTCGAGGAGAGGAGCCGTAGCCTGCACGGGCGTGCATTCTCCCGCGTCTTCAGCCACCTTCAGAACGCAGATCCCCACTTCGACTTCGACGACGTCATCGCCCCAGTGCCCGAGGCCATCCGGGGCAACTTGGCGCGGTGAGTAGAGGACAACGTGGATGCGCTTGTTAGGGCCTTTGCTTCTGACAATGACGGGGTGATAGTTGATGCGGATGGAGGTGATGTGGTCAATGACGGTGAAGATGGCGCCAATGATGGCATTGGTGAGGCCAATGACAATGACAGTGGCGCCAGTGATGCCTCTGGAGGCGACCAAGAGGGTGCAGTGAGCGATATGTCTGACTGATCCTGTGTTCCGTTGCTGCTTATCCTGCACACAAAAAACTCGAGCACGGCCCTGAAGGTTGTAAGAGCATTTTGGGAGGGGAAGCCCCTCATGTAAAAAGATTGTTGTCCTCATGCTTTTAGGAGCGACGCTAAATGTGCGCCTGCATGATATTATGGGCCCTACGATGAGTTAGTTGTTGTGGTTTACCTTTGGCCCGGACAAGCCTTGAATAGTCTTGCGAGGCTGTGAACCTTCGAGGGCCCTCTGAGGGACCTACTGACCATGTGGTGAGGGCCTCGCGAGAGCGAGTTCCGGCCACGGGACAGCATGCGCGCGTGCGCTTAGCCCAGCCCCGCGAGCGAGAGGTTTGTGAGGGGGAGGCAGTTAGTGCAAATTCCAAACTGGGGCAGAAACCAAAACACGAGAAATCACACGAACAAGACAAGACACTTCACAAGACACGCAAACGCAAATTCAATTTGAACTTAAATCCGAAACAAGGAAGCTCAACCACTGAAAGGGAGGCAAAAAAGCAAAAGGCCATGTCCGGCACCTAGTCTAGTCTTTGACGTCTTCTCACCAGCACGGAGCTAAGTGCTGCCACTGGGCGTGGGAGGGAGCACCCGAGGCCTGAGGGCGGCTCTCCGGAGACTCCAGGGCGTGTACAGCCCCAACTCATTATTACGTGAGAGTGTCACGGGCGGTGAGCTTCACAGGCACTGGGCCTTCTTCACAGGTACCGGCATTGCGTCATATCGCCAAACGAGGGCCCCTCCTTGCACCACCCTCGACCACCATTGACGGTGGCCGGAGACCAAGGATGACGCCAATGGGGTAAAGGGGACGCCAGCGGTTCCCCCGGCGACCACGGGTCCTCTGTCGGGGGCAGGCTTTGCAGCACCTCCCTGGCAGAGGGCCTACCTCCGGGAAACACCTTGCTCCGTGCACCGTGGGGAGGGGCCTGGCTCTCGGCCCCTCCCTGCAGCCCCCAGTGTGCCCCTCCTGGCGGAAGGGAGGCCGCTGAGCTGGGGCAGCCTCTCGCTGCAGTGACCTGAACTTCCAGCGACCCATGGTTAGCATAAGCTTGCTCCTGAGGAATTACCGTACCCGATAGCTGATGCCGCCAGCGCGGTTGGTGAGGCTTCCTTGGGGCTCCTGAAAAGGCTCGGCTTCTGGCGTCTGTTCCTCCCAGCCCGACCCGAGAAATGAGCCGGGGTCGTCTTCCAGCGCGTATTCCCGATCTAGCATGTGGGGCACGTAAGCCTCCGAGGTCGCCGCCCCGACGACTTCGCTGTAGTGCCCCACGCTCCATGTGGACCGGCCTAGCGCGCCGTCTTGGGGATGGTAGGGCGGCGGCCTGCCCGGGCCGTAGGCGGCGATGCGCATGCCCTCGCTCACCGGGGGTGGTGCTAGTGTAGCCTGATGCCCGACGTTGATGGTTGAGCTGATGTCGATGAAGCCTTGGGGTGCACCCGAGGGTGCACGAACGTGGATGGGCCTGCCAGGTGATCCGACCGAGGCCTGGGGTGGAAGCTGGACACAGAAGGGAGGTGCCCCTGAAGCCGCGGCATCCAAGAGTTCGGCAACGCGCTCCAGCAGCACATCTCAGCCGCTCTCCTGCAACCTGCACCGCAGAAGCTCCCGAGCCACAGTGAGCGCGACCCTCATGTTCGCTTGTTCCTGTCGAGTGTGCGGCGTCGTGGCTGCGGCATGGTTTTGAGGCCCTTGCGGCTGATCGCACCTGCCGTGGAGTGAAGGCAGGCAGTGCTTGACCGCGTCGCCCGCACCCCGCAGCGTTCTGCGGAGCGCAGGCTGCCTAAGGCGCGGGGTTGAGGTCCCCTTGGGCAGGCGGTGCGGCATGGGCCAGCCATGCCGCCCAACGGTCGACGTTAGTCGTCGGGTCGCCGGACATGGATGTGACGAAGCAGTGGAATGCAGACCGGAGGAAAAAAGACTTCGGCGCACCTCTACCTGGTGTGCCAAATGTCGGATATCGGGTAACGGCAAAACCCGTGAGGTTCGAACTCTGGGGTGCGCACGAAGATCTTCTCCCTACCGAAACATGCCCAGAACCTTGCCGCTATTCTAAGCTAGCACGATGAACAACACAAGAGACACAAGGTTTATACTAGTTCGGGCCACCATTGTGGTGTAATACCCTAATCCAGTGTGTGGTGTGGTGGATTGCTTCTTGGGCTGATGAAGAACAATACATAGGAAGAACAGCCTCGCGAGAGGTGTTCTTGTGGTGGTGTGGATGAGCTAGGTCTCGGTCTCCTGCCCCTCTCACTGTGGTGGCTATCTCTATTTATAGAAGCCCTGGTCCTCTTCCCAAATATTGAGCGGGAACGGATCCAACAACGACCATTTTGAAAGGGGACAACTAGTACAAGTTATCCTGACTAAAGGTGGTCTTCGACTGCCAAAGGCACTGGTGATAACGTCATCTTGGGCTCCATGGTGACCTCCGTCCTGCCGTCCTGCTGGTCTTGGTCTCGTTGCAATGATATGGAAACCTTTGCTTGATGCCTTGGTACTCCGCGCCTGTGCTTGCCTCCTTTACACCAAAGAGGAAACGAGGACACTATGCAGGCTGGCGCCCGCCTGGTCTTGATTGTCATGGCTTGCGTCATGAGCACCTCGCAAGGTACCCCTCGCCTTGATCTCTCCGCCTCCTTGCGAGCCTGCCTGGTGAGGCCGCCCCTGATGAGGCCTTGCGTCGTCTGCCCCGTGAGGCCTGGCCCCTCGTGGGGGTCTTGAACTTGGATTGGTGAAGACGGGCCGTACTGGACCACTGGCTGAGCCACGCTGCAGGCCGCAGGTAGGCAAGTCTAGGGACCCCCGTTCCCAGAACACCGACAATCCCCCAAGCGGATTCAGGACCTCTTCGGAGAAGATCCCCCAAGAGGATTCAAGACCCTTCATGGGAAGACCCCTCAAGACCTCCTCATGGAGATGAACTAGCTACTTGTATCGTCCTTTGTTGGATTTGAATCATGTATCTAGTTGTGTTTCGAGGATCTAGCAGATGTGTGACGATATCTTGTTGGTTTGAGTGATTCTCTCGTGTTTCCCCTCGTGTTCTTCGTGTTCTTCATAGGATCCCCTCCAATCGTGAAAGATCGGGCATCTAGGGTTCTACCCTACATCATCTTGGTATCATGAGCCACGTTGATCACGTATTTGCAGCCCCTACCCTTTGTTTTCTAGCTTGATTTTGTTGTTTTTCATCCTAATCCGGAAATCCCCACCAAAAATAGCCCCAAACGTTTTTTGTGATTTGTTGGTGTGATGAAGTTTTGTTGGATTTGATCCATGGATTTGCTTTGCCACGAGTGGATCTAGCTTTCCCCCATCATCCCCACCTTCTCCATCCACAAAATCGCTCAATTTTGACCAAATTCGCCATCTCCATCTCCAAAACCCGAGTTCATCCCGTGCCCGAAATCTCCTAGGCACCGAACGTCCGACGACTTCCGGTCGTCTGACCACCATCGGACGTCCGACGTTACCTGACGAAACTGATTCTTTTCGCTCGAAAATTTTCAGCCTCCGCCACCACTTCCGCATACGCACTTCTACTCCCATTCCACCACCGCATACGCACTCCGATACCACCATTCCCTTTTCGCAAGCACCACATAACCACTACCACCTCCGACAATTTTGACCCGTTTTGGTCTTTGGGAATTTGAGTTGTGGTTCCCGTGTCCTATTGTGTTTCGGCTATATAGTTACGATAAGACATGAATATCACCACCGCTCATCTTCTCCAAGGACTCATCATCTCCGACATCGACCGCTACACAATTTTGACACCTTGACCGTAAGTAAGAACGGTAACCTCTATTTCATCTTGGTATCGTGGTATCCTTTCATGGTGCATTCCTTCCCATTGCATTGATAACCACCATAGCTTTACTTTTGCGTTGCTTACCCATCGAGATTAGCCTTTGAGTATTGCCGGCAACGTGACTTGTGCACATTAGTGATCATACTTCACATAGCATACATACCATATCATCTATTGTGTCACAAAGTTGTCATCGCATACACAATTGCTATCTTGGTTTGTGAAGTTTTGCATGAGAAAAGAACTCAAATGTGAAAGATCCAAACAAGCTTTTAAGCAAGAGGGCAAGATAAGGAAAGAGCTTATAAACAAGAACCATAGCGCCATACTACATTAAGATTGTCATATTTGATAATCATGGATCATATCACTGAAATACGATACATATGGCATACTTGGGATACAAGTCGTTGCTTTTTGTGCCTAGTACGTTGTGCACAAGTTCCGTATCCGCCTATTGTGCAATCGTGCTAGCACCTCTCTAGTTTTGTGCAACAAGAGCATTTTCATGGATTCCACATTTTGGCTCATTCCTTGGTTGCACGACCCCTCTTATCTATTTGTGTGTGTGTTTCCGTGTACCATATCTTGCTATTGGTCTACTTGTTGCATTTGTAAATTTGTGAATCTTTTCCAACATTATTGAGGCTCACTAACAATTGCATCAAATTTTGTGCCACCATCCTAACCGAGCTCCACCATAAGCTTTTACTTGTGTAGGTGTGAGAACCGACAAGAATTGGTACCAATTGTGCTATTTCCTTGTTCCACATGTGAGTGCTCATTGATCCATCTTCAACATTGGTCAAGGTACATTTGGTATAAGTTCATCTCTTTCTCCCACTCACATATTTGCTTGGAATGATGGATAGGTCAAGTTCTTCTACCAACCCACTCTTCATCGAGCAACATGACGACATGTCATCCTATGTCACTAAGAGCCACCTCTTCGGTGACAAAGAGTTTTACATCAAGAACAACAAGCAATGACAGACTACTTCGATAACAAGTTCGACACACACAAACAAGAGAACGATGCAAGAATGGACGAGATTCGTGCCTTGGTGGTCACTCGCGCTTCCATCACTTCGTCCTACTCAAGACGGAGCCACTCGAGTCGTCACTCTTGTGACAACCTCTCCGGCTCAAGTATATGAACATCAACCACTCTACGTCGAGCCGCGTGCCAAGACCGTCAAGCTAACCATAATACCCTTCATGGAAACCATCCACAAGAGAAATTCAATGAGCAAGCACATCGTCTACGTCAACGTCACCATGAGGAAGAGAGAGCACGCCAATACAATGACGAACAAGATGCCGAAGCACTCCGTCGACAACAACAACGGCGTGAAGCCCAAGCACTTGAGGCGCAACGTGCAATACATGACACAAGTCGCGCCATCGCCGACCGCAATGGTCAAAGGCACAATCAAGAAGAAGCACTATGCGAAGAAATTCAAGAACGAAACTACCAAGCAAGAGTGCATCGTCATGTTCCTCAAGCTCCTCCACAACCTCAAGTTCATCAAGAGCAAGATGACTTTGGAAATCTTCCAAGCCAAGAGCAATATGAGGTTGACAATCCTCCACGTCAAGGGCGTCATCATCACTCTCGACCCAATCACAACGAATAGCAACGATACGACAAGCTCAAGTTCACAATGCCCAAGTTCCATGGAAGCAATGATCCCGAAGAGTACCTTTCATGGGCATTCAAGGTCGACAAGATCTTTCATTTGCACAACTATGAAGAAGAGAATAATATCGCTATGGCATCACTTGAGTTCCAAGACTATGTGCTCATATGGTGGAAACCAGTCCTTGAGCGCCGAGAAGCAATGGTGAACCACCAATCACCACATTGGACGACATGAAAGATGTCATGCGTGCATGCTTTGTGCCAACCTACTACAACCGCGACCTCTTCAAGAAACTAGAACTCCTCAAGCAAGGAACAAAGACCATTGAAGAATACTACAAGGAAATGGAGATTGACATGATAAGAGCCAATGTCACAGAAGATGATGAGCAAACTATGGCCCGTTTCTTGAATGGCTTCAATCATCCCATCAAGAAGATTGCCGACTTCCAACCCTGCTCCAACATCATTGAGCTCGTGCATCAAGCTACCAAAGCAGAACGCCAAGTGCAAGATGACTTCAAGTACGCAAGTACTCATCCAAGAGCTACGGCTTCTCCAACAACCAAGCTTCAACGTCTCCAGCACCTTCTACCTCAAGCAAGCCATCTACAAGCAACGGCGACAAGTCGAGTTACAAGAAAACTTCGACAACCTCAAGTCATCCTCCTACTACAAGAAACTTCAAGCCGTGCGCTTCATCATCTACTCCAACCAATGAGACCGTCAAGACAAGTTCCATCAAGTGTTTCACATGCGGCGGCCGAGGCCACAATTCCTTTGAGTGTACCAACAAGCGCACCATGATCCTCAACGACGACAAAACCTATGACGCCATGAGTGAAAAGGAGATGGAAGCCCTTGAGAAAGTGGCCATGCACCGGCGCGTGAATGAAGATGCAGATGATCAAGTCTTTTGTGATGAGGATTCAAGCCCCTCTCTCGTTGTCTCCAAAGTCTTGACTCTTCAACATCAACAAGACGAAAATCAAAGATGCCACATCTTCCACACCAAGGCCGGCATCAATGGAAGGTCCGTCAAGGTCATCATCGATGGAGGGAGTTGTCAAAACTTGGCAAGTGAAGAACTATGCTCCAAGCTCCAATTGATCAAGATGAAGCACCCGCACCCCTACAAGGTTCAATGGCTAAGCGATTCCGGCACTATCCAAGTTGAGCATACGGTCAAAGTTTCCTTTAAAATTGGAGCATATGAAGACACTTTGGAGTGTGATGTCACCCCGATGTCCGTTTGCCACCTCCTTCTTGGTCTACCATGGCAATTTGACCACGGCATCATCTACAACGGGCGTACCAATCACTATAGCTTCAAGATGAAAGGAAGGGAGTACGTGCTATGACCTATGTCTCCAAGTCAAGTAATCACCGACAAGCAAGCCAACCATCATGGAGAGAAGAGTGAGAGAGTGACCCACCCAACAGAAAGTGAATGCCACAAGCCAAAATCGAGTGTCTCCACGATGAGCGACAAGAAAAACTTAGTTTTGCCACCAAAAAAGAAATGATAGAAGTGTGTGAGAACCCATCAAGTGTTATGCACTATATCCTTTTGTGCAAGGACGAGGCACCCAAAACTAACACCTCTGATGATCTACCTTTAGTGTTGTCTTCACTTTTGCAGGAATTCCAAGATGTTTTCCCCGACAAGCTACCTCCAGGTCTACCTCCACTACGAGGCATTGAACATCGAATCGACCTCATCCCCAGAGCACCTCTACCTAACAAGGCTCCCCACCGCGTGAATCCCGAGGAAAATAAGGAGATCCAACGGCAAGTACGACAACTCATGGACAACGGTCATGTACGTGAAAGCTTGAGCCCTTATGTCGTTCCGATCATTCTTGTTCGAAATAAAGACGGTACTTATCGCATGTGTTCCGATTGTCGACCCATCAACGCTATCACCATTAGATATAAGTACCCTATTCCACGCTTAGATGATATCCTTGACGAGCTTAGCGGAGCCACCATGTTCTCTAAGATTGATCTTAAGAGTGGCTACTATCAAATACGCATCCAAGAAGGTGATGAATGGAAAACCGCATTTAAGACCAAATTTGGCTTATGTGAATGGCTAGTTATGCCAATGGGTTTATCCGAAGCACCCAGTACTTTCATGAGAGTCGTGCACTTTGTTCTTCGTCCCTATATTGGTATATTTGTTGTCGTCTATTTTGATGATATTCTTGTCTTTAGCAAATCCCTCAAAGATCATGTCACCCATCTTAGAACTGTGTTGCAAACCCTTAGGAAAGAGCGCCTTTATGCTAATATGGACAAATGCCTTTTTGGTGTTGATACTTTTGTTTTCTTGGGTTTTGTTGTATCTTCTAAGGGTATTCACGTAGATGAATCTAAGATAAATGCTATTAAAACTTGGCCGCAACCAACCAACTTGCAACAAGTGTGTAGTTTCCTTGGTTTAGCCGGTTTCTATCGTAGATTTGTGAAGGATTTTAGCACCATTGCTTCACTATTGCATTCCTTAAGTAAGAAAAATGCGCCTTTTGTTTGGGGACCATCCCAAGAGACCGCATTTAATGAGCTCAACAATTTTCTTACTCATGCTCCCATGCTTACATTACCCAACTTTGAAAACCTTTTGAGATTCATTGTGATGCTAGTGGTAATGGCATAGGAGGTGTGTTAACGCAAGAGAGGCACCCCATAGCGTATTTTAGTGAGAAACTTTCCGGAGCACAACTCAATTATCCCATCTATGACAACAAGCTATATGCTTTAGTGCGAGTTTTGCGTGAATGGGAACATTGTCTTCGCCCTCATGAATTTATCATTCATACCGATCATGAAACGCTTAAGTATTTAAAGGGTCAAACTAAGTTGAACAAGTGTCATGCTAAATGGAGTGAACTCGTTGAGTCTTTTCCTTATGTCATCAAGTACATCAAAGGTAAGGAAAATGTAGTGGCGGATGCTCTATCCCGCATATGCATGCTAGTCACTAAACTTGAATTGAATGTCATTGGCTTTGAGCACATCAAAGACTTGTATGCGCATGATCCTACTTTTGCTATTCCTTATGCTAAGTGTTTGACGCATACATCTTGGGAATGATATTACATCAAGGATGATTATCTAATGAGAGCTAACAAACTTTGCATTCCCGAGTCTTCTCTTCGTTTGCTCCTTTTGCAAGAGGCTCATGGAGGCGGACTAATGGGACACTTTGGACGCGACAAGACATTCGCTACGCTCTCAAAGAACTATTTTGGCCCAAGATGTTCCACGATGTCTAACACTTCACCAACCGATGCTCTACATGTCGCAAAGCTAAGTTAAAAGCCCAATCCCATTGTCTTTACATGCCCCTTCCTATTCCTTATCAACCTTAGGAAGACATTAGTATGGATTTTGTACTTGGTTTGCCTAGAACTCAAAATGGAAAGGATTCCGTGTTTGTTGTTGTGGACCGATTCTCAAAGATGGCTCATTTTATCCCATGCAACAAGATAGACGATGCTTCACATATTGCAAATCTTTTTTGTAGGGAAATCTTGCGCCTACATGGAGTGCCAAAGACAATTGTCTCGGACTGCTACATCAAGTTCTTAAGTTACTTTTGGAAGACTCTATGAGCCAAGCTCGGAATCAAGCTTTTGTTCTCTTGGGCATACCATCCTTAAACCGACGGCCAAACTGAGGTGACGAATCGAACACTCTCCACTCTACTACACGTGTTGATTGAGAGGAACATCAAGGAGTGGTAGGAGTGCCTACCTATCACCGAGTACACCTACAACCGTGCAAGACTTTCCACAACCAGCAAGTCCCCGTTCGAGGTCGTCTATGGCTTCAACCCTTTGTCCCCATTGGACATTCTTCCTCTTCCACTTCAAGAGCGCACCAACATGGACGCGAGTGCACGAGCAAGCTACCTCAAGAAGATGCAAGATACAAGGCACACCATTGAGCGCTAAGTACAACGACTCACGACCAAGCTCAACATCAACAAATAACCCATGACATTCAAGATAGGAGATCTTGTGTGGCTACACCTTCGCAAGGAACGCTTCCCCAACGAACGCAAGTCCAAACTTCTACCACGAGCCGATGGACCTTTCATGGTGCTAGCACGCTACAACAACAACGCTTACAAGATCGAGCTCCCAAGCGACAAGTACAACATGAGCGACATCTTCAATGTCGAAGACCTCTCGCCATACCATGGTGATTAGCTACACCCAACAGACAAGACGGCGAGGACATCAAGTTCAAGGGGCAAGAAGAAGGACTGCTCAAAACTCCCAGTCATCGGACGACCGACGTCTCTCGGACGTCCGACGCCTGGAGGCCCCGACCGGCCAGCCAAGTCCCAGCCAGCGCCCGGACGACCGACACCTCCCAGCGCCCGGACGACCGAGCAACACCGGACGACCGGCACCACCACACCCGAGCCAAAACATTGGAAGAATGGATACCTCCAGATGAACGACCGACCCTGACCGGATGATCGACAAGTCCGGACCAGAGCCAAAACATCGGACGCCTGACCGGCACCAGACGTCCGGACCCTCGCGAGCCTTCGGCCGGCCCGTGACCATCGGACATCCGACGCCTGTATGCCCGCCCGCGTGTTGGGCCGAAGCCACTTACCCTTTCGCCCACTAAGACTATAAATAGACCTCCTCCTCCCTCTTTCTAGGGTTAGCAATGGTTTAGCTCATATTAGAGATAGAGCTTTGCTCATCCACTTGGTTACTTCTCCATCGGAGTTCACAACCTCTTTGGAGAAGATCCCCCAAGCGGATTCTGGAGCTCTTCGGAGAAATATCCCCCATGTGGATTCAAGACCCCTTCATGAGAAGACCCCTCAAGACCTCCTCATGGAGATGAACTTGCTACTTATATCATCGTTTGTTGGATTTGAATCGTGTATCTCTTTGTGTTTCGAGGATCTAGCACATGTGTGACCATATCTTGTTGGTTTGAGTGATTCTCTCGTGTTTCCCCCCGTGATTTCTCCTCGTGTTCTTCATAGGATCCCCTCCAATGGTGAAAGATCAGGCATCTAGAGTTCTACCCTACATCACAATCATATAGAACATGATAGCACATTGAACTTGCATACAAAAATTTCACACAGGTGGCACAATCAGGGTGGAAGCAGTGGATCGCTATGGGTATGGCTATGTTGAAACCAACAGACTCGTACATAACCGTTCATCGTCTTTATCGATGACGAGGAAATATTTTGAATGTTGTGCAAAGAAAACAGACGGACAACACAATAAGTTCTGCTAGCACATTAAGTTGACATAAACCCCTTCCTAAAAAAGTTCAGGTACAAAAATAGAACAGGTCACAATCGAATGTACTGGCACATCAGTGTTTCACACTCATTGCTCAAATATAACTAGTATCTGAGAAGGTTTAGTTGTTACCTCAAATTAGAGCACATCCAGGCAGCCAGCCCTGCATCTTCTCCCAAAGAAGCAGTGGCCTCCGCCGCATGATGGAGTAGGCCCTGTGCCATCCATCGTTCTGAGCAACATGGGGAAAGTCTGTGGTTGACTCCTGCAATGGACGTCGTTGACGGACCCTGGCACTAGTGGCGGCGGCAGGACTTCCATTGATGGATTGACCACTTCTTTGACATGCACAAAACTCAATACAGGTACATCCCTACCATTGTCCATGGCAGCCTTGGTGGCGACAAATTGTAATACCCCGGTTCCTACACCGGTATCTCAACACCAATCACCTTCGGTATGGTGGACGGCTTCTTCATCCATGCCATAACCATTAGAGCCCAGCTGTTTGGAGGAACAAACATACTTACGAGCTCACCTCCTAGGTCATCGATAAGCTCATTCATGTACTCGTTGTTCCAAGCACGTTGAGGCATGCCGTGGAAGGTAAGCTTTGTTAAAAAGAAAAGAGGGCATCGAACCCATCCTGGGTACAACCGATCAAAGCTCACCAGCGCGCCATCGCAGAACAAACGCCGGGAAGATTCAAACCGATGACTGCAGTCGAAAGTTGTCCGGAACCTGACGAAGTAACCAGCCGGTGGCAAAAATACTTCGGCAAGCAAGTCACTTATTTAGATGCTGTGCGCAATGCCAAGAGCTTTGGCAAGGTCATCCGGCGAGACAGGAGGCAGTCCGCGTTGATGGTTACCATCGGCAATTTGCTGGCAAAATGGTCGTCAAGCGCCGCCATGCCACTATTGAGCGACAACACGCAGCACCCGAAGGCAGGGCTGACCTCAGGATCTCTGCCTCGGAGATCCGCACTGCCCGGCGACATGATAGTGCGCTTGAGTACAGGGAGTACAGGAGGGGGAGTAGGAATCGAGATTCCAGAGGTGGGGGAGGGGTGGGAGATTGGGGATGAAAAGATAGCATGAATTTCGAACAAGCGCCAATACGCTCTCGGCACGCAAGCGCACGAAAACACCGGTGGCACCCACATGTCGGCCTAGGAGTCAGTTTTCTTTCTTTTTTGAGCACTCGACCTGCGAGTGATAATTGACCTGTTTGGCATTGTGTTACTACTCAGCCCATATTCAGCGACACCTCACTGGCCCAAACAAGTGTACATCATCAACAAGACACTGATCTCAAATCATAACTTGATAAAAGGAGATATACTCTAAACACTGGATAATGGTGATGCCCTCATTTAGCTCACTAGCAGTTCGAGACAATAAACAGTTTGAAACAATGATATATATACAACATTCAAACACTGACTAGTGACTGCTACTGACATAAACAGGAAGACATGGTAGTTCATAAGAAGTCTTGCTACACCACCAAAACGCACCCATCTGCAGCGCTCAAACTCTTGTGATTCAGATGAGAATGACATTCTAAAGAGAGGCGACTATTACATAGTAAGAGTGACATATAGACGAGGATGACCAAATGACAAGGAGTCTGCATAACAAAAGAGAGAACTACCCATCAAGAACAAGCAGCAAAGGCGACAAGTCATTCAAAGAGGGATGATCCAACACCATCATAATTTGCAGCCCCGCTTCAGCCACCCATGATTAGGAGACACAAAAACTCCAGCCTTTCGGCGTAACAACCCAATTACCTATCAACCTGAAGGCTTGAACCACATCACTATCTGTCAGACATGAGACATCCAAGGATCAAAGTTAATCCAGATGCCTTTGTCATTCTCACCTTCTTTTGGATGCAGGTTGTATCATTGACAATCAGGGGAGTTTGCTCCCGAAGTACTAGGGCTCATCGTGTAGGCACAATTTTCCCTAGCAAACAGAGCCTCTCTACAATCAAGGTCCTTGCCAATGGTGATCTCCTGGTTAATCGGATAATTGAGTCCGAGAAACAAAGAGTGTGAACCAAGGTTGCTTACCCGCCTCCAACTCAAAAATCCTAAAGGCACCAACAAGCCGGTATCCTGCTCATAGACGTAATAGCCACTCTCCGGATACTCACGTATTTCACGGTGCTTGTACGCAGTGGGGTTTTTGCAATATAACTTTTCTGGCTCATGTGTGGGAATGACCATCAATCTTTTATTGTCGTCTTATCGAGCGAGGAACCAGTTGTGCTTCCCTATTTTGGCAAAGGTGGTGTGATTACAAAGGGAAGAAACTGTAGGGACACTGCATCATATCAAAAAGGACATGCATTGTTAATGTAAGATTAGCATTATTCAAAGTATGAGTAGGACAATGCAAGAAACAAAATTGATCTGTCACTTTTGGAACTGAGAGGAAAATATAGGGAAACGTATACTGGGTTCGAAAATATAGAAGTGCCATGCATGGTTATACTCATGTTATCTCGCAATCGATTCTTCACGGGAAACTACCATGTCATGCATGTTATGTAATAATGTTCTGTCCTCACAAACAAATTCCTCAAGGAAATTAATAGACCATGCATTGTTATATACTCATGTTCTGTGGGTAAAATTCTTGTGAGGATATTATTCTAGCCATTGATTGTTGAAGGGAATATATGTATGTACACATGGTAAGCATTACAATATTTCACTACTTCCAAATATAGAGTTCTCCATATGCACATTTACTTCCCTAATGTATGGTTAGATGAAACCAACAGTGTGGTGCATGTTACTACATCATGAAAATAATTGATGACTTGTGCCCTATGTACACAGTCTCGCATGACCTTCCTGCTAGCACTATCTAATATTAGTTGAAACTGGATACGAATGATCCCACGGGCGGCAAAATCTCCCGCCTCCTTCTAAAATTTCCGCCACCTAGTATTTAGCATGTGAAATTCCCCTTTTGTCCTTGGTGCACGAAGAACAATTTTTACAATACGACCCTCATTTACATAATAGGTTGGGGTTCCTTTGGTAACTTTCGGTTCCCCCCACCACACGGCACCCCCATTTCCTCTCCCCTCCCGCAAAAAATGACTACTCCGTAGCATTAGAGCATCTTACATCATGTCGTACGTACTTCATTGGCCATTCTACCCCTTTCCCCTCGAAACCTAAACTACTCATCCACCGGCGTACCAGAGCCCATTCACTGCCAGTGTCGTCCACCTCACAGGATTTGCTTCTGCAGCTGCATCTACCCATCCCACCTCCCCTAGAAACAAGAAGACTGCTCATCCACCACTGTACCACAGCCCATTCAGTGTCGGCCTTGTCCACGACACCTGATCTACTTCGCTAGTACTATAATCAACTGCTACACATCTATAGTTGCCCCTTCGTACTCCCCACCGAAGACGCTTTGTCCACACCCTCGGAGAGGCCCCACCGGTGCCCCCATCGAAGGCCTCTGATCCTCTTCGCTGACACCTTCCTCAACCCTACCGGAGTCGCTTCACCTACACCATCCTCAACCCTATCGGAGTAGCTTCGCCTATACCATTCTCAACCCTACCGGCGCCACTTTGCCAACGCCCAAGTCACAGCCTCGGATCTGCTTCGTCGCACCCTCGTCCAACCTACCGGAGCACCTTCTAACGCCCTCAACCACGGCCATAGATCTGCATCGTCGACACCATCCTGAACCCAACAACCGGAGCAGCTTCACCGACGCCCTCATCCACGACCTCAGATCCGCTTCACCCACACCTAGTCCACCCTACCGAAGTCGCTTCACAAACACCCTACTCCATGGTTCTAATCTCCTTACCGGACCCCGACAGCCATCGCAGCGTCATCACCCTTGACGTTTCTAACCTGATTCTCACTATCTGGCAAGATGCCAAGCACCTGCCGCCGCCTAGGTACTTGTGACCTTTAAACCCATCTAACATCACCTGCCCGATGTATTTCAAATATACTGATAAGTCGTTGTTACATGTTATGCAGCTGGCAAGAACTACAAGGACAATGTTTCTTCTGGATCTAACACCTTAGCTAACCAAGATCCTGGACTGAGGCAT
The DNA here is from genome assembly GCA_021437245.1 of Aegilops speltoides. Classification (NCBI taxonomy): domain Eukaryota; kingdom Viridiplantae; phylum Streptophyta; class Magnoliopsida; order Poales; family Poaceae; genus Aegilops; species Aegilops speltoides. The sequence continues at coordinate 233,068,767 of CM038144.1, forward strand.
TGCTATTATCTTGTAAGTGCGTCTCTCTCTCTCTCTCTCTCTCTCTCTCTCTCTTATATTGTTGTGTGCCTGCCAGCGTGCTTTGCTAGGATTTTTGACCAGTAATCCCTTTGTGTAGACAATTATTTCCACCACTAGCTGCTAAATTAGAGATGTAGATGTCATACATGATACTCCCTCCATTCCTAAATATAAGTCTTTCTAGAGATTCCACTGTAGACTACATACAGAGCAAAATGAGTGAATCTACACTCTAAAATGCATCTATATACATATGTATGTGGTCCATAGTGGAATCTCTACAAAGACATATATTTAGGAACAGAGGTAGTACATTACACAAAATCGTAGGTGGCATGTAGGAATTCCAGTGCACTACATTAGGCTCCCTTAGTGTGCCTGCTAGTCCAGTACACAGAGTCGTGGCTAGTTTATGCTACGCACACAATTGTTAATTGGTGGTTTAAATATGCGCAAGGGATATGCAATGTATTATCATGTAGAGATATTTCAAATTAGCCATGTCAACTTGCAGATGGGGTGCCGCAATGAAAAAGTACAATATTTCTTAGTACTTGATGTATGTGGAAATTTCATGGAACATCGCAAAACAAGGAGAGGCAACGGTGAGCCTATAGAGTGTGCTATGGTTGGTCACTCCATTGCAATCATCGTGACATGTTATTTGTATGTTAGTGCTTTTGGCCAGGGTTCCTAGGGACAGATATTTTGAGTTATCCTAAGAAAATAAGCCCCTTTAAATATAAGCTCCAAATAATAAGCTAACCAGTTCTTTTCATTGCCTGCTTTTTTCAGCTTATCTATGGTATGATCAGTGAAAAGTCTAGATTGCATTATATTTTGTCATTTTGCTTCCCATATGAAAATTAATTTGACTTGCAAACATCACGAATTCAACCCAATGCAGTAATTAATAAGATAGGAAAATAGACCATCAATATTTGTTCAAAATGCAAATACAAAGATACCATCTACTTGGCACAATCTACTTTGGTCAATGTCTTCCATAGAGAGCACGTTGCCTAGTTTAATTGAAGAACTCATTGCCTAAATTTAAATGAAGAACCATTATTTATCGAAATTCGATGGTCCAAGTGGTTGGTTATTATCCTATTGCAGCACCACCTAAAAGCATCATATAGCAGCAGCAGATCATAGCAACTAATCATACAACAACAGTAGCAGTTGCAATTTATCATATACCAACAGTAGCTCATACCAATCCATCATATAGCAGCAGCAGGAGCAGCTCATAGCAATTCATCATATAGCAGCAGGAGGAATAGCTCATAGCAACTCATCATATAGCAGCAGGAGCAGCTCATAGCAATTCATCATATAGCAGCTATAGCTCATAGCAATGTATCATATAGCAGCAGGAGGAGCAGCTCATAGCAATGCATCATATAGCAGCAGCAGATCATAGCAATTCATCATATAGCTTAAACAGAACGAAAATTTGGCAAAAATTCAGAGGAGATCCTCACCTTGTTGGAGGAGCTCATCTTCAACAGCACCTCAAGGCCACGGCCTGGGAGGAGGGGAGGGGGAACGAGGTGCCATCTGTCGGAGTGGGGCATCGACCATAGTTGTGCGGCGACCGCCGGATTACTGCATTGGATGGACCATAGCGGAGCAGCTGCTGGAGACCATGAGAGTGAGTGGCGGCGCCAGAGGGAGGACTAGCCAAGGAGATTAGGCCCTACCTGCCAGCCATGTAGCCTAATTGGACAGAGCATCATCGAGGAGCAGGCCACATGGGACCTGTGGCGGCGGCTCGCTGGAGGAACCCTAGCGCTGCAGGTATGGGATCGGGGTAGAGGGAAAGGGGAGAGGAGATGCAAGCGGGCAGGGCAATTGAACGCTTGCGTGTTTGATTTTGCTTGAGGGTTGATACATCTCCAACATATCTATAATTTTTGATTCTTCCATCCTATTATATTATCTGTTTGGATGTTTTATATGCATTAATATGCTACTTTATATTGTTTTGGGGACTAACCTATTAACCTAGAGCCCAGTGCCAGTTTCTATTTTTTTCTTGTTCTTAAGCTTCACACAGAAGGAATACCAAGCGAAGTCCAAACGGAATAAAACCTTCGCGATGACTTTTTGCTAGACCAGAAGACACCCAGGAGACTTAGAGATCAAGTCGCAAGAGCCGCCAGGCGGCCACAAGGGGGAGGGTGTGCCTTGGGGGTAGGGCGCGCCTCTGCCTTGTGGGCCCCATGTCACTCCACCGACCTACTTCTTCGTCCTATATATTCACATATATCCCCAAACCACGAGAAGCAGCCACAAAAACACTTTTCCACCGCCGCAACCTTCTGTACCCATGAGATCCCAACTAGGGGCCTTTTTCGGCATCCTGCCGGATGGGGATTCGATCACGGAGGGCTTCTACATCAACTCTATTGCCCTTCCGATGAAGCGTGAGTAGTTTACCTCAGACCTACGGGTCCATAGCTTGTAGCTAGATCGCTTCTTCTCTCTCTTTGATTCTCAATACCATGTTCTCGTCGATGTTCTGGAGATATATCCAATGTAATCTTCTATTGCGGTCTGTTTGTCGAGAACCGATGAATTACGGATTTCTGATGAACTTACCTATGAATATTATTTGAATCTTCTCTGAATTATTATATGCATGATTTGATATCTTTGTAATTCTCTTCGAACTATCGGTTTAGTTTGGCCAACTAGATTGGTTTTTCTTGCAATGGGAGAAGTGCTTAGCTTTGGGATCAATCTTGCGGTGTCCTTTCCCAGTGACAATAGGCGTAGCAAGGCATGTATTGTATTGTTGCCATCGAGGATAAAAAGATGGGGTTTACATCATATTGCTTGAGTTTATTCCTCTACATCATGTCATCTTACTTAATGTGTTACTCTGTTCTTTATTAACTTAATACTCTAGATGCTGGCAGAAGTCGATCGATGTGCGGAGTAATAGTAGTAGATGCATAATTCTTTCGGTCTACTTGACACAGACATGATGCCTATATTTCATAATCATTGCCTTATATATCGTCATAACTTTGCGTTTTTCTATCAATTGCTTGACAGTAATTTGTTCACTCACCATATTATTTGCTATCTTGAGAGAAGCCACTAGTGAAACCTATGGCCCTCGGGTCTATATTTTTGAGTTTATTCCTCTACATCATGTCATCTACTATTTTACAATCTTTTATTTTTAGATCTATAAATCAAAAAACTCAAAAATATTTTATCTTCTGTTTATCCATCTCTATCAGATCTCACTTTTGCAAGTAACCGTGAAGGGATTGACAACCCCTTTATCGCATTGGGTGCAAGTTGTTTGATTGTTTGTGCGGGTATTGGTGATTTGTGCGTTATCTCCTGCTGGATTGAAGAAGTATCAGGAAGAATTTCGGGCACCGTTGCCGGGGAGATCTACGTCGGGTCAAGACATACCAAGAACTCTCATCTCTTGCATTACACTATTCGCCATTTGCCTCTCGTTTTCCTCTCCCCCACTTCTAAAACGATTTTTGAAAATATTTGCCTTTTTCTTTGCCTTCTTTCTGTATGTCTTTTTGTTTGTGTTTCCATGTGCCTTCTATTTGCTTGCATCTTTTCTTGCTAAAAATCTATTGATATGGATCCACTTAAAGTGTTCTATTTGGATCATCTTCGATCTATATGTCCTCGTGCTGAAACCCCAACCAGTTTAGTTGAGGGAAAATCTTTTGATGACCATGCTCATTTTGTGCGTCAACGTTTGTCTGAAAAAGGGAGACTCTTATGGAATCAAATAAAAAGTTTGTTGTGTTATGCTTGGAATCTTTGTGAAATTTATGATTTTAATTGTTGCTCTAAGAACCCTAAAAACACCTTCCCTACCTATGTGAGTTTAATGATAATGAAATCTTATCTTCTTATGAAAAGGATGTTTATTGTTACTATGATATCGAATAAATTGAAGAATTTGTTGATTTTAAGGGTGCTCATGAAGTTTCTTCTTTGATTGAAAAGTATGATATTACTCTCTACTAATCTGGAAATTCCGACATACTGAACTATTGCTATGAAAACTATGCTCATAATGCCATATGTTAAGGAGTTTATTGAGAGAATGACCGTTGCTTTGGAAGAAAATAATGATATGCATGAATATATAGATAATTATGATTCCGATGATTTGATTGAAATATCCCTTGATGAACATGATGCTTGCTATTCTTATGGCCGTGAAGCCAATATTTATGGAGATGAATTTGCTATAGTTCCTTATGTTAAACATGATATTGTTGCTATTGCATCCATACTTGATAGTTCCTTGAATCAACAGCATGATTGCAATGATGTTATTTTAGATTCTATTAATGACAATTATGCCAAAAATATGCAAAACCCTAAGCTTGGGGATGCTAGTTTTGCTATGTCCACTACTTGTTGCAATGATCATGATCGAGGTGATTCTTCTTATGTTCTCGAAAATTTATTTAAGCCACATGATGAATATGAGATTGATAATAATGTTTGCGACAATATTGAAAGTGGGTTTGGAAGAGTGTCAACTTTAGATCCCACATATTTGTAGAATGATCAATCTTATGAAGTTTTTGATAAAAGTGGGTTTGGAGAGGTCATGACTTTAGTTAATGTTAATCCCACTATTTTGGAAGAGTGTCAACTTGGCATGCATGTGGATCATGTTGAGAATATGATATGTGATAGCAATATTGTTGAATTTGCTTATGATCCTACATGTAATTATTATGACAGAGGAAAATATGGTTGTTGAAATTTTCATCTTACTAAATTACCTCTCTTCATGTTGAGATTGTTATCATCTTTTTCTTCTTACTTGCATATGCTAGTTTTTGCTTGCCTTGATAATTTGTCTGCTTATAAAATCTGTATGCATAGGAAGTATGTTAGACTCAGATGTGTTTGTCATGTGTTTTATGATGCTCTCTTTGTGCTTCAATTCTTGTCTTTCTTGTGAGCATCATCAAAATTATCAATGCCAAGCTAAAAGGCTTTAGAGAATAGCGCTTGTTTGGAGGCAACCCAATTTTATTTTTGGTTTTTTCCTTTTTTGTTCTTGGTTTGCTTTGAATAATTCATATAGACTCTGGTTAGATGTGGTTTTGTGTTTTAATTAGTGTTTGTTCCAAGTAAGACCTTTGGGATGGCTTACGATGATAGTTGTTTTGATCTTGCTGAAAAACATAAACTTTTACGCCCAGGAAAATAATTTTAGTAATTCATAGAAGTATGCTTTTGATCTGATTCTTTTTGCACAAGATTGGTACACAAATTTTCCAGGTTGTCCTCATTTTTCAGAATTTTTCGAGTTATAGAGGTATTCGAGAGTTACAGATTGCTACAGACTGTTCTGTTTTTGACAGATTCTGTTATTATGTGTTGTTTGCTTATTTTGATGAATCTATGGGTAGTACCGGGGCATATTATGACACCTCCGATTTAATCATACACTAATCATGCATGCTAATGTGTAAGACCAAGATCAGGGACTATACGGGATGATATCACAACACAACTCTAAACACAAATTAAAGATCATACAAGCTTCATATTACAAGCCAGGGGCCTCGAGGGCTCAAATACATAAGCTCGATCATAAACGAGTTAGCGGAAACAACAATATCTGAGTACATGCATAAGTTAAACTAAGTGCCATAAGATGGCTAGCACAAACTGCGATACAAATCGAAAGAGGCGCGGTCCTCCTGCCTGGGATCCTCCTAAACTACTCCTGGTCGTCGGCAGCCTGCATGTAGTAGTAGGCACCCTCGGTGTAGTAGGGGTTTTCGTCCACGGTGGCGTCTAGATCCTGGGCCCCAACATCTGGTTGCGACGTCCAACAAGAATGGAAAGGGGGAATAGAGGGAGCAAAGCAATAGCGAGTACTCATCCAAAGTACTCGCAAGCAAGGACCTACACTACATGTGCATTGGTATCTTCATAAAGGGGTAATGTCGGTGGACTGAACTGCAGAATGCCAGAATAAGAGGGGGATAGATAGTCCTATCGAAGACTATGCTTCTAGCAGCCTCCATCTTGAAGCATGTAGAAGAGAGTAGCTGGTAAGTTCACCAAGTATCATCGCATAGCATAATCATATATGGTGATCCTCCCCTTCTCGCCCTGTGGGAAAGTGATCACCGGGTTGTCTATGGAACTTGAAAGGTGTGTTTTATTAAGTGTCCAGTCCTAGTTGTCATAAGGTCGAAGTACAACTCTGGGTCGTCCTGTTATCGTGGACATGACTATTCGAATAGATCAATCTTCCCTACAGGGGTTCACCACATTACCCGACACGCTCGATACCTCTGGCTGGGCACACTTTCCTTGGTCATGTCCAGCCTCGGGAGATCGACACGTCGCAACCCTACCTACGCTCAACAGAGAGGTCAGCATGCCGATCTAAATCCTAAGCGTGCAAGGGTCTGGGCCGATCGCCCGTTGCACACCTGCATGTTGCGAACACGGACAGAAGCAGACCTAGCCTCCCTAATACAGGCATTCCAATCCAATCCGGTGCACGCTGCTCAGTCGCTGACGTTAAGAAGGCTTCGGCTGATACCACGACGTCGGTTGCCTATATCTTGTCGCACATGGCGGTTAGTGCATATAGGGTCAACGACCCAACTCAGATCAAATACCAAGATCTCGTTAATCGTGTTATTTGATGTATCTGCGGATGCCAACCAGGGATCAGGCTCACATGCCTCCTAGGTGGTCACAACCTGTCCTGTCGCTCCGCCACAAAGATCCACATAGAGGGTCATCGGGAAAAACATGTCCTTTCAGCGCCCAATCCGTGAATCACTCGCGGGTACTCTACGAGCCGACCCGACTATAGTCACCACATGTATAGTATGTATGTAATATATATATATACCCGAGTGATCATGGCCCGATAGTATAGCATGGCAGGCGGAAAAGAATGTAGGACCACTAGTGATAACTAGCAACCTATACTAAGCATGTAGGATTGCAGGTAAAGGTATCAACAATTGTAGCAACAATGACAGGGTATGCAACAGAATAGGAGCTATCGAATCAACAAGAGTAGTAGATCTAATGCAAGAATAAGAGAGAACAGAGCGGGCCATATCTGGTTGGTCAAAGGGGGTTTGCTTTCCTGGTTGCTCTGGCAAGGAGGGGTCGTCGACACCGTAGTCGAACTAGGGGTCACCGGTAGTCTCGGGGTCTGCCGGAAAGAAGTAACGGCGGGGGAATACAATAAATAACAGAGGAATCAAAGCATCACTAAGCATAACATGGCAATACGCGGTGTTAGGGGTGACCTGACACAGTACTACGCGATACTGGCGAAGGGGGAAAGCATCCGGGAAAGTATTCTCGGTGTTTGACGTTTTTGGACAGTTGAATCGGAGCGGGGAAGGTTGCACATTCGCTATGCTTGGTACGTGTAACAGATGAACGGACTGCGTATTCGGATTCATCTCGTCGTTCTGAGCAACTTTTAATTACAAAGTATTTTCATCCGAGTTACGAATTATTTTATATTAATTTATAAAGATGTAATCATTTTGAGGAATTAACAGATTTCATCTAATTCGAAAAATCATTACTGCATTATCATGACATCAGCGGTCAACGCTGACAATTGACTGGTCAAACCGACATGCGGGTCCCGCATGTCATAGACCTGTGAACTAACCTAACAGACTAATTAACTAAATTAAGTTATTATGTTAATTAACTAGTTTTAATTAACTCACTAAGATGACGCCAAAGAGCTACAACAAGGAGAAGATGTCAAAGAGCTTCGTTCTGGAGCTGAGATGATTAGGACTGGCACAATGCAGCTGATGAAGATGTGTTGCACTGTCAAGCAACCAATCCAGGGTGCTTGACGTTCTCTGAAGATGCGTTGGATGAACGGAAGACGGGCGCGCGATCTCGATGCTGTTTCTTTCCGGAGAAGATTATTATCCGCCTGCTTGGCTTGCAGCTGTGTTCTGATACTTGATCTGACCTTTTGAGATTGTAATAGGATAGATGTTATGTCGTGCTATCCAGGTTTTCGCCCCATGATACTCGTTTCGACGGCGAGCGAGTATGGTGGGTTTCCTGGTAGTGCCAGAACTAGCTTTACTTCTTTCCCTCCCCCTGTCCTTCTCGTTTGAACTGGTTGTATTTCCGTTCTTTGCAATGGAAAGGGGTAAAGCCCGGTTCTAAAAAAACTAGTTTTAATTAATTCACTAATTAATTAATTATTTTTTACTTAAATTTCCTTTCTCTTTATTATTTTAAAGGGGCTGGGCCCCGCTGCCATTGGCCCAGAGGCCATTTGGAGCGGGCTATCGGGCGCGAGCGGGGGCATCCACAGGGCGCTGGCCCCAGGCACGGCAAACCGGGGCCACGACGAGGTGCAGCGGCACTAGGAGTGGGGTTGGAGGCTCTGTCGGGGCTACCCGGGGCGTGGCGGACGGCTACGCAGCAAAAGCAGAGCAGCTGGAACAGGGGGCGGGGCGGGGCGTGGGACAAACGAGGAAGCAGGGCGAGGAGGAGTGATGCGGAGCATCCTTCCATCATCCCCATGGACTCTACATCAACACATCCAACCCCACAAGGACCCATGTCAAGAGCTAGAGCAAGTGCTTTGGAAACTGAGGTGAACTCCTTCCTACTAGACTTGCATATGGACACAAATGGAACATGTCTACTACCTCACCAAAATGTGCTATGCCTCCTTACGTATGAAGAGGAACATCACCAAGAAGCTCAGGAGCATCACCAAGTAGATGGAGAACCACCCCAAGGCCACGTGGACCAAGAACAAGGACAACAACAGCAGCACAGGAAGCTCCAGGCGACCCCGTGCGCACGGGCCCCCGATACCCCGTGCCCACGGACTACCCAGAGATTTGGCTGAGCACCCTGCAAGACGGGCAGATACTACCGTGCCCACGGGACCCCCGTGCGCATGGGCCCAACTTACCCCGTGCGCACGGGCCTCCCAGGATGGACGGCTAAGATGATGACTTCGGCTCCACTTCTCCTCCTCCGACCCCAAGCCTATATATTTCGTACCTAGGGCCATGTTTAGGGTTAGCAAAGTATTAGATGAGATCTTGGTGAGCTTTGCTCCATTACCTTCCCTCTTTGAGGATCAAGACCCCCTAGGGAAGAATCCTTGAGGATTTCAAGACCTCCATTGGGAGAAGACTACCTACCACCAAGACCCCTCTTCCTTTGGATTTGGGATGAACTTTGCCATTGTATCTTTCCTTTGATTGTGTTTGAGACTTGTGGATCTTGTGTTGTTACTCTAGTGGATGTGTAATTGGGAATTGTTGGAGTGATTTCCTCTTTGTGTTCATCCTTGTGTTCTAGTTGTTCTTGTGATTTCCCTCCATTTTCCCCCTCCAAGTGTGAAAAGGTCCTTCCTAGGATTCTACCCTACATCATATGGTATCATGAGCCAGGTTGATTCACATCTTGGAGTCCCTACCTTCCACTTTCTAGCTTGATTTTGTTGTTTTTCGTCCTAATCCGAAAATCCCCACCAAAATAGCCCCCAAAAAAAATTTCTTGCAATTTGTTGATCTTGTGAGATTTGGTTTATTTGATCCACGAATTTGGTGTTTGGCAAGTGGATCTACACCTCCACCATCATCCCCACCCATCCCCCACTGGAATTTGGCCAAAAACGTGCAATTACCACGAAATCACGGAAGTTCATCCGCTCTCGGGAGACCCCGTGCACACGGGCCATCGGGACCCCATGCACACGGGACCCCGTGCACACGGGCCTCACTTACCCCGTGCGCATGGACCATCCAGAAACTTTCGGCCATTTTCTATTTTTCTTAATTTGTTTCACCACCACCTCTTGTGTTCGTCAACACCATTCCACGTGTTTGTTGAGTGTTCGGTTGCGATTTCTCTTGTGTCCTAAGGTGTTTCGGCTACTTAGGCGCAACTTGGTATCATCATCGCCACCAATCATCGACTCGAACAACACTTCGGCTTCGACAAGATCATCTTCAACCGTAAGCAAGGACGGTAACCTCGACAACACCTTGTACCCCTTGCCATTAACTTGATAGCTTTGAGCCCTTTTGCGTAGCTTACCCATCGAGACTAGCTTGTTGAGTATTGCTGGGCCACGTCTTAGTGCACCATTTAGTGTTCCGTCCATCCCGTGCATATACTACTTGTTACCTCATTGTGTGGCTCGCATATCAAGCATCGTGGCATAGTTGGAAAAAAAAGTGAGAAAAAGCTTTTAAGCAAAAGAGAAGAAAAGCAAAGAGCTTATAAGCAATAGCATCGAGCCTTCGCATTCGTACATCATCTCGGTCACTACATACATAAGCATACTTGGGATAGTGAGACGAGTAGACTCTCTATTAGGTTGGTGCACTAGCGTATCTAGCCCATTAGTGCAATCGAGCTAGCGTCTCTCTAGTATCCGTACGACAAGAGCTTTTCCCGTGTTTCGATATCTTCGAGTGTAGGATCGAAAGTATGTCTAGAGGGGGGGTGATTAGACTACTTGACAATTTAAAAGTTTAGCCTTTTGATTAGGACAAGTTTTTAGCAAGTTCACAATGATGATCAAGTCAAGTATCACCCTACACATGCAATTCTAGAGTAATGGCAGCGGAAAGTAAATTGCACATGTAGTAAATAGAGGTGGAGAAGAGCAAACGCAATTTGGAGACACGGAGATTTTTCTCGTGGTTCCGATAGGTGGTGCTATCGTCAATCCACGTTGATGGAGACTTCAACCCACGGAGGGTAACGGCTGCGAGAGTCCACGGAGGGCTCCACCCACGAAGGGTCCACGAAGAAGCAACCTTGTCTATGCCATCATGGCATACGCCCACGGAGGACTAGCCTTACTCGGGGTAGATCTTCACGAAGTAGGCGATCTCCTTGCCCTTACAAACTTCTTGGTTCAACTCCACATCTTGACGGAGGCTCCCAAGCGACACCTAACTAATCTAGGAGGCACCACCTCCAAAAGGTAATAGATGGTGTTGGTGATGATGAACTCCTTGCTCTTGTGCTTCAAATGATAATCTCCCCAACACTCAACTCTCCTCACCGATTTGGCTGTGGTGGAAGAAAGGATTGAGTGGAAAGCAACTTGGGAAGGTTAGAAATCAAGTTTCATATGGTGGGAGTGGAGCAACTTGATCTCAACACAAGGGTAGGTAGTTTTCTTCTCGTAAATGTAAGGTAGGAGTGGTAGTTCTTTCGATGGCTCTCTCCACGAATGAAGAGGAGGTGGAGGGTATTTATAGCCTCCACACAAAATCCAACTGCTACACACATTTGACCAATCTCGGTCGGACCGAAGTTGACAACTCGGTGAGACCGAAAGTTCAAATCTTGTGAACGTTGGGATTTTCGTGGGACCGAAAATACAATCTCGGTGAGTCCGATTCTTCCAAAGACTAGGGTTTGCCAATCTCGGTGGGACCGATTTTATCATCTCGGTGACACCGATTTGATTACGTAGGTTCTGAAGGTTGGCAACACTAGTTTCGTGAGACCGAGTTTGGAATCGGAAAATCCAAATTTCTAGGGTTTGGGTATATGGTGAGGTGGTTCATCTCGGTGACTGAAGTTTATGGAATCGGTGGGACCGAGATTACTTATGAGTATATGTTGGAATGAAAGATTGTCGATAGTTTGGGAGATAGATCACTTAGCACTTTGAGCAACCAGATCATCATCATAACCTCATCCCCTTTAATAGTATTGGCTTTCCTATAGACTCAATGTGACCTTGGATCACTAAACCAAAAATAGAGTCTTGAGCTTTTGCCAATGTTTTCCTTAGCATTTTGAGGGGTCCACATCATCACCATTGCCATACCCATATCAATGAACTTTCAAATGATACTCAAGAAGTTTTTAGTTCAATGATATATATGTTGTTATTAATTACCAAAACCACCGGGATTAGTTGCACTTTCAATCTCCCCTTTTGGTAATTGATGACAACATATAGATCAAAGCTTCGACAAATGATATAATCAATGAATAATATCGTCGCTTTGAGAAGTATGTGATAAGCAAGAGCTCCCCTAAATTTGTGCATTATTTAAGGTTTATGCTTGAATGCAAATGCACAATCGATTAGGATCATGGGTCACTCTTCCATGTCACATACATCTTGGTGGAGCGCACAAAATGATAAGAATGAATAGCATGCACCCAATCACCAAGACATGAGTAAATGATCATACAAGATATGAATAGCATATGATAAGCATTAAGCACACATTAAGGCATAGTATGATCAAGCACTCATCAAAGTAGAGCAAACGAGTATCAAACACACGGAATGTCTCGGAAAACTCAAAAGTATCTCAAGGAAACCGCAAATGAAACGAAGAGCAAAAGCGAGCACTCTCTCGAAGTCCTATGATCTATACAATTTCTCCCCTTTGGCAACAAGTTACCAAAAGTTCGAAGGTATAGAGCTAAACGTCACTAGGGACTCTGCTTTGGCGGCTCATGCAGGTTGATGGAGTTGAGATAGCTGCTTCGCAAAGGCTTCGCCAAGTCTGTGGAGCTGGAGGAGTGGACACTGGAGCTGGAGCTGGAACTGATGGAGTTGTGGGAGGTGCTGATGCAGTAGCCCTGGGGTCTGTCACTGGGATAGCAGCTGATCTGGGCTTTGTGGGAACCGGAGCAGGCTGCTCATAGTCATCCTGGACAAGGTCATCCTGCATCTCCTGCATAAGCTCTTCCTTCTCCCTCTTGGCTTCCTTGATATCTGCCTCAAGCTTGTTGACAGTGACTTGCACTTCAGTCAGCTTGACATCCAGAGCATGGAACTTGTCTTCAACTATCCTCTCAAGACTCTCCGAGACGCACTATGCTGGCGGGCATAGTTCAATCCTCGGTAGCTTCAAGAAGCTGTTCTCCAACGCTCTTGGGTTTTGCTGCTGCTGCTTCCTTCTCAGCTTTAGCTTGTTTGGCAGCTTCAGACTTAGCTTGACCTTCAACAGACGTGGGATCATCCTCAGTCATCACAACTTCATTATCCTCATGTTCAGGCTGCAGTGGAAAGTGGGGTCTATCCAACAAGTAGGTGCCCGTGCCAAACTTGGCATTGATGAGCATCTGAATGTGCGGGGCAAACCCACATGACCTCTTTTCAGTCTGCGTCATTGTCCTCTTGATAGTCTCAACTATCGTGTCCATCACCTTGAAAGGTGCCTTCGATCTAGAATATGCAGCATGTTGATAGAATAGCCTCTTATCATGCGATGATCTCGGACTTGGGCATTAAGGTATGCCTCGTAATCGTGTTAGTGGTTGGGAGACCTGCTCAAGATGATACATCGAGCCGAGCTTCCATATCTCTACATCCTTGGTGGTACCTCATTGTACATATTTTCATAGACTCATGATTTTTCTTGGGAATCCCATAGACATCAACATCATCATCTCTTGATCTTTGGAGCATTCAAGAGTGCAGCCCACTCTTCAACAGTTGAAGAGAATCTCCGCCTTCATCATCCATACACCGCCATCCGGATAGAAATGTGTGGCATAGAATTGCATAATCATCTCATCATTCCAAGTATCGGTTTTCGACCAACGAACTCAAGAACTCCACATGCGGTGAAGCTCTCATGCACATGTGGAAAGTAGTCTCTGGTTTTCACCGCCGATGTATTCCCAATCAACATATCTTGTGTCAAGAATAATGGGCTTCTTGTCCATGAGCACTGCCTCATAGAAATCTTGTTGCTCTCGGTGTGGAACCTTGAATCAACAGCAGTCCTTCTCCGGTGGCATATGGATCAGCTTGCCTCCATAGCCTGAGACCTTTGTCCTTCCTTTCCTTCATATTTTCAGCTCGAGGATGAGCATCATTGTGGACTGGCAGTTTCTGTCTGAGTTTCAGCAATACATGTGCCTCTTCATCGACTCACTGGTGGCACATTGTCCTTCTTCTTCTCTGAAAGGTGAATGTTTCTCACTGCCTTCTTGGGCTTGGCAAGAAGCTTGGCTTGAGCTGCCTTTGCTGGAGCAGATGGCTTAGACTTAGTAGGTGCTCCTGCCCTGATGGCATCTCCCATCAACTTAGGCTTCTGAGGAGGCTGGGGTGCTTCCTCATCAGAATCATCATCATCTGCTTCATCATGTACAATCCTCTTCCTCTTGGAAGTTTTCTTTACCTTGCTCGAGGTTTCTTCTTCCATGCTCAACTTCTTTGCAATCTGTGGACTTCTTCACCTTGTCGGTGCCTTTCTTGGTTTGTCGCCCTTGATGCTCTTTGGCAACCACTTTCCTCTTAGGCTTAGATGTGATCTCTTCCTCAAGAACAAAGTCGAATCCTCTTCATCGAATTTCTTCTTCTTCCGCCCGGTGGCACCGGAGGCAAACCACTTGGTGTGCTCCTCTCACCATCATCGGAAGAACTGCTGGCTTCAGGACTAGTGCCCCTCTCGAATTGCAATTGGTGATTCAGACTGCTCGCTGTCACTTGCATCGATATGGCCGACAACCTGTGAATAGAATAGGTATAGGCAGAATAGAAGAGTTATCACAAACTGCAGAAGATTTTGCAAAAAGAATGAGTTCAAATTTCAGTTTTAGGTTTTCACAGAATGCATTTTGGTCTGACCGAGTCTAAAATTCGGTGAATCCGAAGTGTCTAAACAGAACCTTTCACCCCACTTTCGGTTGGACCAAAATGGGTTTCGGTCTAGCCGAGAACACTAGGGTTTCACTAAATCCTCATTTCGGTCTTACCGATTTGCACAACTCGGTTGGACCGAAAAGTGCAGTGCAATGGCCAGAGGCCAAATCGGTCAGTCCGAGAATGTAGAATCGGTCACACCGAGATGTGTTCGGCGGAAACCTAACACTAAAACTTTCACTCGAATTTCGTTCTAAGAACTAATCTGCTGGATAGGAAGATCTCAAACGTGGCAAGAAGCTAGGCAAACCTATCGCATTGAATCGAGGTTGAAGACGAGAGGATCAAACTCACCCTAACTTGGTGGAGTTTTCACGGCGGCAACGGCACGGAGAGATTGACCGCTGACGGCGACGGAGACCCCAGCGAGGGCGCACAAAGCATTTACGGAGACGATCCGGAGACCACGGCGACGGCAAAGAAGGGTTTGGGGCGAGGCGTTTTGAAGAAAGAATCAACACGCGCTGCCCTCGGTATATATACCTTCATCTCGGTGGGACCGAGTTGAAAACTTCGGTGGCACCGAAATGGTTAATCGCAAGCGCTACTCACTTCGTCTCGCCGAATTTGTAACTCGGTTTCACCGAGGTGAAAACCTAGATCAATCCAAGTGTTTTGGTCCGTCCGATTTGAGTATATTGGTTTGACCGAAAGTACTTAGAAGGTTTTGGAAGTTAAGTTTTGACGGATCGGTGGCTCCGAAAGTGCTCCTCACTCGGTCCGTCCAAAAAGACTTGTTCAAAGTTTGTGATATAAGCATGAATAGAATTTGAGACAAGAAAGCATAGATAGCTAGGGGAGGAACTTAGGCATTCTTGTCCATCCATTTGGTCAAAAAGAAAAATCCAAAAGTCCAAAGCAACAAATGGATGTCCTCGAATGGATAAAATTATGCATCCAACATGCTCACACAATAAGATAGCAAATGAAATATGTGTCAAACATGCACAAACAAAACACTAGCTACTATCACACAATTTGGCGATGACTAGGTCATCTATATATGAGTATATTGACTTAGGAGTCAAATGAGAACATTTGATCATAGGTCATACTCATCGCTTAAGCACAAGTGGGGTTACCACTTTTACATAAAGCATTAATGTGTTCACATCATTTGAAGATGCTTTAGCTCAAATCTTTAGAGCAAAGCTCCCCTTGATGTGAGAACCCCTTTAAAGGGTCAAACTAACCTTGGGTTGTCGAGAAGACTTCATGTAGATGTTGAAGATGTGGATGCTCAATGTTGATGAAGATCATCAAGAGTTGGGAGCAATCCTTTGATTCGGGCACTTTCAATACCTACATGGGTTAGTCCCACAAGGAACAAACAAGGATATCCATGGACATAGATTGAAGTACACACTAGATGATGTCCATGAAAGCAATGATTACCTTGTCCCTTGACTTACCAACAAGAGGGTTTGTGACTCCATGAACTAGTGCAAGATGTGGAAGTTGATTGCACAAGTTCTTGCCAAAATGAATGTGAGTGAAGTATGTTGGCGGAGTCACCTCAAGAACTCTCTAGTTCTTCTTCTTCGATCCACATCATCTTGATGGGAATCCTTGGGGTAGTAGTTGAGCTTGACGAAGTAGAACTTGAAGTTTCCTTGGGAACCCACTTGACCATGGCCTTAGGTGCTTCAATAAATGCATCAATCTCCTCTTGAAGCTTGTCCTTGCCTTTTAGCTTGTGGTCTTGTGGTAGAAGATCATCTTGAGCTTGTTCCACATTGGAAGAAGTAGGATCATACTTCTCCTTTTGAGAAACAAACTTTGGAGTGGGATATTGACCTTCTTCCCATTCAACACCCTCGGCGTTGAACTTTCGCTCAAAACCAATTCCTTGATTCTTCGGTGCCTTCCTTGCTTAAGTAACAATTTCTCAAAGTTCTTGCTTCCGCAAGGTTCTTGTAGACACCTTTCTATAATCCCTTTCAATAAACTATTTTCTTGCTCAAGTGTAACTTGGCTTGAAACATTGTTAGTGGAATCAAGAGAACTACTAGAAGTAACAACATTGGATTTAGCATGATTATTGTTACTACTAGATGAAGAATTTTTCTTATGCTTGTCATGCTTAGATTTAATAGGTGGCAAGAAATTAGACAAGAGAAGTCGCTTGGCAAGATATGAAGAACTCTTCTTTCAAGATCGCCATTGATAGCTTTTAGGAACTCATGTTCTTGCTCTAGATTGAGCTTCTCAAGCGTAGCTTCTCATGAGATCTTAGGAGCTCTCTATGATCTTCTTGAGTTGTTTCATGAGCTAACTTAAGAGTGTTTAGTTCTTTAGTTAGACGCTCAATCTCCTTCATAGCATTGTCATTCGACTCTTCTCGACTATAAAGACTACTAGCATGTTCATCATTACTAAGCTCACTAGATTTGTCATGTAAAAGCTCATCTTCACCAAGCAAGTCATCCTCATCACTATCAAAGTCAATGAATTCAGGGTGTGATACCTTGGGGCCTTTTGCCATGAAGCATCTTCCAATTCCCTCATTTGGTGAATCAAACAAGTCATAGGAGTTGGAGTTGGAGGACACGAGAGCAAGACCGCAACACCTTCATCTTGATCAGATTCGGAGTTGGAGTGATAGCTTCTTTCGGAGTGATTGTTTGAGTCGGAGCCGGAGACCCATTCACCAACATGAGCTTGATGTTTTCTTCTTGTGTAGCTCCTTGATGACTTGTCTTTCCTTTACGAATCCTTGCTTCTCCGAGAGGATCTTCGCTCATAACGATCATCTCTACTCCTTCTCTTTTCGAGGCGACTCTTCTCTTGAGCTTCTTCTTCTTGGAGATTCTTTCTTCTCTTGTGGGGAGTCGAACACTCATTTGAGTAGTGTCCGGTCTTCCACAATTGTAGCAGTTTCGATCACGACTAGAAGATCTCTTTTCATCATATGATCTAGATTTTGAGCTTCTTTCCTTGCTTCTACTCTTGTAGAATTTGTTGAAGTTCTTCACCATTAGGCTTATCTCTTCATTGGAAACTAGCTTGTCACTTGAGGTTGTGGGAGCTTCAACTGTAGCTTTGTAAGCACCACTTGACTTGTTGTGAAGCTCTTCCTTATCTTTAAGTGTCATCTCATGAGCAACAATTCTTCCAATGACTTCGGTAGGCTTGAGATTCTTGTAGAACTCCTCGGGACACAAAGCATTGAAGAGAATGTCACAAGCTTGAGCATTGTTCTGTAACATCCGCAATTCATCCGCTGTAGCTTCGCGATCCGGAACTTTTCCTTCCTCGAAGAACTCACCTTGCAAGCCAACACAAATAATGCCCCATGCGGCAGGGTTATGTCCAAGAATATGCATTTTCATTTTATGCTTCCAACTAGCAAAATTTGAACCATCAAAGTAAGGACCTCTACGAAAATTACCCTCACTAGACGCCATACTCTCCTAGGTTGTGAAACCAAGCTTATGGAGTCCAATGCAATGGAAACCAATCCAACGGAGACCAAAGCTCTGATACCACCTGTAGGATCGAAAGTATGTCTAGAGGGAGGGTGATTAGACTACTTGACAATTTAAAAGTTTAGCCTTTTGATTAGGACAAGTTTTTAGCAAGTTCACAATGATGATCAAGTCAAGTATCACCCTACACATGCAATTCTAGAGTAATGGCAGCGGAAAGTAAATTGCACATGTAGTAAATAGAGGTGGAGAAGAGCAAACGCAATTTGGAGACACGGAGATTTTTCTCGTGGTTCCGATAGGTGGTGCTATCGTCAATCCACGTTGATGGAGACTTCAACCCACGGAGGGTAACGGCTGCGAGAGTCCACGGAGGGCTCCACCCACGAAGGGTCCATGAAGAAGCAACCTTGTCTATGCCATCATGGCATACGCCCACGGAGGACTAGCCTTACTCGGGGTAGATCTTCACGAAGTAGGCGATCTCCTTGCCCTTACAAACTTCTTGGTTCAACTCCACATCTTGACGGAGGCTCCCAAGCGACACCTAACCAATCTAGGAGGCACCACCTCCAAAAGGTAATAGATGGTGTTGGTGATGATGAACTCCTTGCTCTTGTGCTTCAAATGATAATCTCCCCAACACTCAACTCTCCTCACCGATTTGGCTGTGGTGGAAGAAAGGATTGAGTGGAAAGCAACTTGGGAAGGTTAGAAATCAAGTTTCATATGGTGGGAGTGGAGCAACTTGATCTCAACACAAGGGTAGGTAGTTTTCTTCTCGTAAATGTAAGGTAGGAGTGGTAGTTCTTTCGATGGCTCTCTCCACTAATGAAGAGGAGGTGGAGGGTATTTATAGCCTCCACACAAAATCCAACTGCTTACACATTTGACCAATCTCGGTCGGACCGAAGTTGACAACTCGGTGAGACCGAAAGTTCAAATCTTAGAACGTTGGGATTTTCGTGGGACCAAAATACAATCTCGGTGAGTCCGATTCTTCCAAAGACTAGGGTTTGCCAATCTCGGTGGGACCGACTTTATCATCTCGGTGACACCGATTTGATTACGTATGTCATGAAGGTTGGCAACACTAGTTTCGTGAGACCGAGTTTGGAATCGGAAAATCCAAATTTCTAGGGTTTGGGTATATGGTGAGGTGGTTCATCTCGGCAGACTGAGTTTATGGAATCGGTGGGACCGAGATTACTTATGAGAATATGTTGGAATGAAAGATTGTCGATAGTTTGGGAGATAGATCACTAAGCACTTTGAGCAACCAGATCATCATCATAACCTCATCCCCTTTTAATAGTATTGGCTTTCCTATAGACTCAATGTGACCTTGGATCACTAAACCAAAAATAGAGTCTTGAGCTTTTGCCAATGTTTTCCTTAGCATTTTGAGGGGTCCACATCATCAGTCATTGCCATACCCATATCACTGAACTTTCTGAAATGATACTCAAGAAGTTATTAGTTCAATGATATATATGTTGTTATTAATTACCAAAACCACATGGGGATTAGTTGCACTTTCATCGAGCTCATTCCTTGGTTGTGCGGATCCCATTTATCTTCTGTGTGTGTGTTCCACGTGTTATTTTCGGAGGTTGCTCTACTTGTCTTATTTGCCATTTGTGAATCTTCTCAACTTTATCAACATCTTGACTAACATTTGCTTGAATTATTTGTGCCTTTCCTAACCAAACTCCTCCATAGACCATTTACTTGTAGGTGTGAGAAACAATTCCCGGTACCAATTCCCCTATTGTAACATCACGTGGGATAGTACTTGTTACATCCACAATCTTCGGAAAAGGTAACTTTGGTTTTGTTCTCTCATTTTCCTACTCACCACCACTTTCTCATGATGGATAGGCCAAGTTCTTCTACAAACCCACTCTTCATCGAGCAAGACGACGACATGTCATCCTTCGTCACCAAGAGCCACCTCTTTGGTGCACAACTAGCTCTACATCAAGAGCAACAAGCAATGAACGACCGCATCGACAACCTCGCCACCGACTTACGACTCTCCGAGCAACGAACACGCGACTACTTCGACAACAAGCTCGACACGCACAAGCAAGAGAACGATGCAAGAATGGACGAGATCCGAGCTTTGTTGGTCAACCGGCCTCCTTCAACTTCTTCCTACTCAAGACGGAGCCACTCAAGTCGCCACTCCGACGACACCTTCTCCGGCTAAAGTACACCATCATCAACCATTCTTCAACGAGCCGCGCGTCAAGACCGTCATGCATCTCGAGATCCGCTACACGCAAAGAATTCACAAGAGCAAGTCGATGAGCAAGTCCCTCGTCATCAAGCAAATCAAGTCGCTTTTGCTCAAGCTCAAGAATGACAACGTCTTCGTCGACAAGAAGAAGAAGAATGAGCGCGTCTACACCAAGAGGAACAAGATGCCGAGGCCCAATGTCTTCAACAACAACAACGAGAAGCACAAGCTATTGAGGCGGAACGTGCCCTTCAAGAATCAAGTCGAGCCATCGCCAACCGCAATCGCGAACGGCGCAATCAAGAGGAAGCCCTTCGAGAAGAAATACAAGAAAGGAACTATCGACCACGTGTCCATCGTCAAGTTTCTCAAGCTCCGCCACAAGCTCGTCAAGCTCCACCTCAACCTCAAGCGCAACAAGAGCGACACCAAGTGGAACAAGTGCTTCAAGACCCTCCTCCACACCAAGAGCAACATCATGAGGAACGAGCATTCGAAGACCCTCCAAGGCAAGAGCGACACCGCAACCGCTACCAAAATGAAGAGCAACACTATGGCAAGCTAAAATTCACAGTGCCCAAGTTCAATGGAAGCAATGATCCGGAAGAGTACCTCTCATGGGCATTGAAGGTCAACAAAATCTTTCGTTTGCACAACTATGAGGAAGAGAAGAAGATCGCAATGGCATCACTTGAATTCCAAGACTATGTGCTCATATGGTGGGAACAAGTCCTTGAGCGCCGAGAAGCAAGAGGTGACCCTCCAATCACCACTTGGACTCAAATGAAGGATGTCATGCGAGCACGATTCGTGCCCACCTACTACAACTGTGATCTCTTCAAAAAGCTACAACTCCTCAAGCAAGGAACAAAGAGTGTTGAAGAATACTACAAGTAAATGGAGATAGCCATGATTCGAGCCAATGTCAAGGAAGATGATGAGCAAACAATGGCACGATTCTTGAATGGACTCAATCATCCCATCAAGAAAATCACCGACTTCCAACCCTTCTCCAACCTCATCGAGCTAGTACATCAAGCGACCAAGGCGGAACGTCAAGTGCAAGATGACTTCAAGTACGCCAAGTACTCATCCAAGACATACGGCTTCTCCAACAATCAAGCTTCAACAACTCCTCCAACCTCTACTTCAACCAAGCCTTCTTCAAGCAACGACGACAAGACAACATACAAGAAACCATCATCAAGTTCAAGTCGTCCTCCTCCTACTACAAGCAACTACAAGCCGTGTGCTACTTCCTCTACTCCGACCGATGAGACCATCAAGACAAGTTCAATCAAGTGCTTCACATGTGGCGGCCGAGGCCATAAATCCTTCCAATGCACCAACAAGCGCACCATGACCCTCAACGACGATGGCACCTACGACTCAATGAGTGAAGATGAAATGGAAGCTATTGAGCAAGTGGCCATGCACCGGCGCGTGAACGAGGATGAAGATGATCAAGTCTTTTGTGATGAAGATACGAGCCCCGGTCTCGTTGTCTCCAAGGTCTTGACACTTCAACATCAACAAGGAGAAGACCAATGATGCCATATCTTCCAAACCAAGGCCGGCATCAATGGACGATCCATCAAGGTCATCATCGATGGAGGTAGTTGCCACAACTTGGCAAGTGAAGAACTATGCTCCAAGCTTCAATTGGTCAAGAGGAAGCACCCGCACCCCTACAAGGTTCAATGGCTAAGGACTCCAAGACTATACGAGTTGAGCATACGGTCCAAGTATCCTTCAAAATCGGTGCATATGAAGACACTTTGGAGTGTGATGTGGTCCCAATGACCGTTTGCCACCTCCTTCTTGGTCGTCCATGGCACTTCGACCGTGGTGCCATCCACAATGGGCGTACAAATCACTATAGCTTCAAGATGAAAGGAAAAGAATATGTGCTACGACCCATGTCTCCTAGTCAAGTGATAGCCGACAAGCAAGCCACCCACTATAGAGAGAAGAGTGAGAAAGAGAGCCACCAAAACATGAGTGAGAGCAACAAGCCACACTTGAGCGCCTCTTCGCCTAGAGAGAAAAACCTCATCCTATTCGCCACAAAAAGTGAGATGAGAGAAGTGTGTGAGAACCCATCAAGTGTGATGCACTTTGTACTCGTGTGCAAGGATGGCGACCCAAACACTAACACCACTCACGAGCTACCTTTGGTGTTTCAATCTCTTTTGCAGGAATTTCAGGATGTTTTCCCCGATGAGCTACCTCCGGGTCTACCTCCTCTACGAGGCATTGAGCATCGAATTGACCTCATCCCCGGAGCGCCACTTCCAAACAAAGCTCCATACCGTGTCAATCCCGAAGAAACAAAGGAGATTCAACGGCAAGTACAACAACTAATCGACAACGGTCATGTACGTGAAAGCTTAAGCCCTTGTGCCGTTCCCGTTATACTTGTGCCTAAGCCCGATGGAAGTTTCCGCTTGTGTTCCGATTGTAGACCTATAAATGCTATCACCATTCGCTATAGGCATCCCATTCCTCGCTTAGATGATATGCTTGATGAACATAGTGGAGCCAACTTTTTCTCAAAAATTGATCTTAAAAGTGGCTATTATCAAATCCGCATACAAGAAGGTGATGAATGGAAAACTGCTTTCAAAACAAAATTTGGCTTATATGAGTGGTTAGTCATGCTTATGGGTTTATCGGAGGCTCCCGGTACTTTTGTGCGTCTCATGCATCATGTACTTCGACCTTACATTGGAATCTTTGTTGTGGTTTACTTCGATGATATTCTTGTGTTTAGCAAAACCATGAAAGAGCATCTTGATCATGTTAAGCTTGTTTTGCAAACACTTCGCAAGGAAAGTCTTTATGCCAACATGAAAAAGTGCACATTTGGTGTTGACAAAGTGGTTTTCTTGGGTTTCGTTGTCTCTTCCAAGGGTGTCCATGTTGATGAAACTAAAATTGAAGCAATTAAAACTTGGCCCCAACCCACCAATTTGCAACAAGTGCGAAGTTTCCTTGGTCTTGCAGGTTTTTATCGCCGCTTTGTGAAAAACTTTAGCACTATTGCCGCCCCTTTGCATGCTTTGAGTAAGAAAAATGCTCCTTTTGTTTGGGGAACGTTGCAATCAACCGCTTTTGATGAGCTCAAGTCTTTGCTTACTCATGCTCCAATTCTTGCTTTGCCCAACTTTGACAAAACTTTGGAGGTTCATTGTGATGCAAGTGGTACCGGAATTGGCGGAGTTTTGATGCAAGAAAAACGAGCAATTGCATATTTTAGTGAAAAACTCTCCGGTGCTCAACTTAACTATCCCATCTATGACAAAGAATTGTATGCTTTAGTGCGTGTCCTACATGTTTGGGAACATTATCTTAGACCTCATGAGTTTGTCATACACACCGATCATGAAACGCTAAAGTACTTAAAAGGTCAAACTAAATTGAACAAGCGTCATGCCAAATGGAGTGAATTTATTGAATCTTTCCCATATGTGATCAAGTACATTAAGGGTAAGGAAAATGTAGTTGTCGATGCATATGCACACTTGTCACCCAACTTGAGTTGAATGTTATTGGCTTTGAGCACATAAAAGACTTGTATGCTAGTGATCCATCTTTTGCACCTCATTATGCTAAATGTTTGATGCATACATCTTGGGAACAATACTACATCAAGGATGGTTATCTTATGAGAGCTAACAAACTATGCATTCCCGAGTCTTCTCTTTGTTTGCTACTTTTGCAAGAGGCTCATGGAGGCGGACTCATGGGACACTTTGGACGCGACAAGACTTTCGCCACACTCTCCAAGAACTACTTTTGGCCCAAGATGTTCCGTGACGTCTCACGCTTCACCACAAGATGCTCTACATGCCGCAAAGCTAAGTCAAAAGCTCAATCTGATGGTCTTTACATGCCTCTTCCTATTCCTTATCAACCTTGGGAAGACATTAGCATGGATTTTGTACTTGGTTTGCCTAGAACTCAAAATGGAAAGGATTCCGTGTTTGTTGTTGTGGGCCAATTTTCTAAGATGGCACATTTCATTCCTTGCAACAAGGTAGACGATGCTTCACATATTGCAAATCTCTTTTGTAGGGAAATCTTACGCCTCCATGGAGTACCAAAGACAATCGTCTCCGACCGCGACGTAAAGTTCTTGAGTTACTTTTGGAAGACTATGCGCCAAGCTCGGAATCAAGCTCTTGTTCTCATCTGCATACCATCCTCAAACCGACGGCCAAACGGAGGTGACGAACCGGACACTATCCACTCTACTTCGCGTGTTGATCAAGAAGAACATCAAGGAGTGGGAGGCGTGTCTACCCATCACCGAGTACACCTACAACCGCGCAAGACATTCGACTACCGGCAAGTCCCCCTTCGAGGTCGTCTACGGCTTCAACCCATTGTCTCCATTGGACATCCTACACCTACCTCTACAAGAGCGCACCAACATGGATGCGAGTGCACGAACAAGCTACATCAAGAAGATGCATGAAGATACAAGAAACATCATTGAGCACCAAGTACATCGACTAGCGACCAAGCTCAACGTCAACAAGCAACCCATGATCTTCAACATAGGTAATCTCGTGTGGCTACACCTTCGCAAGGACCGCTTCCCCAACGAACGCAAGTCCAAACTACTACCTCGAGCTGATGGACCATTCAAGGTGCTAGCACGCTACAACGACAACGCCTACAAGATTGAACTCCCCCGAGACAAGTACAACGTGAGCGACATCTTCAACGTCAAAGACCTCTCGCCTTTCCATGGTGATGAAGATCTTGATCCGAGGTCGGATCCTTTCGAAGGGAGGGGAGATGATGCGGAGCATCCTTCCATCATCCCCATGGACTCTACATCAACACATCCAACCCCACAAGGACCCATGACAAGAGCTAGAGCACGTGCTTTGGAAACCGAGGTGAACTCCTTCCTACTAGACTTGCATATGGACACAAATGGAACATGTCTACTACCTCACCAAAATGTGCTATGCCTCCTTAGGTATGAAGAGGAACATCACCAAGAAGCTCAGGAGCATCACCAAGGAGATGGAGAACCACCCCAAGACCACGTGCACCAAGAACAAGGACAACATCAGCAGCACAGGAAGCTCCAGGCGACCCCGTGCGCACGGGCCCCCGAGACCCCGTGCCCACGGACTACCCAGAGAGTTGGCGCTGGAGCACCCCGTGCGCACGGGAGTGTACCGTGCCCACGGGACCCCCATGCGCACGGGCCCAACTTACCCCGTGCGCACGGGCCTCCCAGGATGGACGGCTAAGATGATGACTTCGGCTCCACTTCTCCTCCTCCCACCCCAAGCCTATATATTTCGTACCTAGGGCCATGTTTAGGGTTAGCAAAGTATTAGATGAGATCTTGGTGAGCTTTGCTCCATTACCTTCCCTCTTTGAGGATCAAGACCCCCTAGGGAAGAATCCTTGAGGATTTCAAGACCTCCATTGGGAGAAGACTACCTACCACCAAGACCCCTCTTCCTTTGGATTTGGCATGAACTTTGCCATTGTATCTTTCCTTTGATTGTGTTTGAGACTTGTGGATCTTGTGTTGTTACTCTAGTGGATGTGTAGTTGGGAATTGTTGGAGTGATTTCCTCTTTGTGTTCATCCTTGTGTTCTAGTTGTTCTTGTGATTTCCCTCCATTTTCCCCCTCCAAGTGTGAAAAGGTCCTTCCTAAGGTTCTACCCTACATCAAGGAGGCCGCGAGGAGCAGCGGGCGCCGAGCGGCAAGGTAAGTAGTAGGCGAGCAGCAGCAGGCAGAGGACCACTGGCGGGCGTGGGTGCATGCACGGGGTGTGGGGGTGTGGCCGGCGTGCGGGTCGGGCAGCAACGGTGAGCGGTGAGTGGCACGGGGCACAGCTGCAGCAGGGCGTAGCGGCAACAACAGTAGTAGAGGACGGAGGAAGCGCCGGGAGTAGCGACGGGCGGTGAGCAAGGGCAAATGGGACTCGGCGGGGAGGGGAAGAGCAAAGCCGGGCGGGAGAGCAGCCTGGCGCAAGCAGAGGAGCGGTGTGGGCGTGTGCTTGCATGCAAGGGGGCCAGGGGGCGCGTGGCCGCAGACAATCGCCGACGGCGAACAACAGCGGACAACAACGGCGGCCGTAGCAACCAAAAAACAAAAACAACGTCGGAACTCGTAACCGAGCTCAAGCTCAAGGGAAAACGGCACAGTTGCTCACATCTAGGGTGTTGCCATGCTCGAAGGGACACGAGGAGTCCGGGGTCGAGGGGATCGATGGGGAGAAGCTTCGGTGGTCGCGATGCGGAAACTGGTCGATGTCGTCGATGTGGGGAAACCCCGGCCGAACGGGCGTGCGGGGGTCGATGATGTCGAGCTCCATGGACCTCCAGGACATGCTCCGAGGACGCGGGGACGGCGATGGCAGCAGTGCGTCGATGACAACGCTCGATTTGTGCGTGGAGGAAGAAACCGAGGGGAGAAGGAGATCCGGGTGTGCTAGGGTTCGTAGGGGTGGACCGGGGGGATCGAAAGGAGGGGAGATGGGCCGGCCTGGTGGGAGGCCACCTGGGTCGATAGGCCTAGTGGGGGGGTTGGCCTTTGTCTCTTTTTTTAATTATTATTTTATCTTTTCTATTTTTATTTTAATTATTTAATAGTTTATAGTTTTACAAAAAGTAAAACCCACTCCTAAATTAGAGTTGTAAATTCAACTTTTGTCACAAAAATTTTGGGACAAAAATAAAGTACCTTGTATTCTTTATGAATTAAAAAGCATTTATGTTATTGTTTCAGTTGTTGTTTTATTCATTTTAGGGCATTCAAATACTTTTAAAAATGTTGGTTTCTCCACCATTATTACTTAGGATTTATTTGCCACAGTTTGTTCTTTTTTTAGTTTTGACTTTTGAAAACTTTAAATTTTGACTTTGATTTAAATTTGAATTTGAACCGGCTTCGACTCGCAAGATTAGCAACAGTAATGATGGTGACATGGCATCATTAGCAGGGGATTACTGTAGCTTAGTTATCCGGGCGTCACAATTCTCCTCCACTACAAGAAATCTCGTCCCGAGATTTAAGAGGTGGGGGTAAAGGGGGAAGGTTCTCGCTATGAAATTCTAGCGAGTGTTCCCGGTCTTGGTTGCTCTTGTCGAAGAGGTAGATCCATTACGCCGATGTCTTTAGTTCTCTGCTTCCAGTCATCATGATGAAGTCTGCAAGTTTCTTCAAGAAGTCCATCATACTTATGAATAGGTAAGGGGCAGCTCGACAACGACAGAATGTTATAATGGTAATAATCTGGGGTTAACCTATGAGTGAGCATATGAGTACCTCTAGAGTTGGAACTCAGGAAATACATCGAGAGAAAAAAAAAGTAGGCATGGGAATCTTCAAGCGGGTAGGTAAACGTTCGATGCCTGAAACAGAGTATGAGATGGGTTCAGAGCAACATGAATAGGTATTGGGTCTGACACCAAAATAGATCATCTCTAGGAAGGTGGCTGATGATCTACATATGAAGCCAATTGTGAGGAATAACTATGGAAACAGGGGTGTACAGGCGAGTCAGGTGTCGATCCTGTGGAACTGTGGGTTATGGGCCCACCATGTGTGTTAAAAGTAGGAAAGGCGTTGACATCTTGTACGGTCATGATAGCAAGGCATGTCAGAGGAGAGCCCGTCTGTTATGTCGACAACAACATCGGTACCAAGGGCGAGGGACGAAGAGAACCATTTTCCTACTCGTTGAACGAGGCAGACCAATAGGCAAAGTTCTCGTCCATCGATGGCTACCAGAATGTCATCAACAATAGTAACAGGGTCTTACTGACAGGGTTGTACACCGAGGTGTTTACATAAGCATGGAAATATTACTGCTAATGGCATGTAGATCACAAGAAAGGTTAAACAAAGCAATGGAAAGGAAAATGAGACTGTTATGTTAATCAGACCAATGGAAATGAAAAGGTGTTTATACTCAAGTATTAGAGTATATCCTTCCAAAGGACAAGCAGAGATTGATATACACGATAGGATAGAAAGTAGAAAACCACTTAGGTAAATGGGGAGGAATTTCATGACATTACCCATACAGCGGTGTTTGGATAATTGAGCAAGAAACATTTTGCATTGGGCTTGACATGTTCTTGTTCAAAATCGAAGTACCACAGACATGCTTCGAGATAGCATTTACATGATCTTCAAGCAAAGGTCAAACCTTGGATACACGAAGGATTCATTAGGAACAACTTGTAGAATAAGTCTTAACATTTCCTCATGGAAGAATGGATAACCTTGCGTAAAGGAAACTATAACAATAGGGCCTCCGGCTAGGTGTGCTAGGCATGACACCACCTTACCAGGTCATATAAAGATAATTGTTATAACTCTTGGAAATTTGTTCCAACCATCATATCTGACCGAGATTCAGATCTGATTGGTGTCAGGATACCACAGAA
The DNA here is from genome assembly GCA_021437245.1 of Aegilops speltoides. Lineage (NCBI taxonomy): Eukaryota > Viridiplantae > Streptophyta > Magnoliopsida > Poales > Poaceae > Aegilops > Aegilops speltoides. Next base: position 233,097,596 of record CM038144.1, read on the forward strand.
TCAGGAAGCTTGAGAAGAAAAAGTGCAACACAAATTGACGAGAAGACATTGTAAGATCTCGGGAAATGAACTATGGAAGGTAGTTCCGAAACAAGAGTTCGTCATTAAACCAAGGGGAGGATGAGGAGGTGGCTGATTGACTCAGCGACGATTCATCGAGATTTCCAAAAAGATGGATTTCCACAATTATGTGAACAAGGAGATAACATTTGTCAGATCAAATGGTATAATGATGTATGCTCGAGGAAAACCTACACAATTGAAACGTTGGTTGAAAGGTGCACCCGAAATGTGGGCTTAGGTAGTATGATCAAGGTTAGAATGGTGATTCAATAACCAACAGTCTAAAAATATTGTCGACCATTAACTTCAAATCAATAGGGTTGCTAGAAGTACATAATCCAAGCATCATCGTTCACTTGTTGGTATCCTAGTTAGAATCGGCACGGAGACCAAGAAAGAATGTAGATTGTGAGAAGTATCACTATACCATGAATTCTTAAGAGATGGAGCAATGCTCACAACATCCTTGACAAAAAAGATAGTAATACTTCGAGGTATAACATAAGACAAGCTAGATAGCAAGTTGCATCCATAACATGAACAAGTTTGAGATGAATGGAAGGTAAGGATGTTGTGGATGGTAACTCAAATTACCAAGGGACGAGGATGGCACTTATCATCGTGAATTCAATTGATATCCCAGAAGGAGTCAAAATATCGATGATGATCATGACAAATTTTGTGGAGAGGCTCCACGAAGAAGCAATCGAACAGCGGCTGCATCAAACAAAAGGACTGATGCAGCGATAGATTATTGGATCCACGGATACAACACCAACTCAGAATCAAGCTTTCTATTCAAGGTGAACGATAAGACGAGGAAGATCGACGTAAGCTTAGCTCATCGTCGAAAGTTGTGCTCTGAAAATAAGGACCATGTAGCACAGTTAAAAACAACATGATAATGATAAAGCTAATTAGGCTAGGAATGACGTGATCGGGTACAAACCCATAAGTAAAGAAGATTACTAAGAGTTGTTTAATCACGGTGCGGACTCGATTAAGTAATCAGCATCCTTGAGTGTCTAACAACTCAGAACCCGAGAAAAATTGAAATTAGAGAGAATGTAATACTTGGGGAAGACTCTTAATAAGAAACATGGCTGTGATATCATCAAGATTCCAGAGGGTAATACTCGAAAGTAGGACATAATAAAGGTTGTACATGTGTATTGATCTGTAGAAGACAAGTACTGCAACTTGTCCGAGAGAAGGAATAAAAGAATATCAATATGGCCGGAATCACAGTTGCAATGGACCAAGCATAGATACAAAATGAACTTATAACAAGGGGATTATTATTAATACAAGAAGTTTCCATGACAAGTTCAACATCGGTTCTATGGGCCTGAACACAAAGTTCAAGGTCGACTTCCAGTTATCCAAAGCACAACCTTACATTCACTTCTCTATTCGAAAATGGCATTAGCGTTGTAAGTTTTACCTGGTGAAATACCAGATGAGTATGACCCGTGAAACCTTTTGGGTTCACATAGATTAGAAAAAGCATTGGTTCAACTCATCGGGGCATCTTAGGAACATATACCATGAACTTCAGGAGTAAACAACACAAGCTCTATAGTAGGGCATGGTTGGCCAAATCAGAGAATACAATTTACCAAGGCACTATGCATCCGAGGAAAGAACTTCTCGAGGTTTTTGTATATGAAGGACACTGTCAGATAGTAATTCAACAAAGGATGTGACGGTCCATAACAAAGCTGATGTGAGCATCGGCACACATCAAAAGGAAGAGACAATGCAAAGACAATGGATTATAGAAGCAACTGACTAATTCAAAGCTCAAGTGTAAAGGAATTATGATTTCCAAATTAAGGGATCAGAAGCAAATGCTCTTGTTAAGGATGGATAAGTTGAGTAGGCTTAGGGGTACAATCAATGGCAATTTGATTGGTCGAGATGCAGCTCATGTTTAAAATGACGTCTGAGCCGGAAGGATGAATTCTAGGATCCAATTGAGGATTGCAGGCATTCACAACATAATGGATCAAGGGACTTGAAATGATAGTGACAGATGATGTCAATGGAGATTACTAGAAATATGGAATTAACCATAATGTAGGAAGGCAAGGAATTCAGGAGCAATAGGCTGCTGGGGATTTTTGGAAGATCGAATAGTATTTCGAAGACCTTTGTGAAACACATGAACAACTGGGGATGAGTGGACACTCAGTAAGTGCAAGGAATTATCCATAGGAGTATTAATGTGGAAAAGAGCTACAAAGTAGTAGGCACAAGGGATTCATGGAATATCAAAGAATTTTTCAGGGTATCAAGTAAATAACAAGGGCAACTAGGAACGAAGGTATGAATGGCAAGTGTAAGTAGTTATCCATAAGGATTTATCGGTGGTCGGGAATAGCAAAACTGATGAGCACAAAGTCTCGAGAGAACATCGGAGAGTATCTTTGAAATCTTCTGGTGAAGCAATCGATCATCTAGAATGAAGGGTCTCTCTGGGAGGAAGTGGTTACGAGAACCTAGAGTTAGAATTAGCAAAATCATTTAACCTGAATAGAAGAGAGATTAGAATCCCAGAGTACAAATGAGGAATAAAAGATCCTAATACAACCCAATGGCGAAATGGGCCCGTAAGCCACACAGCCATGTTAGTAAAAGTTTTGTAATGACTAGACTCAACTTCGGAGAAGGAGTTTGGAAGGGGGATTCCTACAGGCAGTAGGCTCTGATACCAACTTGTGATGCCCCCTATTCAATTGTACACTAATCATGCATGCAAATGTGTACGACCAAGATCAGGGACTCGCGGGATGATATCACAACACAACACTGAACACAAATTAAAGATCATACAAGCTTCATATTACAAGCCAGGGGCCTCGAGGGCTCGAATACATAAGCTTGATCATAAACGAGTCAGCGGAAGCAATAATATCTGAGTACAGACATAAGTTAAACAAGGAGCCAAGAGATGACTAGCACAAACTGGATACAGATCGAAAGAGGTGCAGGCCTCCTGCCTGGGATCCTCCTAAACTACTCCTGGTCGTCAGTGGCCTGCACGTAGTAGTAGGCACCCTCAGTGTAGTATGGGTCATCGTCCACGGTGGAGTGTGGCTCCTGGGCTGCAACATCTGGTTGCGACGTCCGAGAAGAATGGAAAGGGGGAAAAGAGGGAGCAAAGCAACCGTGAGTACTCAGCCAAAGTACTCGCAAGCAAGGATCTACACTACATATGCATTGGTATATGTATAAAGGGGTAATATCAGTGAACTGAACTACAGAGTGCCAGAATAAGAGGGGGATAGCTAGTCCTATTGAAGACTATGCTTCTGGCAGCCTCCATCTTGGAGCATGTAGAAGAGAGTAGATGGTAAGTTCACCATGTATCATGGCATAGCATAATCCTACCAGCGATCCTCCCCTCGTCGCCTTGTGGGAAAGGGATCACCGGGTTGTCTCTGGAACTTGAAAGGGTGTGTTTTATTAAGTATCCGGTTCAAGTTGTCATAAGGTCGAAGTACAACTCCGGGTCGTCCTGTTACCGTGGACACAGCTATTCGAATAGATCAATCTTCCTTGCAGGGGTGCACCACATTACCAGACATGCTCGATCCCTCTGGCCGGGCACACTTTCCTGGATCATGTCCGGCCTCGGGAGATCAACACGTCGCAGCCCTACCTAGCTCAATACAGAGGTCAGCACGTTGGTCCAAACCCTAAGAGCGCAGGGGTCTGGGCCCATCGCCCGTTGCACACCTGCACATTGCGAACGCGGCCGGAAGCAGACCTAGTCTCCCTAATACAAGAGCAGGCGTTCCAGTCCAATCCAGCGCGCGCTGCTCAGTCGCTGACGTCAAGAAGGTTGCCCATATCTTGTCCCACATGGCAGTTAGTGCGTATAAGGTCAATGACCCAACTCAGATCAAATACCAAGATCTCGTTAAGCATGTTACTTGATGTATCTGCGGACGCCGACCAGTGACCAGGCCCACCTGTCTCCTAGGTGCTCACAACATGCCATGTCGCTCCGCCATAAAGATCCACATAAAGGGCCGTCAGTAAAAACATGTCCTTTCAGCCCCCAGTCCGTGAATCACTCGCGGGTACTCTACGAACTTACCCGACTATAGTCACCACACGTAGAGTATGTATGTAGTATTTACCCGTGGTCACCTCCCCATTGATCACGGCCCGATAGTATAGCATGGCATACAGACAAGAATGTAGGGCCAGTGATGATAAACTATCAACCTATACTAAGCATGTAGGATTGCAGGTAAAGGTATCAACAATTGTAGCAACAATGACAGGCTATGCAACAGAATAGGAGCTATCGAATCAACAACTATAGTAGATCTAATGCAAGAATAAGAGAGAAGAGAGTGGGTGATGTCTGGTTGATTAAAGGGGGTTTGCTTGCCTGGTTGCTCTGTCAAGGAGGGGTCGTCGACACCGTAGTCGAACTGGTGGTCACCAGCAGTCTCGGGGTCTACTGGAAAGAAGTAATGGAGGGGGGACACAATAAATAATAGAGCAATCAAAGCATCACTAAGCATAACATGGCAATACGCGGTGTTAGGGGTGACCTGACACAGTACTACACGATACTGGCAAAGGGGGAAAACATCCGAGAAAGTATTCCACAATCAAACCGGAGGGGGGAAGGTTGCGCGTTCGCTCTTCTTGGGACTTGTGCCGGACAAACAGACTACGTATTCCGATTCGTCTCATCATTGTGAGCAACTTTCATGTACAAAGTATTTTCATCCGAGTTACATATTATTTTATATTAATTTATAAAGATTTAATCATTTTCACGAATTAACAGATTTAATCTAATTCAAAAAATCACTATTGCATCATCATGACGTCAGCGGTCAAACTCCAACCATTGACTGGTCAAACCGATATGTGGGTCCCGCCTGTCGTAGATCTGTTAACGGACCTAACAGACTAATTAACTAAACTAAGTGATTATGTTAATTAAGTAGTTTTAATTAAGTTAATTAATTCACTAATTAATTAATTTTTTATTTACATTTTCGTTTCTCTTTCTTCTTTTAAAGCGGGTGGGCCCCACTGCCATTGGCCCATAGGCCAATTGGGGCGGGCTACCAGGCGCGAGCGGGGGCATCCGCCGTGCTAGCCCCAGGCGCGGCAAACCAGGGCCGCGGCGAAGCGCAGCGGCGCGAGGAGTGGGGTTGGGGGCAATGTCGGGGCTGCCCGGGGTGCGGTGGCGGGCTGCGCAGCAGAAGCAGAGCAGCTGGAACAGGGGGCTGGGCGTGGGACGGACGAGGAAGCGGGGCGAGGAGGAGGCCGCGAGCAGCAGCGGGCGCCGAGGAGCAGGGTAAGCAGTAGGCGAGCAGCAGCAGGCAGAGCACCGCTGGCGGGCGCGGGCGCACGCATGGGGTGCGGCCGGCGCGCGGGTCGGGCTGAAGTGGCGAGTGGCACGGGGAACGGTTGCACAAGGGTGTAGCGGCAACAGCAGCAGTAGGGGACGGAGGAAGCGCCGGGAGCACCGACGGACAGTGAGCGAGGGCAAGCGGGACGCAGCGGGGAGGGGAAGAGCACAGGCGGGCGGGAGAGCGGACCGGCACGGGCAGAGGAGCGGCATGGGCACGTGCCGTGCAATGGGGCCAGGGGGCGCGTGGGCGCACACGACCGCGGACGGCGAACGACAATGGACAACAACGGTGGTCGGAGCAACCAAAAAAAAAAGAAAACGACACCGGAGCTCGTAATGAAGCTCAAGCTAAGGGAAAAACGGTGCGGTTGCTCACATCAAGGGTGTTGCCGTGCTCGAAGTGACGTGAGGAGGCCAGAGTCGAGGGGATCGACGGGGACTAGCTTCGGTGGTCGCGACGGGGAAACTCGTCGATGCCGTCGATGTGGGGCAACCCCGGTCGAACGGGCGTGCGTGGTCGATGAGGTCGAGCTCCACGGAGTTCCAGGACACGCTCCCAGGACGCGGGGACGGCGATGGCAGCGGCGCGTCGACGACAACGCTAGATTTGTGCAGGGAGGAAGAAACCGAGGGGAGAAGGGGATCCGGGTGTGCTAGGGTTCGTATGGGTGGACCGGGGGGATCGATAAGAAGGAAGGGAGATGGGCCGACCTGGTGGGAGGCCAGCTGGGTCGATAGGCCCAGTGAGGGGGGGGATTGGCCTTTGTCTCTTTTTTCATTATTATTCTTATCTTTTCTGTTTTTATTTTACTTATTTAATAGTTTATAGTTTTACCAAAAGTAAAACCCACTCCTAAATTAGAGTTGTAAATTCAACTGTTGTCACAAAAAGTTTGGGACAAAAATAAAGTACCTTGTATTCTATATACCTACTATTAAAGGGAATAGGTATTCTTGGTTTGGTCCTGTTTTGTTTCGTCCCGTTTTAAGTTTTTTTATATGTATGCTATTTTTTACTTATGTTTTTTTTACTTTTGTCCGTTTGACGAACATGTGCAAACAAAGAAAACCGGGACGTCACTACGCAAAGTCAATTGTTCCACTACTTATTTAGTGATTAGGGCCTCTTTGATTCAAAGGATTTTCATAGGATTTTTGAAGGATTGGAGTCCATAGGAATTTTTCCCGTGTTGATCGTTTGATTCGCGGGATTGAATTTCATAGGATTTTTTCCAATGAATTCATTTGTACTACATTTCATAGGAATTCTAGCATCCACTCTAACCTCTTGGAAGAAATCCTTTGTTTTTCCTACGATACAATCAAACAAACTCAAATCCTATAGGAATTCAATGGGCATGTCATTTCAATCCTATATTTTTCCTATTCCTGTGTTTTTGTAATCCTGCGAATCAAAGAGGCCCTCATTCTTCTTAATAATATATGGCAAAGGAAGTGCGGCCACACATGGTCGCATTGTTTTTTCCTAGCTTCAAGTGCTAAAAATTAATGCGTCTGGCGGAAGTCGAACTCGTAACCACACAAACTATTCCAACCTCGATATCCAACAAGGCAAACTAGATGTTGTGAATTAGCATGTTGTATTAAACTTCAAATTTGTATGCACGGCTAGGTTTGCTTCGTTTTTTTAGAGGAAGCTAGGTCTGCTTTGTATCAATTCTCCCGCTGCTCTGTCACCTATACTAGGCCAATACGCTCCTAACTGGGATGTTTCTACAGCCAACAAATTTCTCTGATGGGCTTCATATTCCTTGGTTTTCTTTTCGCAGGCTGTGTTATTGTCCTCGAGGACCGAACATAGAAATTGGGTTAGTTACTCAGAAAAAAGTACCACCTTGCTTTTTAAAATCAAATTTCACAAATTTAAATACGTCCATGAGTTACCTAAAAATCAGCAAGCCATCGCAAGAAAAGGATGAAGTGTGGGTCCCATTTATATTAGAAAATTAAGGAAGAAATTAATGCATGTATGCCCCAATAAAATAGAGGAATATCCCATGAAAGAGGACCCGATTGGTGAATAGAAGAGAGGAAGATTCGATGAAAAAGGACCTGGTTGGCGCATGCCAATAAAATAGAGGACTATTTGATGAAAAAGGACCCGATTCATCATGAAATAAAACAAAAGGAAGATGCGATAAAAGATGACCCGGTTTGCAATGAAAGTGCATGGCTTAAGTGAGATTACTGGAAGCTTTGAGTATGCATCCAGGAATAAAAGAGGAGGGAGTGACTAATGTTGATCAAAGGTGTTGTATAAAAAGGGCACCCATCCAACATTTAAAAGGGAGAAAGAGCCCATATACAAAACATCATGGCCAAGCAGTTTCAAAAATATGTTGCTGAGGGATGTTCTGTCTAAAATTTGAGTTTTTGTGATGTTTAGGTGCAAATGTCAATTATCTATCCCGATGCAAAGCACGGGCATATGTGCTAGTCTTTATCTACTACCCCTATAAAAGCACGAAAGGGCGGAGAACCAATTCATCACATCCATCAAATCCTCTGGTCTGATGGTCTACATCGCTCCATCATACTAAAGGCGTTTTATGCCTTAATTACCCACCATGCCATTAGCTGCTAACCTCTCCTACCCACAAGAAAAAGGAAAACTGCTGCCTCCCGCTATCCTCTCCCGAACACGCTGTCGCCCCGGCAGTTTGCCGCCCGTCACCACCCCGCGCCTCGCACGCCGCTTCTTCTCTGTTTCCCATCCACGACTTAACGCGCCGACGGATCAGGAGGCAAAGATTTTCCTTGTTTCTCTTTGCAACCAACCGCTTCCACCTGCAGCCATTGCCATCCCACGACGCCCCGTTGTGCCCTGCATCTCGCCATCGTCGATGAGGCCCCCTGCAGGCACTGCCACGCCGCGACGGCTCGCCATGCCCTGCATCTCGTCGCAACCCACATCTGGTGCGCCATCCGTCTCACGGCGTCCCCCATCTCGCCGCTCCCGCGATGCCCTGCATCCACCCGCTGCTCCCCGGCCACCTGAAGGTCCCCCGATCCCCCATCATGTGATATCCAATTTCAGGTTTTGTGAAGCCATTATCAGCTAGGGATTGGATAGCAGAAGCATGGCGTGTATAAGATCTGAACATTTAAGACTTGCAATGCAGCTCAATGGTATGCCTTCCTCAGTTCCTTATAATCTTTGAAGCCTAAATACTGAACTATTTTTTTATACAAGCCTGAATGTTCTTACGTGTTACTGCTTTTGTACAAGACAACATGCGTGCAACGTCTACAAAAGTATTTTTCGACTGTTTTGTGTGCTTCGGGCAACACATACATTAAGCTGTTGCCATTGCCCATCATCTCCTAAACTCTATTCTAGGAAGCATGGTTTCGTTTTATCCCACATATATATCAGTATATAAGTATGTTACCTTCTGTATAATGTTGGTGATTTGTCCATGGAGATATTTAATTAAACAATGTTTATCTTCTGCATCTTTTTTTTATCTTTTTACCACGACAGGGATGGAGCTCTCAGCGATGTGGAGTTCAATGTCTTTCAGGTTGTTCTATACAGTGTTATTAGTGTTTTAGTATATACTTATTTGCATAAGAAGTTTGCTTATGTTAGTGATTCCACTCGGCAAAGGAAATATTCTGCCTTCAATACAACAAATAAATTCAATATTCATGCGCTAAATGGAAATCGTTAGTTCATTATTACTACAATATTACCAGCTATTGATTTTGTAGTATTTATTAGTTAGTAGTGCCTCACTAGGATGAACATGTATTTTGTTCTCCGCAAAAGCATGATTTTTCCGGCCTGTTAATTTTTCAGAAATTGTGACCTGTTGAATCCTTTTTCCCTTACTGCACACATGCACGTCATTTTAATTTCGTGTGCACTTCCCAACTTGTTAGTGCCATCGTACCATGTTTGTTAGTCATGCTTTACTTATTATTTGGGCACCTTGGGGTAACATCTTGCCAACGTTTCTTCAGAATGGTGAATACATGTTCAAAAGCACTCGAAATCATATTACCGCTATGCCTGGCCACTCTTGAGTCCGCCGATCACATGCTATTTGGGAGCCCGTTCGCGGAAGCATTCTAGCGTAGGGTGGGTGTGGGTGCGGCCGGTGCCACTGCGTGTGACCTGGGCGCGCTTGCGGAGCGTGCGGCCCAGGTGGTGAGCTTGCAGCTGGAGTTCTCCATGTTGTGCTGCTGGCAACTTTGGAAGCATCGAAATTCGGTCGTCATTCAATGCCAACAGCCGTCGGTGGATCGGGTGCTTGCCTGTTGCAGAGACGACGTAGTGTTGTGGCGTTGCAAGCTGCCTGAAGACCGTAGAATACACATCGACTCATGGCTCCATGCCTTCCTTCCCTGACCTGCTGATTGTATGGGTGTTGTGTTCTCTGGCACTCTACGGGGTCGCCCAAATTCTATCGCTGTAACAAACTGGGGGCTTTGCCCGTTTCTGTGATCAATATATTCAGGTGGGGGAAACTCCCCCCCCCCCTTGAAAATTCAAAAAAAATCATATTACCTTTCATTTTGCTGGAAGGAAAAATCTTTAAAACTGGATATATTTTTCTTTACCCTGGAAAAGCACCAGTTCAGCAGTTGATTTTTCCAAATGCATGTCCTCGGTATAGTAGTTTTGTAGGATATAAGACATGATGGAAGACATGACAAGGCTCCCTGGCTTACATGCTTGCCCCTGACTGTGATGTTAAATGGACGGAGGGACATTGCTTTGGCGCCAGCTCATTCCTCATTCTGGAAGTGCGCACTAGTGTAAGAACGCTGGCACTTAAAACTATCCTTAATTTGTTTATATCTTTGTAAAGCACTTATAATGCTTGAGTTATCAGGTTAGTCACATAAAACAATACGCACTTGCACTTTCAGGCAAACCTAGACTTGATTGCCAGTTGCTCTACTCTAGGTGTTGGTTTAATACTAATACCGTGTCTCCAAACTTTCACCGTGGAAATTATATGGCACATGGAAGTTCTAATTCTTTCATATTCAAGTTTAGCAAAGTGACGTACTATTTTCTAATGTATGTGAGGATATATGGCGCTTTATTGCCTGGCAGGCTCAATCTTGATGACACAATTAGAGTAAGTACTTGGAGAAAATTTTATTATTTACGATATCGTTTTTAAGAGGTTTCATTGACAATGAAGTCCAAAGGTAGGGCTGAAAATTATCATGCTTAAGAATTTATGTGACTTCTATAATAGTGTTTGTCGTACCAGCATCTCTTTTATAGAACAAATATATTTTCTATAGTATCCTAGCTTCAAACTATTTCCTGGTGCTCTTTTGTAAATTGTGGTGATGCATGTCGTAGTACTCAGGCAGTCTGATAATTTATTATTTCATCTCTTTTTCGTAATGAAATGTATCGGTTAATCTTACAAAGTTGATATGCTCCTCACTTCAGGCACAAACTCCATGCCCATGGAGTTGCATTTGTGTTCATCCAACACACTAGAAACTGAGAAACTTGTGCTCGATCGCCTCCAAGAAGTAGAAATTAGTGAACTATCAGGAACTGAACATGAACGTGATTTTGTGCAACGGCTATTCAATTGGGCAACAGCCTTCAATCAAATAATTTTATCGTAATATATTTCTAATATTTAAGTGTGCATGCACTACTAGGAAAAAGCCTATACACAGAATCTTATCAGCAGCGTGCTTTAAAATAAGGCGCTGCTGCTAATTAGCAGTAGCGTGCTCACCAGTAACTCGCTGCTGAAGAAATATAGCGAGAGCGCGCCTCTCAAAGACGCGCCATCGCTAATTCCCACGAGGCCGCCGAGGCTAGTTATAGCAGCAACACGTTATAACGACGGGCGCCATCTACGTAGCATAGTAGCAGCGCATTTCTAATAAGCGCTACTACTAAGTTTACTACAAAAATTTAGTCCCACCTCGCCTCCGTGAAGAGAGTTTTACCACCTTAAATATGTTACTTCACAAACTTTGACAAGCACTTGATCTTCATTGAACTCTATGTGTAGAATTTAGGTTGCAATATGAGTCTTCACCTGTTCCTAAACCGGTGAGGACTCATATTGACAAATCAGATTATACACAAAAGATCGCTGATTATCAATGTATTTTTGATATATTGAACCAAGTCTATTTTTACATGTCGACACATAGCAAGAGCGCTTTATTGTGAAAGGCGCTAGATAGCTTAGCAAGAGCGTCTTTTCCACAACAAGGCCATCGCTAAGCCATTCATCTCCCACCCCATCTCCTCTATCCGATCCACTCACACAACAGACACTCATCACCGATCCCTCTCAATCCTCAGGCCGTCCACCCCGCCGCCTCCTCTGTCTGCCGCCGCCACCTCCTCCTCCTTCTTTGGACTCGGCACCAGCCTCCTCCTCCGTCCTCCTCTCCACTCGCCTGTTGGCCGCCCTCCTCGCTCCGCCTTCCTCCTCCGTCCTCCTCCACTCGGCCACTGTCGGCCTTTGTAACATCCCAAATTTTCAATTTGGAATGTTATACAAAGATCATCATTGCATATCATATTTTATTGCATTGTTGGCTCGATCCTAGAAATTCTACGCAACTCAAGGACCCACGGAGAGAGTTGGAGATTTCGTTATTTTCATATTTGAGTTTTCTCAAATTTTGAAAATAGGATCATTTGATTTTATTTATTTTATCTTCAATTATTTTTACTACCAAAATTTCAGAGAGGGAATAAAATGAATTTCCCAAAATAAAGAAATAATGAAGATTTAATAAAAAAATCTAATAAGATTTATTTTGGAGTTTTTCGCCTTTTATTTGAATTTAGGAAAAATGCGCGTTTTCAAAATTGCATTTAGGCCCCAAATAAATGTTCATCTTGTCTGGTTTGATTTTAGAAGCCGAGGAAAATTAATTTCGGGATTTTTGGAGTCCGTTTAGTATTTCTTTTTATTTTTCTTCTGCACGGAATTATCTAAAAAACGCGAACCGCCTTTGGGCGTGCAGCAGACTCGATCGGGGCGCTTTTAAATAGCGCCTACCGAGCCCCCAGTTCGCCACCACCCGCTTCGCCAGCCCAGCCACCGCCGGCCCACTCACCAAACCCTAACCTAATCCGCCATTACCGCCGTCATCGAGCCGCCACGACCCCGCCGAGGTTCGCTGCCGCCTCGTTTTCCGTGGCGCCGGCTTTTCTCAAAAACCGAACGGTTTTCTCCGGGTTTTTTCGGTTTATTTTATTAGATCGGTTTTTTCGGTTGGTTAATTAGCGAGCGTTCGCTCGTTCGTTTGTTTTAACGAACGTGTTCGTCAGATTAGGTTAGTTAACGAACGTTCGTTTGTTAACCCGTTCGTCGTTTTTCTTTTTCTCGGATTTAATCCGCGATTTTTCTGATCGTGATTCCTGATCCGATTTTTGTTTTAGTTTAACTTTTCGCTCGTTTTTCGGAATCAGGCGACTCAAGCGCCTGGAGTTTCGTCTCGAAACCCTCTTTCCGAATAATCAACTTAAACAAGCTTTTGTTTCTGTAAAATTTGACCTAGATCCAGATTAGTAAAATTAAGTTGTTTTCTTTCGCCGTTTGACTTTTGTTGCTTTGTTTGATTTGGTTCTTTTTGCAAACCGGAGTTCTTAAGTTGAACTTTCTGGTTAAATCTTTTATTCGAGTTTTACCTGTGCATTAGATGAGTACTTATTGTATGCTTGTTTGTTTTTCTGTGATAGAATACCCGGAGTGCGCCGCCTGTTACTTGGACTCTCTAGGTTTCGCGGATCATCAGCAAGGCAAGTAACACTTTGATCATACCTCTTCTCATACCCAATTTTTATGCATTAGATCAATCCCCAAACATTGCATGATTAGAATCTAACTAAATTGTGGGTGATGGGAATTAGTTGAGGTAGTACCTATTACCTGTTTTATTTTCAAACCCCTGGGAGTTACTTCTATGTTTGCTTATTATGCCATGCTATGCTAGTAGACGTGGATTGGGTGAGTGTATCCATGACAGATGTGAGTTTGTTAATTAATGGTTTATTTAAGGTGGCAACCTAAACACACATCTGGGTGGATTGAGGCACCTGGTTTCCAGGACTTGCCTATTATTCTTCGGACCGCCACCCAGGCTCAAAGGGATCATAAGATTATTCAAACTAGAAACTTACGTGTGCAGCCACAAGACATTATGGGCTCTGGCATAGTTGATTAAGTCGTGCGAACTCTTACGGGTGTACTAGCAGATGTAGGGGAAAGTAGGTGTACTGGTCTACCCTTTATGTAAGGTGCTAGCACTTCCGAAAGGCTATGTCTCGGTCATCCGTTTCTCAAACATCATGTAGTGCGAGGAATCAAACGGAGGCGATCGAGTCTTGTGGAAAAGTGCGCAAACCTCTGCAGAGTGTATAAACTAATCATGGTTAGCCGTATCCCCGGTTATGGACTTCTTGAGTATCTCGAACTTGGATATCATGTGAATCTCATCATGTTACTTTAATTAATATTGTTGGGTTTTTAATGAGTACTTTTAATTGGGATTGAGAATGTGTCAACCATTCTCAATGTTTAACAACCACCATGATAGTTAAATAAATTTATTCCTTTGCAAGAGGGAAAATTTGGCTTTATGCAAAACTCAGAACCATAGAGCTTTTCCACCAGCCAAATATGCATGTAGTATAGCTTAATCCATTGTTATTCTCTATGTGTTACATTGCCAAGATATTCCATGTGTGACCGTTGCTGGCTGCAACGCTTCATGTTGCGACTTTTCGCACGATTTAGTAAGGTGCTTTTAGGTCGTGGTTCTATACTCATGATGCCGTTGGAGTTGATGGACTCGCTTATCTTCCAAGTCTTCCGCTGTTATCGTATTTAGATGGCCTTAAGCCATATTTATTTCAATAAGTTCTCTCTTGAGATATTCGATGTAATAAGTGTGTGATTGCTACTCTGTTATAAATCCTCCAAGTACCGTGTGGTGTCAGCATTACTGATCCAGGGATGACACTGAGCACAGAGATTAGACTGTTTGAGGTCTCGTCGCTACAAAGATGGTATCAGAGCACACGCTGACTGTAGGACACGGCCACTAAGCTAAAGCCCTAGATCACTACTCTTTCTTCTCATTTCTGACTCCTCATCTTTTCTATTCTTTAGGATGGCGGATGCAAGGATCAAGTTCACACAACCAGATGAAAACTCACCTTTTGGATATCACTTGAAGGAAGTCACTAGATACCTGAACATAGGAGTACCAAGCTTCACCGGGACTTTCAACGCCACTTTACCCAAAGAGGAGCGCTGGAGGATTCAAGTCTACATTCCAGGAAGGACATTTGCACCAGTCACGGAGCCAATAGAGTTTACCTTTGATGCACCAACATGGAGCCTAGGAAAGAGCATGGCAGCTCACATCACCATGGGACGAATTGGAGAGGTTTACCACAACGATCTCAAGAATACTATCTACCAGATTTGTGGGCGCCGAGATGAGCATTGGGAGATGATCGCCACTAGGAAGGACAGATCAATCGCGGCTTATATTCAGGAGTTAAACCAACACATCCGACGCCAGGAGAATCAGATGTGCGCAGATATGGAGGATCTGCAGAAGGCTATGACCAAGATCAAGGAGCTAGAAGAAGAACTCAAGGCTACACGTAAAGACTATATGGAAGAAATCGTCGCCTAGTAAGACGTAACAGCGACCTTAAGGAGAAGATTGGAGTATTCATGGGAGGATCAAGACCAGAGGAGAAGAGGATGAACCTACTTGTCCAGATAATTATGTCATCATCGATTTACACCGACTCGGATCCCGACGACAGTGATGATGACATGTTGATGAAGCTGGAGCAGATATTATGGAATCTTCATCGGAGCAGTTTTTCTAGTTGACCACCATAACAGTAGTAGAATTTTTCCACCATTTAATTAGTTTTAGTCCAAGCACTTCTGTAACGATAGTTAGACCGTTGTATGCCCTTGCTTGAATTGATTGGAGTGATATTGTGTGCTTTTGTCTCATGTGCATATGGGTAGTGTTATCTCACTAGACCTAATTCTATTCTTAACTCTCATCTCCTCTTTAAACCCTCAGATGCCTCCGAGACGCGACCCCGAATTTGTTTTCCTGCAAGAGATCACTCAGTTGATTCAGCAGCAGAATGCCTTGATTCAAACATTGGTACAGAACTAAGGCAACAAGAACAACAACAACAACCCACCACCACCACCTGTTGACCATCTAGCACGTTTCTTAAGGCTGAATCACGGTGTTTTCCAAAGAGCACCGAGCCGATAGTAGCGTATGATTGGCTCCGTAAGATAGGGAGGAGTTGACCACCGCAGGATGTACAGATGGGGAAAAGGTGAAGTTTGCCCGACATCACTTGACGGACCCCAAAGAAGATGGTCGGAGAATTTTCTGACCACTTACCTCAGAGACACCGCCACATGGAATCGGGCCAAGAAGCTTTCCAGACGCCCATGTTTGGCAGGAGCTATGGCCATGAAGAAGCGTGAGTTTCACAACTTACGCCAAGGAGGACGGACAGCCACAAGATGTGGATGATTTCAATAAGCTAGCACGTTATGCCCCAGATGACGTTGCTACGGATGCAGCTAAGTAGGAGAAGTTTCTAGAAGGACTGAATGATGAGCTGAGCATGCAGTTGATGGTAGCCACTTTCAATAACTACCAGGAGTTAGTAGATCGTGCTCTTATGACTGAGGGGAAGCAGCAGCAGATTGACAATCGTAAGAGGAAGTATGGACAAGGGAAGTACAATTCTAGAGCTTAGCAGAAACTACGCTTTACCCCGAAGTCAGGAGGGCAATTTCAGCATACTCATGGAGGAGGTAGCTCGCACAATCATAATGGCACAAAGAATGGAAACGGGAATGGAGGAAGCAATGGACAAAGCCGCACCATCCCGTCAACACCATCCAAGGTAGACCTGAGACATATCACTTGTTATAAGTGCCGTAAGACTGGGCATTATGCAAATGATTGCCCAGAAGCCCAAAATGGAAATGGCAAGAAGCTCAGGAAAGAAGCCGAACCCTTTCAACAGAGGACAAGTGAACCACGTTACTGTGGAGGAGGTTGAAGCCCAGCCAGACGCAGTAATAGGTAAGTTTTTGGTTAAGGCATTTATCGCAGCTTGTTCTTTTGATCTTCGTGCATCACATTCATACATATCAAGGGGATTTGTGGATAAGTTTAGCCTGCCCACTAAGACTCTTAAGACACCCATGCTAGTAAGTTCACCGGGAGCTGAGTTTATGGTCAGTCAAGGATGTTTTCAGGTGCCATTAAGTATAGGAAGACATGTTTTCCCAACGGATTTAATTATACCGAATCCCAAGGTTTGGATGTAATTCTTGGTATGGATTGGTCTGTCGATGTATGGAGGAAACATTGATTATGCACTAAGACAATTTTGCTTACGAAACCAGAAGGAAGAAGAACAAGTATGTATCATGGCATGAGCCGAGAAGAGCACATGTAAATTCCTTATCAGGAGTTGTGCAGGAGGAAGTACCACTGGTAAGGGATTTCCCCGATGTATTTCCAGAAGAGTTGCCAGGCATGCCACCGGATAGAGACATTGAGTTCCTAATTGAACTACTGCCAGGCATTGGGCCGATATCCAAGAGACCGTATAGGATGCCAGCCCAAGATTTGGAGGAAATTAAGAAGCAGATTAAGGAGTTGCTGGACAAAGGCTTTATTCGCCCAAGTTCTTCGCCTTTGGGGATCGCCAAGATTTCGTGGAGAAGAAGGATGGAACGTTAAGAATGGTTGTTGATTATCGCGGATTGAATGAAGTAACAATCAAGAACAAGTACCCACTACCAATGATCAATGATCTGTTTGATCAGTTGCAAGGAGCTAAGGTGTTTTCCAAGATCGATTTGCGATCAGGATACCATTAGTTGAAGATTCGGGAGCAAGATATACCAAAGACGGCTTTTACCACCAGGTACGGGCTGTATGAGTATACCGTTATGTCATTTAGTCTGACTAACGCCCCAGCCTATTTTATGAACATGATGAACAAGGTGTTTATGGAGTTTTTGGATAAGTTCGTCGTGGTGTTCATTGATGATATTTTGGTTTACTCGAAGGATGAAGAGGAACATAAGGAGCACTTGCAATTGGTACTCGAGAAGCTCAGAGAACATCAGCTATACGCCAAGTTCAGCAAGTATGAGTTTTTGCTGAAGGAGGTTGGATTTCTCGAAGATGTTATATCCGAAGAAGGTATCGCAGTAGACCCCACTAAAGTTGCCACTGTGACAAACTGGGAAGCACCAACAATAGTTGGAGAGATCCGGAGTTTTCTTGGACTCGCAGGATACTACCGAGATTCATTGAAAATTTCTCAAGATTGCAAAGCCTATGGCAGAATTGTTCAAGAAGGATACCAAGTTCATTTGGACCGAGGAGTGTGAGGCTAGTTTCAAGAGTTGAAGAAACGTTTGGTTACCTCACCAAAGATTAATTCCGCCAGATCGGACCAAGGATTATGAAGTGTATTTGCGATGCTTCACGCCGAGGACTTGGAGCAAAGGCTTATGCAGGAGGGAAGAGTTGTTTCAGATGCTTCACGATAGCTTAAGCCTCATGAGTTGAATTATGCTACTCATGATTTGGAGTTAGCGATTGTAGTGCACGACCGAAAACTTGGAGACATTTCCTCATTGGAAATCATTGTGAGGAGTACACGGATCACAAGAGTTTGAAGTACATCTTCACGCAGTATGAGTTAAATCTCGAGCGGAGGAGATGGTGGAGCTTATTAAAGATTATGATATGAGATTGCATTATCACCCCGGGAAGGCTAACGTTGTAGCAAACGTGTTGAGCCGTAAGAGCCATGTCAATACACTAATGACGGGAGAAATACCCAAGGAGTTAGCCAAGGATCTTCATGAGCTATGTTTGGAAATAGTTCCGAGAGGCTACGTAGCAGCATTGGAGATTCAGTCTACATTGATGGATAAAATCAGAGAAGCTCAAAAGACAGATAAGGAAGTTGCCTCTATAAAGGAGATAATGAGCGAAGGGAAGGCTAAGGGATTTCGTGAGGATGAGCACGATACCCTACGGTTTGAAGACCGTGTTTATGTGCCCAATGACCCGGAGATCAGGAAGTTGATTCTGCAAGAGGCACATGATTCACCATATTCGATTCACCCCGGAAATACCAAGATGTATTTGGATTTAAAGGAAACTTTCTGGTGGACAGGAATGAAGAAGGATATTGCAGAGTATGTAGCAGTTTGTGATGTATGTCAGAGGGTGAAAGCGTAACATCGAAGCCAGCAGGATTGTTACTGGCCGTTGCCTATACCCGAATGGAAGTGGGACAAACTAGGCATGGATTTCATCACAGATTTCCAGGACTCGCTCAAAGCTATGACTCGATTTGTGTTGTAGTCGATCGTTTGACGAAGGTAGCTCATTTCATTCCAAAGAAAGACTACCTACATCGATTGCCAAATTGGCTAAGATATACATGACAAGGATTGTATGTTTGCATGGAGTTCCGAGGAGTATCGTGACGATAGAGGAACCCAATTCACCTCAAAGTTCGGAAACGGTTGCACGAAACATTGGGAACCAGTGGAGTTTAGCACGACTTTCCATCCACGCATGATGGATGCACCGAGAGAGTCAATCAGATTTTGGAGGATATGCTTAGAGCATGTGCCTTGGATTATGGATCAAGTTGGGATGACAACTTCCTATATGCGGAGTTTTCTTACAACAGCAGTTATCAATCTAGTTTGAAGATGGCCCCTTTCGAAGCCTTGTATGGAAGGAGGTGCAGAACCCCGTTGTTGTGGGATGAAGTTGGAGATCGCCAGTTGTTTGGACCGGATTTGATTAAGGAGTCTGAACAGAAAGTAAAGTTGATTCGCGATAGGCTCAAGGTAGCCCAGTCAAGGCAGAAGAGCTATGCAGATTCGAAACGCAAGGAGACAAAATATGAAGTTAGAGACAGAGTTTATCTTCGAGTATCTCCGCTTCGAGGAGTTAAGCGTTTTGGAGTTAAAGGAAAGTTAGCTCCACGTTTTGTGGGACCATACAAAGTTTTGGAACGCATGGGCGAAGTAGCGTACAAGTTGGAATTACCCGAGGGATTGTCAGGAGTTCACGATGTGTTCCATGTTTCACAGTTGAAGAAGTGTCACGCAGAGATGGCTGATATACCGTTGAGAGATCTGATTACACCGAAGCGATTGATTGAAAGATGATTTGACCTATGAAGAGAAACGGTTAAGATTCGGAATATGCCACCGAGTTACCCGCAGAAGGTTATCAAGTTTTGCAAAGTTAAGTGGAGCCACCACACCGAGGAGGAAGCCACTGTATCGAGAGGAAGATCGCTCAAGGCCCACCCCACCTATTTGTTAGTTAACCCGAATCTCGAGGGCTAGATTCATCTTATAGGGTAGGTTTGTAACATCCCAAATTTTCAATTTGGAATGTTATACATAGATCATCATTGCATATCATATTTTGTTGCATTGTTGGCTCGATCCTAGAAATTCTACGCAACTCAAGGACCCACGGAGAGAGTTGGGGATTTCGTTATTTTCATATTTGAGTTTTCTCAAATTTTGAAAATAGGATCATTTGATTTTATTTATTTTATCTTCAATTATTTCTACTACCAAAATTTTAGAGAGGGAATAAAATGACTTTCCCAAAATAAAGAAATAATGAAGATTTAATAAAAAAATCAAATAAGATTTATTTTGGAGTTTTTCGCCTTTTATTTGAATTTAGGAAAAATGCGCATTTTTCAAAATTGCATTTAGGCCCCAAATAAATGTTCATATTGTCCGGCTTGATTTTAGAAGTCGGTGAAAATTTATTTCAGGATTTTTGGAGTCCGTTTAGTATTTCTTTTTATTTTTCTTCTGCGCGGAATTATTTAAAAAAAACGCGAACCGCTTTTGGGCGTGCCTCGAAGGGACTCGCCTGGGCGCCTTTAAATAGCACCGCCCCGAGGCCCCAGGCCGTCACCACCCGCCCTTGACCCACCTCATGGCCGCCCACTCGCTCAAACCCTAACCCTAATCCATTGTCGCCGCCAGATCCGCCGCCGGACCCCGCCGCCACCGCCACCGACCCCGCCGCCGAGGTTCGCCACCGCCTCGTTTTCCGTGCTACCGGTTTTTCTCAAAAACCAAACGGTTTTCTCCGGGTTTTTTCGGTTTATTTTATTAGATCGGTTTTTTCGGTTCGGTTAAATAGCGATCGTTCGCTCGTTCGTTCGTTTTAACGAACGTGTTTGTCAGATTAGGTTAGTTAAATAGCGCCGGGGGCGCCTTTAAATAGCGCCGCCCCGAGCCCCCCAGTTCGTCACCACCCGCGCCCTTGACCAGCCATCACGCCCACTCACCAAACCCTAACCTAATCCGCCGCCACCGCCGCCTGCCGTCGCCGGAGCCGCCACCGGACCCCGCGCCCGACCCATTGTCGAGGTTATTGCCGCCTCATTTTTCGTGGCGCCGGTTTTTCTCAAAAACCGAACGGTTTTCTCCGGGTTTTTTTGGTTTATTTTATTAGATCGGTTTTTTCGGTTCGTTTAATTAGCGAGCGTTCGCTCGTTCGTTCGTTTTCACGAACGTGTTCGTCAGATTAGGTTAGTTAACGAACGTTCGTTCGTTAACCCGTTCGTCATTTTTCTTTTTCTCGGATTTAATCCGCGATTTTTCTGATCGTGATTCCTGATCCGATTTTTGTTTTAGTTTAACTTTTCGCTCGTTTTTCGGAATCAGGCGATTCAAGCGCCTGCAGTTTCGTCTCGAAACCCTCTTTCCGAATAATCAACTTAAACAAGCTTTTGTTTCTGTAAAATTTGACTTAGATCCAGATTAGTAAACTTAAGTTGTTTTCTTTCGCCGTTTGACTTTCTTTGCTTTGTTTGATTTGGTTCTTTTTGCAAACCGGAGTTCTTAAGTTGAACTTTCTGGTTAAATCTTTTATTCGAGTTTTACCTGTGCATTAGATGAGTACTTATTGTATGCTTGTTTGTTTGTCTGCGATAGAATACCCGGAGTGCGCCGCCTGTTACTTGGACTCTCTAGGTTTCGCGGATCATCAGCAAGGCAAGTAACACTTTGATCATACCTCTTCTCATACCCAGTTTTTATGCATTAGATCAATCCCCAAACATTGCATGATTAGGATCTAACTAAATTGTGGGTAACGGGAATTAGTTGAGCTAGTACCTATTACCTGTTTTATTTTCAAACCCCTGGGAGTTACTTCTATGTTTGCTTATTATGCCATGCTATGCTAGTAGACGTGGATTGGGTGAGTGTATCCATGACAGATGTAAGTTTGTTAATTAATGGTTTATTTAAGGTGGCAACTTAAACACACATCTGGGTGGATTGAGGCACCTTGTTTCCAGGACTTGCCTGTTATTCTTCGGACCACCACCCAGGCTCAAAGGGATCATAAGTTTATTCAAGACATTATGGGCTCTCGCATAGTTGATTAAGTCGTGCGAACTCTTACGGGTGTACTAGCAGATGTAGGGGAAAGTAGGTGTACTGGTCTACCCTTTATGTAAGGTGCTAGCACTTCCGAAAGGCTATGTCTCGGTCATCAGTTTCTCAAACATCATGTAGTGCGAGGAATCAAACGGAGGCGATCGAGTCTTGTGGAAAAGTGCGCAAACCTCTGCAGAGTGTATAAACTAATCATGGTTAGCCGTATCCCCGGTTATGGACGTCTTGAGTATCTCGAACTTGGATATCATGTGAATCTCATCATGTTACTTTAATTAATATTGTTGGGTTTTTAATGAGTACTTTTAATTGGGATTGAGAATGCTGTCAACCATTCTCAATGTTTAACAACCACCATGATAGTTAAATAAATTTATTCCTTTGCAGTAGGGAAAAATTGGCTTTATGCAAAACTGTAACCATAGAGCTTTTCCACCAGCCAAATATGCATGTAGTATAGCTTAATCCATTGTTATTCTCTATGTGTTATATTGCCAGCATATTCCATGTGCTGACCCGTTTTCGGGCTGCAACGTTTCATGTTGCAGACTTTTCAGACGACGAGTAAGGTGCTTTTAGGTCGTGGTTCTATACTCAGTGATGCCGTTGGAGTTGATGGACTCGCTTATCTTCCAAGTCTTCCGCTGTTATCGTATTTAGATGGCCTTAAGCCATATTTATTTCAATAAGTTCTCTCTTGAGATATTCGATGTAATAAGTGTGTGATTGCTACTCTGTTATAAATCCTCCAAGTACCGTGTGGTGTCAGCATTACTGATCCAGGGATGACACTGAGCACAGAGATTAGACTGTTTGAGGTCTGGTCGCTACAAAGATGGTATCAGAGCACACGCTGACTGTAGGACACGGCCACTAAGCTAAAGCCCTAGATCACTACTCTTTCTTCTCATTTCTGACTCCTCATCTTTTCTATTCTTTAGGATGGCGGATGCAAGGATCAAGTTCACACAACCAGATGAAAACTCACCTTTTGGATATCACTTGAAGGAAGTCACTAGATACCTGAACATAGGAGTACCAAGCTTCACCGGGACTTTCAACGCCACTTTACCTGAAGAGGAGCGCTGGAGGATTCAAGTCTACATTCCAGGAAGGACATTTGCACCAGTCACAGAGCCAATAGAGTTTACCTTTGATGCACCAACATGGAGCCTAGGAAAGAGCATGGTAGCTCACATCGCCATGGGATGAATTGGAGAAGTTTACCACAATGATCTCAAGAATACTATCTACCAGATTTGTGGGCGCCGAGATGAGCATTGGGAGATGATCACCACTAGGAAGGACAGATCAATCGCGGCTTATATTCAGGAGTTAAACCAACACATCCGATGCCAAGAGAATCAGATGTGCGCAGATATGGAGGATCTGCAGAAGGCTATGACCAAGATCAAGGAGCTAGAAGAAGAACTCAAGGCTACACGTAAAGACTATATGGAAGAAATCGTCGCTCTAGTAAGACAGAACGGCGACCTTAAGGAGAAGATTGGAGTATTCATGGGAGGATCAGCACCCAGAGGAGAAGAGGATGAACCTACTTGTCCAGATAATTATGTCATCATCGACGACACCGACTCGGATCCCGACGATAGTGATGATGACATGTTGATGAAGCTGGAGCAGATATTATGGAATCTTCATCGGAGCAGTTTTTCTAGTTGACCACCATAACAGTAGTAGAATTTTTCCACCATTTAATTAGTTTTAGTCCAAGCACTTCTGTAACGATAGTTAGACCGTTGTATGCCCTTGCTTGAATTGATTGGAGTGATATTGTGTGCTTTTGTCTCATGTGCATATGGGTAGTGTTATCTCACTAGACCTCATTCTATTCTTAACTCTCATATCCTCTTTAAACCCTCAGATGCCTCCGAGACGCGACCCCGAATTTGTTTTCCCGCCAGAGATCACTCAGTTGATTCACCAGCAGAATGCCTTGATTCAAACATTGGTACAGAACCAAGGCAACAAGAACAACAACAACAACAACCCACCACCACCACCACCTGTTGACCATCTAGCACGTTTCTTAAGGCTGAATCCGCCGGTGTTTTCCAGTAGCACCGAGCCGATAGTAGCAGATGATTGGTGTCACAGCCCCAGATCAGCCTTGCTTGACTTTGCCTGCTCATCAGGTCATCATGTTTAAATTACTAAGAAACTTGAAATGGGGATTGCTCAAACCCTAGCACCAGATCAAATCAACTAGGTTCAAATTAAAATATTCTCAATGAACCCAAAATGATCTTCAGAAAAGTTCATTATTTTTGGATTGGTCTAGAACCTCTCCCAAAATGGTGCACATTTTTCTAGGCCATTTTGGATTTTTGAATTAAATCATATAGTATTTGCATTTGGGCATTTAAATGCTATAAAATATTTTAAATGTCCAAATAATCCTAAACTGAAATGTTCCATGTTGGATATATTCCAAACAGTGGCTATGGGCGTTTGGTGATTTTTCAAGATGCCTAAGTATTTTTAATAAAGCCCTAACAAAATAACATAATAGAAAAACAGAAACAACAAAATAACAGAGAGAGAGAGAGTATACTTCCTGGGCCGCTTACCTGTTCAGCCTGGCAGCCCAAGAGGCCGGCCCAGCCCACCACCGCTTTCCCTCCTGTCGTCTTCCTCTTGCCAGTAGGAGCAGCTGCGTGCTCGCACGCGCGCGGCCGAGGAGGCCAGCTCCTCCCTGCCTGGCTGCCTTCTCCTCCCCCGGGACGTCTCCCGCAGCGCCACTCCACCCCCCTCGGACCCCTCTCACTCTCTCCCCGAGCTCCTCTCCTCCTCTGGCTCCCTCTCAAGAACCATCGAATGCAGCCGCCGCCGACTAGAACCACCGCATGCCACAGCCCTCCCCGCCCGCCGCCGCGTGTCCATGGCCTCCGCTTCGACGCCCTCGTCCTCCCCGTCGACTCACTCGACGCCGGATGCCTCAAAACACCGTCACCGGCCTCTTCTTCATCGCCGGCCGCCGCGGATCCCCATCATCGACTCGTCGCCGTCCGGCCTTCCCCGAGCACGCTGAGCTACTCATCGACCTCGCCGTGAGCTCTCTCGCCAACCCTCTCTCCCAGATCTAACTCGCCCTCTAGCACTAGCATCGCCGCAAGGCCGAGAGCTTCTGCCGCCGCCGTCCATGGCGCCGCCATGCCATAGCTGCTGCCACCAGCGTCCGAAGCGTTGCCCGTGCTCAAGACGCCTCAGAGGCGGCGCGCCACCGATTCGACCTACCGTTCCCCTAGCGCCAACCCGCACCAACCCCGAGCTCGGCCGCCGCGAGCTTGATTCCAGCGAGCCTGCTCAACCTCAGCCCTTCCCGCTTGCTTAGATGGATGCGATCGAGCGCCACCACTGGCAGATGATGATCGCCGCCGTTTTGGTCGCCGGGGCGCTTTTCGAGCCCTCCGCTGCGTCTCGACTCGCCGTGGCTAAACGCCGGCGATTGTTGACCCTTGACCGGCGGGATGACCCCACCGCCGGTTTGACTTCCCGACCAGCGACATGTGGGCGGGCCCGCTAATTAGGCGATAGATTAATTAGCGGTAATTAACTTAGTTAGTTAGGTTAGTCTCTGACATGTGGGCCCAGGCCTTAACTAAATTAGATTAGGTTTAGTTTAATTCATTTATCCCTGTTAGTTAACTGTGTCACTGACGTGTGGACCCCACACGTCAGGTTTGACCTGGTCGGCTCCGTTGACCTGCTGACGTCACACTGACGCACTGCTGACGCAATAA
The DNA here is from genome assembly GCA_021437245.1 of Aegilops speltoides. Taxonomy (NCBI): domain Eukaryota; kingdom Viridiplantae; phylum Streptophyta; class Magnoliopsida; order Poales; family Poaceae; genus Aegilops; species Aegilops speltoides. The sequence continues at coordinate 233,123,341 of CM038144.1, forward strand.
GTATTTCCTAGATTTATTTTTATACAGGAAATTTCAGAAAATACCCCAAACTTCAAAAATTCATAGAAAATCAACCGTAGCTCCAAATCAAACAAATTATATATGAATAATTATCAGAAAAATTCAAGGAATCCATCTGTACCATTTTCATGCATGTTAGAACAACTTATGGCTGCTGTTTAGGACAAATCATATAAATGGCATTTGAATTTCACATATGGAGTTTGGATTTGAACTTAGGGTTCAAACCAACTTCATTTAACTTTGTTGCTAGTTGCATTAGCTCAAACCACAGCATATTGCCATGTCATGATCATGCATCATATTGTGCATTTGCATTGATTGTGTTTCTTTCTCAGTTGCCGGTAATTGCCCCCTCTCGATAGACGCGTTCCGACGATGAGTTCGATGACACCGATGAAGAGATATACTATCTTCAGAAGTGCCAGGCAAGCAAAACCCCCTTGTTCATTCCGATACAATCCCACTCTCTCGCTCCTGCTCTATTTTTCTGCATTAGGACAACAACGATACAAGCTGTTATTTGTCATGTAGCTGAACCCTTGTCCTCTGCATGACTGTCATTGCCACAAGAATAGATGAAACCCACTAGCATGAGTAGGAGTTGTTTGAGCCCTGATGTGCCTACTCATTCATGTTTGTCTGTCATGCCTGCTATTGCTTAGAGTTGTGTCAGGTCTGATTCATCGGGAATGGATCAGAGGTGTGTGAACATGTCCTGCGGTGTGTGAGCTAAGTGTGTGAACACGATTTGGTAAAGGTAGCGGTGAGAGGCCATGTAGGAGTACATGGTGGGTTGTCTCATTGCAGCCGTCCTCAGGAACTGAGTTCTGTGTTTGTGATCCATGAACAGCTACTACCACACATTGGGATCCTTAATTGACCCTCTCGGCTTCTTAATCACCCTTGTTCTCTGTCCAGGAGTTGCAACTAGTTTCTGGTGTTTGTAGGTAGTGTTAGTAGTCTACCAAGTGGCACCCGTGCATGTGGGCTTGGGATGACTAGGCACCGTGGCACGGTGTACCAAGCGAGATCCACCCGTCGAGGTGGGCTTGGGAACCCTGCTCACATCGTTTGGGGCCGTGGCGACACCCGGCCGGATCTCCTTGCGGATGGAACCGAATAGGCGATAAACACGGACGAGACTTGAGTGTTTAGGTAGGCGTGGCCGACTCCCTCGCCCGGCTTCCGCTTGAAGGTTGCCGAGGTACATGACGTGTCTGAGGCGATAAGTGGCGAGAGCGTGTGTGAAGAAGTACACCCTGCAGGTTATCATTATCTATTGAATAGACGGATTCCTCGGATATGGAAACTTGGACCCCTTGCATAGTTCATAGACAAGTGAAAGTGGATACTCTAAAATACACAAGATAGCGTGAGTGCTATGGATGGCGTGCTCTCGAGGGAGACGGAGCGGATCCATAGTGGAGTATTGATATGGTGAATATGTGGACTCGTGTGCGCCACCTCAAAAGAGTTACATTGCGATCGTAGTTTCAGGATAGCCACCGAGTCAAAGCTGGCTTGCTGCAGCTTAAACTCCACCACCCCTTTGTTGATAATGATGCATATGTAGTTAGTTTCGATGTAAGTCTTCTTTGGGTACATTTGTACTCACGTTTGCCTATTTTATGTTTTGCGAGAGACTTGTCTCGCTAGTAGTTCCACGTGGACTTGACGCTTAGCTTGTTACCTCAGCTACGATCTTGTGCCCTCGGCAGGATCTGGTAGATAGTCAGGCTTTTCAGCCTTTTTCATTTATAGATGTCTGTACTCAGACACGATAGCTTCCGCTTGTGTTTTGACTTGTAAGCTCTGAATGTTGGGTCATGAGACCCCTGTTTGTAATATCTCGCTCCTCGGAGCCTAATGAATAAATACTTGAGTCATAGAGTCATGTTGTGATGCCATGTTGTATTTGCACATATCGAGCATATTGTGTGTATGTTATTGAAATGCTTGATATGTGTGGGATCTGACTATCTAGTTGTTTATCTTTAGTAGCCTCTCTTACCGGAAATGTCTCCTAGTGTTTCCATTGAGCCATGGTAGCTTGCTATTGCTCGGAACGCTTAGGCTGGCGGCATGTGTCCTTCTTCGTTCTGTGGTACGTTCTTCGGGAAATGTCACGCATTGAGTAACGGAGTCTGTTAGCCCGCCTGACCGGTTTATCGGAGTCTGCTAGCCAGTGCTACTGATCCGAACTTACTCGTGATGACCAAACACGTTCGATGTGGGTCATGGATGCTGTCCTCGTAAGTCTGTGCCACTTTGGGTTTACGACTAGCCATGTCACTGGGCTCCTTATCATATGGATGCTAGCGACACTATCATATCGTGTGCCAAAAGGCTAAACGGTCCCGAGCAAAGGTAAGGCGACACCGTGGGAATACCGTGCGTGAGGCCGCAAAGTGATATGCGTGTTACTGTGCTAGATCGATGTGACATTGAGTCGGGTCCCGACAGCTTTGGTATCGAGCTTGATCGTCAGAGGATTACCAAGCCAAACGGGTGAAGTTGTGTCTAGAAATGCTTTAGTTATATGTAGGGGAATTGATTGTGGGATGGAACGTAAGGCTCTTTTTACTCCTTATACCTCATGGCCTTCTGATCTGAGTCAACCTCTTCTCTTCTACGGGTATTAAGAACTAGGCTTCTCTTCTTCTATCAGGATCACGTGTTACTAATCCATAGACTTATAGGATTGTTGGTTTCAAGCCTCAGTTCAGTTTCTACTACTTCCGTATGATAACTGTTGATCTTGAAACCTTGATTTGATGTTGTTGAGTGGTTATGCCACCATTTTGCATGATGTCTCAAATCTTTTTGAGCATTTATAGCCGTTATCTTTGTCGAAGTCATCCTGAGGTTTCTAAATAGTCGAAGCATTTGCAAAATCCCTTCCTCCCGTTCCGATGTCCTTTGGGCCAGATTAACCACACTAATCGGTTAGTTGAGGTACTCTATTGCCTCGACGTATATGTTGGAACTATTATTATGACCTAGGTATCTTAGGGAGTCACCTAGTAATTTAGCCATGTTATGTATTCCCAGTGTGATGATTCTGGCCGTCATTCTCGAAAGCATCCCGTGATGCCACTTAGTATGCACGGTATTCCATTTCGGGTTTTAAAACCGAGATTCACCCTACTTACTTCATGTTGATAGTAATTGCTAGCTCCCTTAGGTTGTTAGTAACCTTGCGATAGTCCTCGAGGTCCGTGGTATATCGTTCTTCCAAATACCATGAACCATTCTTGGCGGGAGTTCTTTGAACCAAAAGATCACAACAAGAGTGCTCTCGATGAGTTCCCCTCCTATATTACGATTACGCCAAACCTACCTCTCTGCATGGATTATCAGGAAGAAACATGTTGAACTTGGTTCGACATACTAATCTATCGCCCACAACTTAGAAAATCGTATGTTCTTTTGAGTTGTCTCCTTAGTCGCCTTGACGACCTCGTCTATCAATTGATAGTCAAGAGTATGTGGGCATTCGTTCATCGATGCCATTACTCTTGTGGTCCGTCAAGCCATTCTATTCGGAGTGACTAGGAGAAACAAACTCCAGTACCTCATCCATATCCAGGATTGGGTCAAAGCAGTCGTACTCTGCAGATCAAATTGCTAATCTAGCTTTTGCTCTGTTCTACCTTGGAGTGTTACCATCTTTATATCAAGAATGTCATGGGAATTGCACACCATCCTATGAACTCTTGATACAGTGATACTTCTTGCCATCATTGATCATTCCTCGGTTTCCGTGTTATTGTAACCGGAATGCCGACAAGTGAATCGTGGTGTGTGAAATCAATCTCGCTAGTAACTCCGTTGCTTGGTAGTTAATGGACAATATTCTCATTCTTAGCGTGTTGGTTATTAAATCATCATCCTAAGATTGATCGTGCTACCTAGTCCTTATTTCTGCTGCACTCCCCGATCAATGAGTTAGGGTTATCCAGTCCCTTGCTCATTTGATCATATCGTCTTGCTCTGGAAGGCAAGATTGTTCTCGGGCTTAGTAACATACCGGTGGTTCGTGATTTTCTACATATCTTCTCGGAAGTATCACCAGGTCGTCACCTGACCGCTATGTTGAGTTCGTGATCAAGTTGGTTTATTCCTGTAAACCACCCTTTCTCCAAGAATTCATGTTGGATACCCCTGAGCTAGTTGGTTAAGCTAAACAACAACTTGGAGAGTTGGAAGGTAAAAGCTTGTCTGACTTGGTTCATGTTAAGGGATATCTTGTGTGTGTGTTGAAGAAAGATGATATCTTCATCAATTGATCCTCGAGGCCAGTTGTTGGAGCTATTGTCTTGCCAAAACTTTGATTTGAGTGTGGGCTATTCTCAAATCAAATCAGAACCAACGATGTTCGTAATGTTGTCTTACTCGTGGATTTTCCTCGAGCATACACCGTTATACTCTTTGGGTCTGACCAATACTATCGCCTTGTTCACATAATTGTGGAATTCCACTTATATGGAAACCTAGATGAATTGTTGTTGAGCCCATCAGCAACATTTTTATCTCCTCCATGATTCATGTTGAACATTCAGCTAGTATTGGAAACTTATATAAGCAATATCTTCGTGTTTCATTCATGAAGAATATGCTTGGATGAAAGAAGTGACTTCCTCTAATTCACGTGCATTTGATGCAAGTTGCCGCCGTGAATTTGAGAAAGATTGTTTTTGTTTCCCTGGTATCATCCCAAGTCAGTCATGCATGTGCGGAGTATGCTATGGTTTGACAGGCTCGCAACCTTCATCCCATATGTATCCCTAGCACACCAAGCCACTGATTGACTTGTTCAAGATATAGGAGTCTGTTCTAAGGTGAAATCTTTGGACCTCCACACGTGGAGACTTCGATATCCTCGATGATGGTTCCCAACCTGAACTCGGTAGTGTTTTATTATAAGACTACTATGTGGTCATGCTTGTCTAGGACAGCGTGTTCACATGTATGTAGCAGAAACAGCTCATGTTTTGGAGCCTGCTATCGTAGTTCATTTCCCGAGAATCTCGCAACGTCATCTCGTCGGTTTGTGTTGCAAACTTTAATTTTTCTTTTAGACTTGATGAGTCTGGAATATTCCGACACCAACCGGATCTGAATCTCAGGCAGATATGATGGTTGGAACCTCTTCCAAGAACTATGATATAGGTTCCAGTGAGGTGGACGCACCTAGCTGGAAGCACTATTGTTGTAGTATCTTGATTAAGCCGTTTGGTCACCTCCCATGAGGATCTCGCATGACTTATTCTACAAACTGATCCTTATGGATTTTGTTCTCCCGAAGTCCGACCTTTTACTTGATGTCCTAGTTATCAAACCATATCTATAAATGGGTTACGCTAGCACATCAAGGAGAACATTAGAAGCGGAGTGCTAAATGTCTCTCGGTCGATCATCCGGATTTTGATTCCTTGGCCTCGCTAAGGTGAAATCTGAGAAGGTGTTATCTCCTTTTGCATCTGCATCGTCCATCACCATTCATCATGGTAGTATGTTGTGTTGTCAGCACCCTTGACACGGATGTTGGTAAAACCTTGATGAATATGGAAATGCTCAAGTTCTTGAGAGCACGCACAAGCGCTAGGTGTTATCATCGGCACTAATTGGGATTGCTCTTAGTTTCCCCGGTTATGCTATAACTTTTGAAACAGTGGACTCACTCTCTACTGTTGAGTTTCTCCCCAGTTACTAGAATCATTCCCAGCATTTGTGTTTTGTTCCCAGCTTGCACCGTCATTGTGCCATCCTATCTTGGGTCCCATCCATTTTCGATGATAAACAAAATCATCCCTTGTGTTGTCTTCAACAAGGTAATCCACATCATCCATTCTGGCCCGAGAATGTCATTCTTTCGGACTCCTTCAAATGATCGATTGTGAATTTCCTTAGGCTGGTATAGAGAGCTTCAATGATCTCTGAATCAAAGGTAATCATTTTTGCCACTTAAGGGGATATTTCTACAAGTCACCTTCCCTAAGGTGCCCCATTATGGTATCATAGCAACTCAACTCCTCGCTACGTTGACAATCGTTCACCACCTTCTTAGTGTGGACTTGTTGTCTATCTAGCAAGCCCTCGTCATCTATTTCACTCCATCCCTTTGGATTGATGCTTCGTGCCTCCACTCGAGAGATGTTTCTATGTCTCATTCCGTGAGTTGATCTCGTGATCATCAAGATGATCCACCTATGTAGACATGTCTCGCTTTTTGTCCTCGTGATGGATGAAGATCTCGAAAGCAAAGACATCAAGATTAGTTGGAGCAATGAATCAACATCTTCGAGAAGGGCATTTGGATCATGAAGATCATGTTAGCTTTGTGTTCCCTCTGTCTACCTACCTCACGTCTTGAATCTCGGGACGAGATTTTTGTTTAGTGGGGGTGAGCTGTCACAGCCCCAGATCAGCCTTGCTTGACTTTGCCTCGCTCATCGGTCATCATGTTTAAATTACTAAGAAACTTGAAATGGGGATTGCTCAAACCCTAGCACCAGATCAAATCAACTAGGTTCAAATTAAAATATTCTCAATGAACCCAAAATGATCTTCAGAAAAGTTCATTATTTTTGGATTGGTCTAGAACCTCTCCCAAAATGGTGCACATTTTTCTAGGCCATTTTGGATTTTTGAATTAAATCATATAGTATTTGCATTTGGGCATTTAAATGCTATAAAATATTTTAAATGTCCAAATAATCCTAAACTGAAATGTTCCATGTTGGATATATTCCAAACAGTGGCCATGGGCAGTTTGGTGATTTTTCAGTATGCCTAAGTATTTTTAATAAAGCCCAGAACAAAATAACATAATAGAAAAATAGAAACAACAAAATAACACAGAGAGAGAGAGTATACTTCTGGGCACACTGCATTCAGCTGGCAGCCCAAGAGGCCGCCCAGCCCACCACCGCTTTCCCTCTGCTGTCTTCCTCTTGCCAAGAGGAGGCATTGCGTCAAGACGCCTTGCCGAGGAGGCCAGCTCCTCCCTGCTGGCTGCCTTCTCCTCCCCGGACGCGTCTCCTGGCGCCACGCCACCCCCTCGGACCCCTCTCACTCTCTCCCGAGCTCCTCTCCTCCTCTGGCTCCCTCGCGCAAGAACCACGAATGCGGCCGTCGCCGCCGACTAGAACCACCATGCCACAGCCCTCCCCGCCTCGCCGACGTGTCCATGGCCTCCGCTTCGACGCCCTCGTCCTCCCCGTCGACTCACTCGACGCCGGATGCCTCAAAACACCGTCACCGGCCTCTTCTTCATCGCCGGCCGCCGCGGATCCCCATCATCGACTCGTCGCCGTCCGGCCTTCCCCGAGCACGCTGAGCTACTCATCGACCTCGCCGTGAGCTCCTCTGCCGAACCCCTCTCTCCCCGCAGTCTAACTCGCCCTCTAGCACTAGCACTGCCGCGCCCGAGAGCTTGCTGCCGCCGTCCATGGCGCCGCCGCGGCCACAGCTGCTGCCACCCGCGTCCGGCGTTGCCCGTGCTCAAGACGCCTCGAGAGCGGGCGCGCCACCGATTCGACCTACCGTTCCCCCTAGCGCCAACCCGCACCAACCCCGAGCTCCGGCCGCCGCTGCGAGCTTGATTCCGGCGAGCCCGTTCAACCTCAGCCCTTCCCGCTTGCTTAGATGGATGCGACTGAGCGCCAGCTACGCGCAGATGATCGCCGCCGCCGTTTGGTCGCCGGAGGGCGTTTCGAGCCCTCGCGCGCTCGACTCGCTGCCGTGCTAACGCCGGCGATCGCTGACCCTTGACCGGCGGGATGACCCCACCGCCGGTTTGACTTCCCGACCAGCGACATGTGGGCCGGGCCCGCTAATTAGGCGATAGATTAATTAGCGGTAATTAACTTAGTTAGTTAGGTTAGTCTCGACATGTGGGCCTGTGCCTTAACTAAATTAGATTAGGTTTAGTTTAATTCATTTATCCCTGTTAGTTAACTGTGTCACTGACGTGTGGACCCCACACGTCAGGTTTGACCTGGTCGGCTCCGTTGACCTGCTGACGTCACACTGACGCACTGCTGACGCAATAAGTATTTCCTAGATTTATTTTTATACAGGAAATTTCAGAAAATACCCCAAACTTCAAAAATTCATAGAAAATCAACCGTAGCTCCAAATCAAACAAATTATATATGAAAAATTATCAGAAAAATTCAAGGAATCCATCTGTACCATTTTCATGCATGTTAGAACAACTTATGGCTGCTGTTTAGGACAAATCATATAAATGGCATTTGAATTTCACATATGGAGTTTGGATTTGAACTTAGGGTTCAAACCAACTTCATTTAACTTTGTTGCTAGTTGCATTAGCTCAAACCACAGCATATTGCCATGTCATGATCATGCATCATATTGTGCATTTGCATTGATTGTGTTTCTTTCTCAGTTGCCGGTAATTGCCCCCTCTCGATAGACGCGTTCCGACGATGAGTTCGATGACACCGATGAAGAGATATACTATCTTCAGAAGTGCCAGGCAAGCAAAACCCCCTTGTTCATTCCGATACAATCCCACTCTCTCGCTCCTGCTCTATTTTACTGCATTAGGACAACAACGATACAACTGTTATTTGCTGCGGTAGCTGAACCCCTTGTCCTCTGCATGACCTGTCATTGCCACAGTAAATAGATGAAACCCACTAGCATGAGTAGGAGTTGTTTGAGCCCTGATGTGCCTACTCATTCATGTTTGTCTGTCATGCCTGCTATTGCTTAGAGTTGTGTCAGGTCTGATTCATCGGGAATGGATCAGAGGTGTGTGAACATGTCCTGCGGTGTGTGAGCTAAGTGTGTGAACACGATTTGGTAAAGGTAGCGGTGAGAGGCCATGTAGGAGTACATGGTGGGTTGTCTCATTGCAGCCGCCCTCGAGAACTGAGTTCGTGTTTGTGATCCATGAACAGCTACTACCACACATTGGGATCCTTAATTGACCCTCTCGCTTCTTAATCACCCTTGTTCTCTGTCCGGGAGTTGCAACTAGTTTCGGTGTTTGTAGGTAGTGTTAGTAGTCTACCAAGTGGCACCCTGCAGGTGGGCTTGGGATGACTAGGCACCGTGGCACGGTGTACCAAGCGTAGATCCACCCGTCGAGGTGGGCTTGGGAACCCTGCTCACATCGTTTGGGGCCGTGGCGACACCCCGCCGGATCTCCTTGCGGATGGAACCGAATAGGCGATAAACACGGACGAGAGACTTGAGTGTTTAGGTAGGTGTGGCCGACTCCTCGCCCGGCTTCCGCTTGAAGGTTGCCGAGGTACATGACGTGTCTGAGGCGATAAGTGGCGAGAGCGTGTGTGAAGAAGTACACCCTGCAGGTTATCATTATCTATTGAATAGCCGGATTCCTCGGATATGGAAACTTGGACCCTTGCATAGTTCATAGACAAGTGAAAGTGGATACTCTAAAATACGCAAGATAAGCGTGAGTGCTATGGATGGCGTTCTCGTAGGGAGACGGAGCGGATCCATAGTGGAGTATTGATATGGTGAATATGTGGACTCGTGTGCGCCACCTCAAAAGAGTTACATTGCAGTCGTAGTTTCAGGATAGCCACCGAGTCAAAGCTGGCTTGCTGCAGTTAAACTCCACCACCCCCTTTGTTGATAATGATGCATATGTAGTTAGTTACGATGTAAGTCTTCTTTGGGTACATTTGTACTCACGTTTGCCTATTTTATGTTTTGCGAGAGACTTGGTCTCGCTAGTAGTTCCACGTGGACTTCGACGTTTAGCTTGTTACCTCAGCTACGATCTTGTGCCCTCGGCAGGATCTGGTAGATAGTCAGGCTTTTCAGCCTTTTTCATTTATAGATGTCTGTACTCAGACACGATAGCTTCCGCTTGTGTTTTGACTTGTAAGCTCTGAATGTTGGGTCATGAGACCCCTGTTTGTAATATCTCGCTCCTCAGAGCCTAATGAATAAATACTTGAGTCGTAGAGTCATGTTGTGATGCCATGTTGTATTTGCACATATCGAGCATATTGTGTGTATGTTATTGAAATGCTTGATATGTGTGGGATCTGACTATCTAGTTGTTTATCTTTAGTAGCCTCTCTTACCGGGAAATGTCTCCTAGTGTTTCCACTGAGCCATGGTAGCTTGCTACTGCTCCGGAACGCTTAGGCTGGCCGGCATGTGTCCTTCTTCGCTCTCGTGTATACATCTTCGGGAAATGTCACGCGTTGAGTACCGGAGTCTGTTAGCCGCTTCTGCCCGGTTTACGGAGTCTGCTAGCCCAAAGTGCTACTGATCAAACTTACTCATTGATGACCGACACGCTCGATCTTTGGGTCATGGATGCTGTCCTCGTAAGTCTGTGCCACTTTGGGTTTACGACTAGCCATGTCAGCCGGGCTCCTTATCATATGGATGCTAGCGACACTATCATATACGTGTGCCAAAAGGCGCAAACGGTCCCGGGCAAAGGTAAGGCGACACCCGTGGGAATACCGTGCGTGAGGCCGCAAAGTGATATGCGGTGTTACAGGCTAGATCGATGTGACATTGAGTCGGGGTCCTGACAATTGGCTCCGTAAGATAGGGAGGGAGTTGACCACTGCAGGATGTATAGATGGGGAAAAGGTGAAGTTTGCCGCACATCAGCTTGACGGACCCGCAGCAGCATGGTGGGAGAATTTACAGCCACTTACCTCAGAGACACCGCCACATGGAATCAGTTTCAGCAAGCTTTCCGTACTGCCCATGTTTCGGCAGGAGCTATGGCCATGAAGAAGCGTGAGTTTCACAACTTACGCCAAGGAGGACGGACAGTTGGCCAGTATGTGGATGATTTCAGTAAGCTAGCACGTTATGCCCCAGATGACGTTGCTACGGATGCAACTAAGTAGGAGAAGTTTCTAGAAGGACTGAATGATGAGCTGAGCATGCAGTTGATGGAGCCACTTTCAATAACTACCAGGAGTTAGTAGATCGTGCTCTTATGACTGAGGGGAAGCAGCAGCAGATTGACAATCGTAAGAGGAAGTATGGACAGGGGAAGTACAATTCTAGAGCTCAGCAGAAACTACGCTTTACCCCGAAGTCAGGAGGGAAATTTCAGCATACTCATGGAGGAGGTAGCTCGCACAATCATAATGGCACAAAGAATGGAAACGGGAATGGAGGAAGCAATGGACAAAGCCACACCAACCCGTCAACACCATCCAAGGTAGACCTGAGACATATCACTTGTTATAAGTGCCGTAAGACTGGGCATTATGCAAATGATTGCCCAGAAGCCCAAAATGGAAATGGCAAGAAGCTCAGGAAAGAAGCCGAACCCTTTCAATAGAGGACAAGTGAACCACGTTACTGTGGAGGAGGTTGAAGCCCAGCCAGACGCAGTAATAGGTAAGTTTTTGCTTAAGGCATTTACTGCAGTTGTTCTTTTTGATACTGGTGCATCACATTCATACATATCAAGCGGATTTGTGGATAAGTTTAGCCTGCCCACTAAGACTCTTAAGACACCCATGCTAGTAAGTTCACCGGGAGCTGAGTTTATGGTCAGTCAAGGATGTTTTCAGGTGCCATTAAGTATAGGAAGACATGTTTTCCCAACGGATTTAATTATACTGGAATCCCAAGGTTTGGATGTAATTCTTGGTATGGATTGGCTGTCGATGTATGGAGGAAACATTGATTGCGCCACTAAGACAATTTTGCTTACGACACCAGAAGGAAGAAGAATCAAGTATGTATCATGGCATGAGCCGAGAAGAGCACATGTAAATTCCTTATCAGGAGTTGTGCAGGAGGAAGTACCAGTGGTAAGGGATTTCCCCGATGTATTTCCAGAAGAGTTGCCAGGCATGCCACCGGATAGAGACATTGAGTTCCTAATTGAACTACTGCCAGGCACTGGGCCGATATCCAAGAGACCGTATAGGATGCCAGCCCAAGATTTGGAGGAAATTAAGAAGCAGATTAAGGAGTTGCTGGACAAAGGCTTTATTCGCCCAAGTTCTTCGCCTTGGGGATCGCCAGTACTTCTGGTGGAGAAGAAGGATGGAACGTTAAGAATGGTTGTTGATTATCGCGGATTGAATGAAGTAACAATCAAGAACAAGTACCCACTACCAATGATCAATGATCTGTTTGATCAGTTGCAAGGAGCTAAGGTGTTTTCCAAGATCGATTTGCGATCAGGATACCATTAGTTGAAGATTCGGGAGCAAGATATACCAAAGACGGCTTTTACCACCAGGTACGGGCTGTATGAGTATACCGTTATGTCATTTAGTCGACTAACTTGACCTATTTTATGAACATGATGAACAAGGTGTTTATGGAGTTTTTGGATAAGTTCGTCGTGGTGTTCATTGATGATATTTTGGTTTACTCGAAGGATGAAGAGGAACATAAGGAGCACTTGCAATTGGTACTCGAGAAGCTCAGAGAACATCAGCTATACGCCAAGTTCAGCAAGTATGAGTTTTTGCTGAAGGAGGTTGGATTTCTCGAACATGTTATATCCGAAGAAGGTATCGCAGTAGACCCCACTAAAGTTGCCACTGTGACAAACTGGGAAGCACCAACAATAGTTGGAGAGATCCGGAGTTTTCTTGGACTCGCAGGATACTACCGGAGATTCATTGAAAATTTCTCGAAGATTGCAAAGCCTATGGCAGAATTGTTGAAGAAGGATACCAAGTTCATTTGGACTGAGGAGTGTGAGGCTAGTTTCCAAGAGTTGAAGAAACGTTTGGTTACCTCACCAGTATTAATTCTGCCAGATCAGACCAAGGATTATGAAGTGTATTGCGATGCTTCACGTCGAGGACTTGGAGCAGTGCTTATGCAGGAGGGAAGAGTTGTTTCGTATGCTTCACGATAGCTTAAGCCTCATGAGTTGAATTATGCTACTCATGATTTGGAGTTAGCAGTTGTAGTGCACGCACTGAAAACTTGGAGACATTTCCTCATTGGAAATCATTGTGAGGAGTACACGGATCACAAGAGTTTGAAGTACATCTTCACGCAGAAGGAGTTAAATCTCAGGCAGAGGAGATGGCTGGAGCTTATTAAAGATTATGGTATGAGATTGCATTATCACCCCGGGAAGGCTAACGTTGTAGCAAACGTGTTGAGCCGTAAGAGCCATGTCAATACACTAATGACGGGAGAAATACCCAAGGAGTTAGCCAAGGATCTTCATGAGCTATGTTTGGAAATAGTTCCGAGAGGCTACGTAGCAGCATTGGAGATTCAGTCTACATTGATGGATAAAATCAGAGAAGCTCAAAAGACAGATAAGGAAGTTGCCTCTATAAAGGAGATAATGAGCGAAGGGAAGGCTAAGGGATTTCGTGAGGATGAGCACGATACCCTACGGTTTGAAGACCGTGTTTATGTGCCCAATGACCCGGAGATCAGGAAGTTGATTCTGCAAGAGGCACATGATTCACCATATTCGATTCACCCCGGAAATACCAAGATGTATTTGGATTTAAAGGAAACTTTCTGGTGGACAGGAATGAAGAAGGATATTGCAGAGTATGTAGCAGTTTGTGATGTATGTCAGAGGGTGAAAGCAGAACATCAGAAGCCAGCAGGATTGTTACAGCCGTTGCCTATACCCGAATGGAAGTGGGACAAACTAGGCATGGATTTCATCACAGGATTTCCCAGGACTCGTTCAGGCTATGACTCGATTTGTGTTGTAGTCGATCGTTTGACGAAGGTAGCTCATTTCATTCCAGTAAAGACTACCTACATCAGTGCCAAATTGGCTAAGATATACATGACAAGGATTGTATGTTTGCATGGAGTTCCGAGGAGTATCGTATCAGATAGAGGAACCCAATTCACCTCAAAGTTCTGGAAACAGTTGCACGAAACATTCGGAACCAGGCTGGAGTTTAGCACAGCTTTCCATCCACACACAGATGGACAGACCGAGAGAGTCAATCAGATTTTGGAGGATATGCTTAGAGCATGTGCCTTGGATTATGGATCAAGTTGGGATGACAACTTGCCATATGCGAAGTTTTCTTACAACAACAGTTATCAATCTAGTTTGAAGATGGCCCCTTTCGAAGCCTTGTATGGAAGGAGGTGCAGAACCCCGTTGTTGTGGGATGAAGTTGGAGATCGCCAGTTGTTTGGACCGAATTTGATTAAGGAGTCTGAACAGAAAGTAAAGTTGATTCGTGATAGGCTCAAGGTAGCCCAGTCAAGGCAGAAGAGCTATGCAGATTCGAAACGCAAGGAGACATAATATGAAGTCGGAGACAGAGTTTACCTTCGAGTATCTCCGCTTCGAGGAGTTAAGTATTTTGGAGTTAAAGGAAAGTTAGCTCCACGTTTTGTGGGACCATACAAAGTTTTGGAACGCATGGGAGAAGTAGCGTACAAGTTGGAATTACCCGAGGGATTGTCAGGAGTTCACAATGTGTTCCATGTTTCATAGTTGAAGAAGTGTCACGCAGAGATGGCTGATATACCACTGAGAGATACAGTGCCACTGGAAGCGATTCAGTTGAAAGATGATTTGACCTATGATGAGAAACCAGTTAAGATTCTGGAATATGCCAGCCGAGTTACCCGCAGTAAGGTTATCAAGTTTTGCAAAGTTAAGTGGAGCCACCACACCGAGGAGGAAGCCACCTGGTATCGAGAGGAAGATCTGCTCAAGGCCCACCCCCACCTATTTGCTAGCACCGCCCTCCAGGCCCGTCAGCCACCCGCGCCCCGCCAGCCCAGCCGCCGCCGGCCCACTCGCCCGAAACCCTAACCCTAATCCGCCGCCGCCGCCAGATCCGCCATTGGAGCCGCGCCGGACCCCCGCCGCCGCCATCGACCCGCCGCCGAGGTTCGCCACCGCCTCATTTTCCGTGCTACCGGTTTTTCTCAAAAACCAAACAGTTTTCTCCGGGTTTTTTCGGTTTATTTTATTAGATCGTTTTTTTGGTTCGGTTAATTAGCGAGCGTTCGTTCGTTTTAACGAACGTGTTCATCAGATTAGGTTAGTTAACGAATGTTCGTTCGTTAACCCGTTCATCGTTTTTCTTTTTCTCGGATTTAATCCGCGATTTTTCTGATCGAGATTCCTGATCCGATTTTCGTTTTAGTTTAACTTTTTGCTCGTTTATCGGAATCAGGCGATTCAAGCGCCTGGAGTTTCGTCTCGAAACCCTCTTTCCGAATAATCAACTTAAACAAGCTTTTGTTTCTGTAAAATTTGACTTTCGTAAAACGAAGCTGTTTCTTTCGCCGTTTGACTTTCGTTGCTTTGTTTGATTTGGTTCTTTTTGCAAACCGGAGTTCTTAAGTTGAACTTTCTAGTTAGATCTTTTATTCGAGTTTTACCTGTGCATTAGATGAGTACTTATTGTATGCTTGTTTGTTTGTCTGCGATAGAATACCCGGAGTGCGCCGCCTGTTACTTGGACTCTCTAGGTTTCGCGGATCATCAGCAAGGCAAGTAACACTTTGATCATATCTCTTCTCATACCCAGTTTTTATGCATTAGATCAATCCCCAAACATTGCATGATTAGGATCAAATTAAATTGTGGGTGATGGGAATTAGTTGAGGTAGTACCTATTACCTGTTTTAATTTCAAACCCCTGGGAGTTACTTCTAGGTTTGCTTATTATGCCATGCTATGCTACTAGACGTGGATTGGGTGAGTGTATCCATGACAGATGTGAGTTTGTTAATTAATGGTTTATTTAAGGTGGCAACTTAAACACACATCTGGGTGGATTGAGGCACCTGGTTTCCAGGACTTGCTTGTTTTTCTTCGGACCGCCACCCAGGCTCAAAGGGATCATAAGATTATTCAAACTAGAAACTTACGTGTGCAGCCACAAGCCATTATGGGCTCTGGCATAGTTGATTAAGTCGTGCGAACTCTTACGGGTGGACTAGCAGATGTAGGGGAAAGTAGGTGTACCGGTCTACCCTTTATGTAAGGTGCTAGCACTTCCGAAAGGCTATGTCTCGGTCATCCGTTTCTCAAACATCATGTAGTGCGAGGAATCAAACGGAGGCGATCGAGTCTTGTGGGGAAAAGTGCGCAAACCTCTGCAGAGTGTATAAACTAATCATGGTTAGCCGTGTCCCCGGTTATGGACGTCTTGAGTATCTCGAACTTGGATATCATGTGAATCTCATCATGTTACTTTAATTAATATTGTTGGGTTTTTAATGAGTACTTTTAATTGGGATTGAGAATGCTGTCAACCATTCTCAATGTTTAACAACCACCATGATAGTTAAATAAATTTATTCCTTTGCAGTAGGGAAAAATTGGCTTTATGCAAAACTGTAACCATAGAGCTTTTCCACCAGCCAAATATGCATGTAGTATAGCTTAATCCATTGTTATTCTCTATGTGTTACATTGCCAAGATATTCCATGTGCTCACCGTTTTGGGCTGCAACGCTTCATGTTGCGAGACTTTTCGAACGACAGTAAGGTGCTTTTAGGTCGTGGTTCTAACTCGGTGATGCCGTTGGAGTTGATGGACTCGCTTATCTTCCAAGTCTTCCATTGTTATCGTATTTAGATGGCCTTAAGCCATATTTATTTCGATAAGTTCTCTCTTGAGACATTCGATGTAATAAGTGTGTGATTGCTACTCTGTTATAAATCCTCCAAGTCTTGTGTGGTGTCGGCATTCTTGATCCGGGGATGATCTCGAGCACGAGATCGACTGCTTGAGGTCCTGGTCGCTACACCCTCCTCGCTCGCCTTCCTCCTCCATCCTACTCCCTTCTCCTCCTCGAGTCGCCTCCTTCTCCCTCCTGCCCGCTACATTTTGATTTAGTAGGCTAGTTCATATGCAACATTTTGATTTAGTTGATATAATTTAGTTGATTTAGTAGGCTAATTGATTTAGTTGACTTAGAACATTTTGATTTAGTTGATTTAGTAGGCTAGTTCATTTAGTTGATTTAGTTGACTTAGAACATTTTGATTTAGTTGATTCAGTAGGCTAGTTGATTTAGTTGACTTAGAACATTTTGATTTAGTTGATTTAGTAGGCTAGTTCATTTAGTTGATTTAGTTGACTTGGAACATTTTGATTTAGTTGACTTAGAACATTTTGATTTAGTTGATTTAGTAGGCTAGTTCATATGCAACATTTTGATTTAGTTGATATGATTTAGTTGATTTAGTAGGCTAGTTGATTTAGTTGATTTAGAACATTTTGATTTAGTTGATTTAGTAGGCTAGTTGATTTAGTTGACTTAGAACATTTTGATTTAGTTGATCGCTAATCCTTCGCTCATATTGCTTTAGGAAAAATGGCGCCACCACCACCACCACTATGTCGACTGTGCAAGTCAAGACGTGCCAGCAACGTTGCAACTGGCAAGCTATTCGGCATCTACTTCCAGCCGAGTTTTCGTCATGCGGCGGTAAGAAATTAGGTGAAATGTAATAACTATTTTATTTTTAGTGTTGGCATTACTGCATTGTGTCATTTTTCTTATTTTACACAGATCATCCCATACAATGTGAGGTTGAAATTCAACAAGCTGACAGGAGACACTGTGACATTTGAGGCTCCTAGGGGCCATACACTATGGAGGTCGAGAAAGGACGCAATATGTCGCAGATTGGAGGAGATGGATGGGCCTGTTTCGTCGCTCGCATGCGTCTTACTGGTGGTGAGTTGATCAGCTTGTCCTTCTGAGCAGAAAGACCCAAGCTAGCTGTCATTTATCTCAACCTGGTAGAAGATGATGAAGATGACAAAGATGATGAAGATAATGAGGACCCACTCGATGAGGATGATGAGGACCCACTTCATGAAGCCATCGTAGCTCAAAGAACAAGGCTGAGTGAGGAGGAGGTGTCCAATCTGTGGGACATAATTCCGACACGTGCTGACTTCGTCGGGGTGCCATTCGTGACCCGCTTGACAAATACCATGGTTGATCGACATGATATGGTATGTTATACTTACTAATGCAAATTATCCGATGAATTATTTAGTGTACAGTCCAATGATATGGTATGTTGTGTGGAATCTAGTCGATGATATGTTTTAGTGTAGAGTTTGATCACATGCTTATGAGTGTAGAATCTAAGGAAACTATTAATAGTGTAGATAATCCATATGTACTTATTTGCAAGGCTATTTATTAATTGATATGTTTTTCTTATTCAGAAATTGGCAAAGAGCATATCTGTGAGTTATGGTATCGAGCCCGATGAAGAAGGCTCACTGGACTACATCTTCTTGCAAGGGGCTCCACACAACTCAGACTTACAGCGTGAACACGGACGGTCGCACACACTTAAACTCGGTTGGGTGGAAGAAGTTCCTCGATGGCAAGAATCTTCGTGTTGGACAGGCCATCCTAATTACTATCAGAACACCAACCGCCTGTGCTTGAGGATGATGATTGTCTTTGATATCATCTAGAACTACATATGTGTGTGTGTGGCTATATCATCTAGAACTACATATGTGTGTGTGGCTATATCATCTAGAACTACATATGATGATCGTCGTCGATATGATCTAGAACTACATATGATGATGGCCCTTGATATGACCTTGTCTTTGCTTGAGGATGCATGTTGACTATGCATGAAATTGTTATCTAGTACTTTTTCGTTTCCAAATTACTCGTCATGGTTTGAACTAAAACCACGACGAGTAATTTGGAACGAAGCGAGTACTACCTAGTAATGGTTCATGAATTTGATATCTACTAGCGATTACCTAGTATCTAGTATCCGAAAGGAAACCGAAAGGAAAGGGGAAGCGAAAGGAAAGGGGTTTGGGAAAATGAGGAAAGATATAGCAGTAGCGAGGGGTGGAGAAATCGCTATAGCTAGGTAATAGTAGTGCGTTCTTAAAAAGCGCTGCTGATATCGTCAACAGTAGTAGCGCGGGTAAGGGCCGCACTACTACTATGAGTTAGCTGTAGCGCCTTATTAGTAGCGCGGCCACCCGCGCTGCTGCTAGCCTCAAAACCCACGCTACTACTAGGGTTTTCCCTAGTAGTGATGATGTATTTTAGATAGTACCGACCATCTGAACTTCTTGTGCAGTTCCACTAATATTGTGTGCCTGATTGTTATTGAAATTAACAAAATATTTATAAAGTTATAATAAAAGTGTACAATCTCCAATAATACAGTGGGTATTAATTTTTTAAGACGTGTGTTGCACGCGTCGCTTACTAGTTAATTAGAAAGCATTTAAGTTATTGCTCCAGTCATTGTTTTATTTATTTTAGGGCATTCAAATACTTTTATAAATGTTGGTTTCTCCACCATTATTACTTAGGATTTATTGGCCACACTTTGTACTTTTTTTAGTTTTGACTTTTGAAAGCTTTAAATTTTGACTTTGATTTAAATTTGAATTTGAACTGACTCTGACTCGCGTGATTAGCAATAGTAATGATGGTTACCTGGCATCATTAGCAGGGGATTACTGTAGCTTAGTTATCCGAGCGTCACAGGTATGAACCATGGAAAAGTTGTAATACAGTAGATATTACACCAATATAAATAAAGAATGAGTTCACAACAGTACCAAAAGTGGTGATTTATTTTCTTATACTAACGGAGCTTATGAGATTTTCTGTTGAGTTTTGTGTTGTGATGTTTTCAAGTTTTGGGTAAGGATTTGATGGACTATGGAATAAGGAGTGGCAAGAGCCTAAGCTTGGGGATGCCCAAGGCACCCTAAGGTAATATTCAAGGACAACCACTAGCCTAAGCTTGGGGATACCCCGGAAGGCATCCCCTCTTTCGTCTTCATCTATCGGTAACTTTACTTGAGGCTATATTTTTATTCACCACATGATATGTATTTTGCTTGGAGCGTCTTGTATGATTTGAGTCTTTTCTTTGTAGTTTGCCATAATGATCCTTGTTGTACACACCTTTTTAGAGGGACATGCAGTAATCATGATTTATTAGAATACTCCAACTGCTTCACTTATATCTTTTGACCTAGGCAATATTGCTCTAGTGCTTCACTTCTATCTTTTTAGAGCACGACGATGGTTTTATCTTATGGAAATTTTTGAACTCTCATGCTTTCGTAATTCTTTCGTACATGTCACTCTTGAGTCATTGCACATCCCATTTGATGCGGAGCATCCGTTCATCATCCCCATGGACTCTACATCAACACCTACAACACCACAAGGAACGATGACTCGAGCACGTGCAAGAGCTCTTGAAACCGAGGTGACATCAATCCTCTCACAACTCCCCTTCGATTCACATGAGACATGGTTACTACCTCAAACGGATACCCTATGCATACTCAGGCACCGAGGAGTTGACCATGAAGAAGCTAGGAAGCAAGGAGAACCGGAAGCGGAAGGCAAGCATGAAGACAGAGAGGAGAAAGCAACAAGGACCAGAGAGGCCAGACGATCCGGACGGAGGCCCGGACGATCCGGACAGAGCCCGGATGATCCGGACCCCGGTCCGGACGATCCGTCTACAGCGACCGAAGGCAACAGAAGCTCCCTCCCGAAGCCGGATCATCCGGACCCCGGCCCGGATCATCCGGACCCCGCCCGGACGTCCGGACCACCAACCGGACATCCGGCCCGTCGCCGCCACCTGTCGAGCCCCCGGCTCATCCGGGTCCCCGCCCGGATCATCCGGACCAGCCTGGATCATCCGGCCAGCGCCTGCGTGCGCGTGTTGGGCTGAGCCCATGTACCCCTTCGCCACAGACTCTATATATAGGACCCCCTCTCCTCACTTTGAGACTTAGCATTGGATTAGCTCATATTTGTGTGAGAGCCTTTGCTCATCCACTCGGTTACTTCTCCTCGGAGATCGGGACCTCCTTCGGAGAAGATCCCTTGGATTCAAGACCCTACCTAGGGAAGAACATCAAGGCCTCCTCTTGGAGATGAACGATTCCGTTGTATCCTTACCCTAGTTGACTATGTATCTTGTGGATCTCATGTGTGTATGTTGATCTAGCACTTGTGTGATCGATTCCTTGTTGGTTGAGTGATTTCCTCTCGTTTTCCCCGTGTTTCCCCTCGTGCTTCGCGTGTTCTTCGTGTTTCCCTGAGGATCCCTCCAAACGTGAAAGATCGACGAATTAGGGTTCCACCCTACATCATATGGTATCATGAGCCACGTTGATCACGTTTTTGGAGCCCCTACCTCGTGATTTTCTAGCTTGATTTTGTTGTTTTCATCCAAAAAATCCGAAAATCCCCACAAAAATACCCCCCAAATTTTTTGTGATTTTTTAGTTTTGATGATGTTTTGTTGTTTTTGATCCGTGGATTCGGTGTGTAACTCGTGGATCTTGTGTTTCCCCACCTTCTCCCCCTCGAAATCCATCCAAAATCCCCGAAAACGTCAATTTCCACCCCATTTTCGTGTTCTTCCCGAGCTGTCCCCGTGCGCGGTTGACCTGCCCGGATCATCCGGACCAAGTCCCGGATCATCCGGATGTGCCCGGATCATCCGGCTCCTGGCCCGGATCATCCGGCTTCCTCTGTCGAAACTGCAGATTCTGCAGCCCCCATCCACCACCACCACCATCCACACACATATACACCCTATCCACCCCATCCACCACCATTTCCACTTGCCAAACCCCAAGACTCAACCTCCGTACTACCATTCGATTTTGAGTTCGACAATTTGAGTGAGATTTCCGTGTCCTCTTGTGTTTCGGCTATTTAGGCGCGGTGTGACATCAACAACAAACGCTCATTTTGGTAGGCTACTCATCTTTGCTACGGACGGTAACATCGATGACATCTTTGTCATACCTTGCAATTGCATTGATAACCATCATATACCATCTTTTGCGTTGCTTACCCACCGAGACTAGCCATTGAGTATTGCCGGCAACGTGACTTGTGCACATTAGTTGCATACACCATATCATACATACCTTCGAGGTGCATATCTCGGAATTAACTTGTGTGTCACAAAGTTGTCATCGCATACACAATTGCTATCTTAGTTCGTGAAGTTTGCATAAGAAAAGAGCTCAACAGAGAAAGAGCCACTAAAGCTTTTAAGCAAAGAGGAAAGATAAGCAAATAGCTTATAAGCAACAAGCATAGCATCTTACAACATTAAGATTGTCATATAAGATCATCTTGGATCATTGCACCGATACACCATACATATAGAATACTTGGGATAGAAATCATTGCATTTTTGCCTAGTAGGTTGTGCACAAGCTCCGTATCCGCCTATTGTGCAATCGTGCTAGCGTCTCTCTAGTATTGTGCAACAAGAGCATTTTTGTGGATTCCACATTTTGGCTCATTTTTGGTTTGCACAATCCCATTTATCTATTTGCGTGTGTGTTTCCGTGTACCACTACTTGCTTGGTCTACTTGTTGCATATGCGAATTTGCGAATCTTCTTCAACATTTTTGAGTCAAGCTAACGATTGCAATCAATTTTGTGCCACCATCCTAACCAAGCTCCACCAAAAGCTTTTACTTGTGTAGGTGTGAGAATCGACAAGGATCGGTACCAATAGTGCTATTTCATTGTCCGCATTTGAGTGAACTTGATTCATCTTCAACTTCGGTCAAAGGTACATTGGTATTCGTTCTTCTCCTTCCACAACTCACAATTTTGCTTTAAATGATGGATAGGCCAAGTTCTTCTACAAATCCACTCTTCATCGAACAAGACGACGACATGTCATCATACGTCACCAAGAGCCACCTCTTTGGCGCACAACGAGCTCTCCATCAAGAGCAACAAGCAATGAGCGAATGCATCGACAACCTCTCCACCGACTTGCGACTCTCCGAGCAACGTACACGAGATTACTTCGACAACAAACTCGACGCGCACAAGAAAGAGAACGATGCAAGAATGGACGAGATCCGCGCCTTGTTGGTGAACCAGCGTACTTTTACCTCTTCACACTCAAGACGGAGCCACTCAAGTCGCCACTCCGACTACTCCTTCTCCGACACAAGTACACCGTCATCAAACACTCTTCGACGAGCCGCGCGTCAAGACCGTCATGCATCTCGCAACCCGCTACACGACAAGAATCTCCAAGAGCAAGTTGATGAACAAGTTCCTCGTCCTCAATCGAACCAAGTGGCATTTGCTCAAGCTCAAGAACGACAACGTCTTCGTCGCCAACAAGAACAAGAACGAGCGCGACTACATCAAGCGCAACAAGATGCCGAGGCCCAACGTCTTCAACAACAACAACGAGAAGCACAAGCTCTCGAGGCGGAACGTGCCCTTCAAGCATCAAGTCGAGCTATCGCCAACCGCAATCGCGAAAGGCGCAATCAAGAGGAAGCCCTTCGAGAAGAAATACAAGAGAGGAACTACCATCCGCGTGCGCAATGTCAAGCTCCTCCACAAGCTCCACAAGCTCCTCAAGCTCAACCTCAACCTCAAGGTCAACAAGAGCAAGTTGATCATGGACTTCCTCCTCGCCAAGAGCAACATGAGGATGATTACCCTCCATGTCAAGAGCGTCATCATCAACATCGACCTCAACACAATGAAGAACAACGCTATGGCAAGCTCAAGTTCACAATGCCCAAGTTCAATGGAACCAATGATCCCGAAGAATACCTCTCATGGGCATTGAAGGTCGACAAAATCTTTCGTTTGCACAACTATGATGAAGAAAAGAAGATCGCTATGGCATCACTTGAGTTCCAAGACTATGTGCTCATATGGTGGGAACAAGTCCTTGAGCGACGACAAGCAAGAGGTGAACCTCCAATCACCACTTGTGCTCAAATGAAGGATGTCATGAGAGCATGCTTTGTGCCCACCTACTACAACCGTGATCTCTTCAAGAAGCTACAACTCCTCAAGAAAGGAACAAAGAGTGTTGAAGAATACTACAAGGAAATGGAGTTGCCATGATTCGAGCCAATGTCACGGAGGATGATGAGCAAACAATGGCACGATTCTTGAATGGACTCAACCACCCCATCAAGAAGATCGCCGACTTCCAACCCTACTCCAACCTCATTGAGCTCGTGCATCAAGCTACAAAGGCGGAACGACAAGTGCAAGATGACTTCAAGTACGCCAAGTACTCATCCAAGACATACGGCTTCTCCAACAACCAAGCTTCAACAACTACTCCAACTTCGACATCAACCAAGCCTTCTCCAACCAACGACAACAAGTCAAGTTACAAGAAAGCTTCTATAAGTTCAAGTCGTCCTCCTCCTACTACAAGCAACTCCAAGCCGCGTGCTTCATCATCTACTCCAAACGATGAGACCGTCAAGACAAGCTCCTTCAAGTGTTTTACTTGCGGCGGCCGAGGCCACAAGTCATATGAATGCACCAACAAGCGGACCATGATACTCAACGACGATGGCACCTACGACTCAATGAGTGAAGATGAAATGGACGCTATTGAGCAAGTGGCCATGCACCGGCGCATCAACGAGGATGAAGATGATCAAGTCTTTTGTGATGAAGATACAAGTCCTGCTCTTGTTGTCTCCAAGGTCTTGACACTTCAACATCACCAAGAATAAGACCAAAGATGCCACATCTTCCACACAAATGCCGGCATCAATGGGAGATCCGTCAAGGTCATCATCGATGGAGGTAGTTGCCACAATTTGGCAAGCGAAGAACTATGCTCCAAGCTCCAATTAGTCAAGAAGAAGCATCCGCAACCATACAAGGTTCAATGGCTAAGTGACTCCGGCACTATACGAGTTGAGCATATGGTCCAAGTATCCTTCAAAATAGGTGCATATGAGGACACTTTGGAGTGTGATGTGGTCCCAATGACCGTTTGCCACCTCCTCCTTGGTCGGCCATGGCAATTTGACCGTGGTATCTACCACAATGGGCGTACAAACCACTATAGCTTCAAGATGAAAGGCAAAGAATATGTCCTACGACCCATGTCTCCTAGTCAAGTGATAGCCGACAAACAAGCCACCAACCAAAGAGAGAAGAGTGAGAAAGTGAGCCACCAAAAAGTGAGTGAGAGCCACAAGCCAAATTTGAGCGCCTCTTCGCCTAGAGAGAAAAACCTCATACTATTCGCCACCAAACATGACATGAGAGAAGTGTGTGAGAACCCATCGAGTGTGATGCAATTTGTCCTTGTGTGCAAGGATGGAGAACCAACAACTAACACCACTCATGAGCTACCTTTGGTGTTTCAATCTCTTTTGCAGGAATTTCAAGATGTTTTCCCCGATGAGCTACCTCGGGTCTACCTCCTCTTGAGGCATTGAGCATCGAATCGACCTCATCCCCGAGTGCCACTTCCAAACAAAGCTCCCTACCGTGTCAATCCCGAAGAAACCAAGGAGATTCAACGGCAAGTACAACAACTAATCGACAACGGTCATGTACGTGAAAGCTTAAGCCCTTGTGCCGTTCCGTTATTCTTGTGCCTAAGCCCGATGGAACATTCCGCTTGTGCTCTGATTGTAGACCCATAAATGCTATCACCGTGACGCTATAGGCATCCCATTCCTCGCTTAGATGATATGCTTGATGAACTTAGTGGCGCCAACTTTTCTCAAAATTGATCTTAAAAGTGGCTATTATCAAATCCGCATTCATGAGGGTGATGAATGGAAAACTGCTTTCAAAACAAAATTTGGCTTATATGAATGGTTGGTTATGCCTATGGGTTTGTCGGAAGCTCCCGGAACTTTTGTGCGTCTCATGCATCATGTACTTCGTCCATACATTGGAATCTTTGTTGTGGTTTACTTCGATGACATTCTTGTGTTTAGCAAAACCATGAAAGAGCATCTTGATCACGTTAAGCTTGTTTTGCAAACGCTTCGAAAGGAAAGTCTTTATGCCAACTTGAAAAAATGCACTTTTGGTGTTGACAAAGTGGTTTTCTTGGGCTTCGTTGTCTCTTCCAAGGGTGTCCATGTTGACGAAACTAAGATCAAAGCAATTAAAACTTGGCCCCAACCCACCAATTTGCAACAAGTGCGAAGTTTCCTTGGTCTTGCAGGGTTTTATCGTCGCTTTGTGAAAAACTTTAGCACTATTGCAGCTCCTTTGCATGCTTTGAGTAAGAAGAATACTCCTTTTGTTTGGGGACCTTTGCAATCAAACGCTTTTGATGAACTCAAGTCTTTGCTTACTCATGCTCCGATTCTTGCTTTGCCCAATTTTGACAAAACTTTTGAGGTTCATTGTGACGCAAGTGGCACCGGAATTGGCGGAGTTTTAATGCAAGAAAAACAAGTCATTGCTTACTTTAGTGAAAAACTCTCCGGTGCGCAACTTAACTACCCCGTGTATGACAAGGAATTGTATGCTTTAGTGCGTGTCCTCCATGTTTGGGAACATTATCTTAGACCTCATGAGTTTGTCATCCATACCGATCATGAAACGCTTAAGTACTTGAAAGGTCAAACTAAATTGAACAAGCGTCATGCCAAATGGAGTGAATTTATTGAATCTTTTCCATATGTGATCAAGTACATTAAGGGCAAGGAAAATGTAGTTGCCGATGCACTTTCACGCATATGCACGCTTGTCACCCAACTTGAGTTGAATGTTATTGGCTTTGAGCACATCAAAGATTTGTATGCTAGTGATCCATCGTTTGCACCTCATTATGCTAAATGTTTGACGCATACATCTTGGGAACAATATTTCCTCAAGGATGGTTATCTTATGAGAGCTAACAAACTATGCATACCCAAGTCTTCTCTTCGTTTGCTCCTTTTGCAAGAGGCTCATGGAGGTGGACTCATGGGACATTTTGGACGCGACAAGACCTTCGCCACGCTCTCCAAGAACTACTTTTGGCCCAAGATGTTTCGAGACGTCTCACGCTTCACCACCCGATGCTCAACATGCCGCAAAGCTAAGTCAAAAGCTCAATCTCATGGTCTTTACATGCCTCTTCCTATTCCTTATCAACCTTGGGAAGACATTAGCATGGACTTTGTACTCGGTTTGCCTAGAACTCAAAATGGTAAGGATTCCGTGTTTGTTGTTGTGGATAGATTTTCTAAAATGGCACATTTCATTCCTTGCAACAAGGTAGACGATGCCTCACATATTGCAAATCTCTTTTGTAGGGAAATCTTGCGCCTCCATGGCGTACCAAAGACAATCGTCTCCGACCGCGACGTCAAGTTCCTGAGTTACTTTTGGAAGACCCTATGCGCCAAGCTCGGAATCAAGCTCTTCTTCTCATCCGCATACCATCCTCAAACCGACGGCCAAACGGAGGTGACGAACCGAACACTCTCCACTCTACTTCGCGTGTTGATCAAGAAGAACATCAAGGAGTGGGAGGCGTGTCTACCCATCGCCGAGTACGCCTACAACCGCGCAAGACATTCGACGACCGGCAAGTCACCCTTCGAGGTCGTCTACAGCTTCAATCCATTGTCCCCATTGGACATTCTACCTCTACCTCTACAAGAGCGCACGAGCCTCGACGCAAGTGCCCGTGCAAGCTACATCAAGACGATGCATGAAGAGACAAGACACACCATCGAGCGCCACGTACAACGACTCACTACCAAGCTCAACATCAACAAACAACCCATGGTCTTCAACATAGGTGATCTCGTGTGGCTACACCTTTGCAAGGAACGCTTCCCCAACGAACGCAAGTCCAAACTTCTACCTCGAGCCGATGGCCCCTTCAAGGTGTTAGCACGCTACAACAACAACGCCTACAAGCTCGATCTACCAAGCGACAAGTACAACGTGAGCGACACCTTCAACATCAAAGACCTCTCGCCTTTCCATGGTGATGAAGATCTAGATCCGAGGTCGGATCCTTTCGAAGGGAGGGGATATGATGCGGAGCATCCGTTCATCATCCCCATGGACTCTACATCAACACCTACAACACCACAAGGACCGATGACTCGAGCACGTGCAAGAGCTCTTGAAACCGAGGTGACATCAATCCTCTCACAACTCCCCTTCGATTCACATGAGACATGGTTACTACCTCAAACGGATACCCTATGCATACTCAGGCACCGAGGAGTTGACCATGAAGAAGCTAGGAAGCAAGGAGAACCGGAAGCGAAAGGCAAGCATGAAGACGGAGAGGAGAAAGCAACAAGGACCAGAGAGGCCGGACGATCCGGACGGAGGCCCGGACGATCCGGACAGAGCCCGGATGATCCGGACCCCGGTCCGGACGATCCGGCTACAGCGACCGAAGGCAACAGAAGCTCCCTCCCGAAGCCGGATCATCCGGACCTCGGCCCGGATCATCCGGACCCCGCCCGGACGTCCGGACCACCAACCGGACATCCGGCCCGTCGCCGCCACCTGCCGAGCCCCCGGCTCATACGGGTCCCCGCCCGGATCATCCGGACCAGCCCGGATCATCCGGACCCTCGTCCGGATCATCCGGCCAGCCTAGGCGCCTGCGTGCGCGTGTTGGGCTGAGCCCATGTACCCCTTCGCCCTGACTCTATATATAGGACCCCTCTCCTCACTTTGAGACTTAGCATTGGATTAGCTCATATTTGTGTGAGAGCCTTTGCTCATCCACTCGGTTACTTCTCCTTGGAGATCGGGACCTCCTTCGAGAAGATCCCTCATGATTCAAGACCCCTACCTAGGGAAGAACATCAAGGCCTCCTCTTGGAGATGAGCGGTTCCGTTGTATCCTTACCCTAGTTGACTATGTATCTTGTGGATCTCATGTGTGTATGTTGATCTAGCACTTGTGTGATCGATTCCTTGTTGGTTGAGTGATTTCCTCTCGTTTTCCCCGTGTTTCCCCTCGTGCTTCCGCGTGTTCTTCGTGTTTCCCCCGTAGGATCCCCTCCAAACGTGAAAGATCGACGAATTAGGGTTCCACCCTACATCACCATTACACCGCCGGAGGAATTATATAGAGTCATATTTTGTTCTAAGTATCGAGTTGTAATTCTTGAGTTGTAAGTGAATAAAAGTGTGATGATCTTCATTATTACAGCATTGTCCCATGTGAGGAAATGATGATGGAGACTATGATTCCCCCACAAGTCGGGATGAGACTTCGGACGAAAAAGAGGCCAAAAAAGAGAGAGAAGGCCCAAAATATAGAAAAATGAGAGAAACGGGAGAAGGGGCAATGTTACTATCCTTTTACCACACTTGTATATCAAAGTAGCACCATGATCTTCATGATAGAGAGTCTCCAGGTTATCACTTTCATATACTAGTGGGAATTTTTCACTATAGAACTTGGCTTGTATATTCCAACGATGGGATTCCTCAAAGTTCCCTAGGTCTTCGTGAGCAAGCGAGTTGGATGCACACCCACTTAGTTTATTTTTGAGCTTTCATCAACTTATAGCTCTAGTGCATCCGTTGCATGACAATCCCTACTCACTCGCATTGATATCTATTGATGGGCATCTCCATAGCTCGTTGATACGCCTAGTTGGCATGAGATTATCTCCTTTTTGTCTTCTCCGCAACCACCATATTCTATTCTACCTATAGTGTTATGTCCATGGCTCACGCTCATGTATTGCGTGAAAGTTGAAAAAGTTTGGGAACATCGATAGTATGAAACAATTGCTTGGCTTGTCATCGGGGTTGTGCATGATTTGTATATTTTGTGTGATGAAGATGGAGCATAGCCAGACTATATGATTTTGTAGGGATAAGCTTTATTTGGCCATGTTATTTTGAGAAGACATAATTGGCTTGTTAGTATGCTTGAAGTATTATTGTTTTATGTCAATATGAAACTTCTATTTTGAATCTTATGGATTTGAACATTCATGCCACAATAAAGAAAAATTACATGGATAAATATGTTAGGTAGCATTCCACATCAAAAATTCTACTTTTATCATTTACCTACTCGAGGACGAACAGGAATTAAGCTTGGGGATGCTTGATACCTCTCCAACGTATCTATAATTTTTTATTGTTCCATGCTATTATATTATCTGTTTTGGATGTTTTATATGCATTAATATAATATTTTATATTATTTTTGGCACTAAACTATTAACCTAGAGCCTAGTGCCAGTTTCTGTTTTTTCGTTGTTGTTAAGCTTCAAAGAGAAGGAATACCAAATTGAGTCCAAACGGAATAAAACCTTCACAATCATTTTTCTTGGACCAGAAGACACCTAGTAGACTTGGAGATCAATTCGAAAGAGCCACGAGGCAGCCACAAGGGTGGAGGGGGTGCCCCTGCCTTGTGGGCCCCACATGACTCCACCATCCTACTTCTTCGTCCTATATATTCACATATATCCCCAAACCACCAGAAGCAATCACGAAAACACTTTTCCACCGCCGCAACCTTCTGTACCCATGAGATCCCATCTAGGGGCCTTTTATGGCATCCTGCCAGAGGGGGATTCGGTCACGGAGGGCTTTTACATCAACTCTATTGCCCTTCCAATGAAGCATGAGTAGTTTACCTCAGACCTACATGTCCATATCTAGTAGCTAGATGGCTTCTTCCCTCTCTTTGATTCTCAATACCATGTTCTCCTCAATGTTCTTGGTGATCTATCCGATGTAATCTTCCTTTGCGGTGTGTTTGTCAAGATTCGATGAATTGTGGATTTATGATCAGCTTATCTATGAATATTATTTGAATCTTCTCTGAATTCTTATGTGCATGATTTGATATCTTTGTAATTCTCTTGGAACTATCGTATTAGTTTGGCAAACTAGATTGGTCTTTCTTGCAATGGAAGAAGTGCTTAACTTTCGGTTCAATCTTGCATTGTCCTTTCCCAGTGACAGTAGGGGCAGCAAGGCACGTATTGTATTGTTGCCATCGAGGATAAAAAGATGGGGTATACATCATATTGCTTGAGTTTATTCCTCTACATCATGTCATCTTACTTAATGCGTTACTCTGTTCTTTATGAACTTAATACTCTAGATGCAGGCAGAAGTTGGTCGATGTGTCGAGTAATAGTAGTAGATGCAGGATCATTTCAGTCTACTTGACACGGACGTGATGCCTATATTTCATAATCATTGCCTTATATATCATCATAACTTTGTGTTTTTCTATCAATTGCTCGACAGTAATTTGTTCACCCACCGTATTATTTGCTATCTTTAGAGAAGCCACTAGTGAAACCTATGGCCCTTGGGTCTATTTTCCATCATATTAGTTTCCGATCTACTATCTTGCAATCTTTTATTTTCAGATCTATAAACCAAAAACCCAAAAATATTTTATCTTTTGTTTATCTATCTCTATTAGATCTTAGTTTTGCAAGTAATCGTGAAGGGATTGACAACCCCTTTATCGTGTTGGGTGCAAGTTGTTTGATTGGTTGTGCATGTATTGGTGATTTGTGCGTTGTCTCCTGCTGGATTGATACCTTGGTTCTCTAACTGAGGGAAATACTTATATCTACTTTGCTGCATCACCCTTTACTCTTCAAGGGAAAAGCAACACAAGCTCAAGAAGTAGCAAGGGTCAGGTGTGACGTGGGCGTGAGCAGTGGCATTTTGAGTGTTATATAGGCAGACAACAGAGTCATTTCACTATTCTACTTCCCTTCAATTTTTAGTGAGCTTCTACGCGAAGCATCCCCCCCAAGCGAAATAAGTTAAGCCCAAGCCCATAACTCAAAAACGAGTTCTTTACATCTTTTATAGCTTATTTTCTCAATAAGCTCTCAAAAGGAAGAATAGAACTGGCCCTTAACCTGCAATTCAATTGTTTGTGCAACTCCTGCCGGCTATAGTGTACATTTAGGCATCATAAATGGCATAACCTGATACATGTGCATTTCATTATAGAATCTGAAATATGCAATGTTTATGTTAGTTCATACGTTGCACATGATGTTTAAATGCCTCTTAAATCTAGTCAGTCAAGTGATGGTCTTTAAGCGTCCTTCTATGCTTCTTTTCTTGATATGTAATTCATTGTTGTGCAAGATTTGCTCACACATCTGTTTAGTTGCTTCTTTGTATCAGCCAGCCATACTAGGACCGTTTGCTTTGATTAACTGTTGTTCTTGACCTAACAGAGCTTGTCAACGATTTAAACACTAAGGGCTACTATAGTGGGGCATGTATAACTCATAGGTGACATAAAGGTTTGCCTGTACACTAAAATAGGCTCTTCAAGAGTACCTAGAGGTCCAGTTCGAAGGTATGCCTAGTTTTACATAGCGCACACATAGTAAATGCTCATTTCATTGTGTGCAAGAGATGTGGCATGATTCATTATGTGGTGTTGTTTTGTTATAAACTCATCCTTTGGTGTTGTTCACAGTCTGGAAAGTATGCATATTTATCTTCCAAGGAGACAAGTAACTAGTTTGTGTCACCTTGCAGAGGAGGTGTAATGAAGATAAGATTGAGGATTTCCAAGTACAAGATGTTAGGAAAGAGCCTTGTGAGAGAAGGAGGAGCGGTGCTGAGCCTGTTCAACCAGTTATGGTAAGTCACTGTATTACAATTACCAGGACATCCTATTTGTCTGACATTGTGCTTGCATAGGGTTCTTCACCTGCAACCCAGTCATTGGGCCATTGATTAAAACTCCCTCCGCTCACTACTATATAATGTTCTAACTTTTTTTGTAAATCAGATGTATGCAAACACATTTTAATGTGTCTGTTCACTCATTACGGATAGTCTTCTTTTAAATATCTAAAACATCTTATAGTAGTCAATAGTGTGAAACTGCTTCCTGCTATGGTAGAGTTGTCAATGTCATAAATGTCATAACCAAATGCATATTCACATCATTAGCCTCCCTATCATTACTAGGATCTTGATTACATACTAGTCGAGATACTTCATAGGGGGCAAACAATATTACATTATGTGTTCCTTTATATAGTAAATGTAGCTATGCCATGGATGTTATTGAGCCGTGCATGTATGCATGCTGCCAACTCAACAGTTCAATTGCTTGTTTGTTTCAGGCATAGTTAAATTGCTCTTTCAATTGTTTTATTTGTCCTCAGTTAAGGAGATGCCCAAACTATGATGCCTAATGTAGGGTACTTGTATAACTTAGTTGACATAATTAAAGGCCTTACCATTTAATTACTCTGGCGAAGTGTTCCTGAAGCTTTGAAGTCTACTAAACAACTATTACTGCATGAGGCTTAGAATCTAGTTTATACAAGGCTAATGATTGCATAGTATTGTTGGGAAGCGTAGCATGCAATTTCAAAAAAAATTCCTATGCTCACGCAAGATCTATCTAGGATATGCATAGTAACGGTAGGGGGAGAGTATGTCCACGTACCCTCGTAGACCAAAAGCGGAAGTCTTTGCTTAACGCGGTTGATGTAGTCGAGCGTCTTCTCGTTCCGACCGAGTACCGAACTTACGACACCTCTGAGTTTTGCACATGTTCAGCGCAACAACGTCCCTTGAGCTCTTGATCCAGCAGAGGGTTGAGGAACTAGATGAGTTTTGTCAGCACGACGGTGTGGTGATGGTGATGGTGATGTGATCCGCGGAGGGCTTCGCCTAAGCACCGCAAGAATATGACCGGAGGCATAAACTGTGGAGGGGGCGCCGCACATGGTTTGGAGCAATTGGTGAGTCTTCTAGGGGCACCCCCCCGTATATAAAGGAGGGAGGGAGAGGAGGCTGGCCGTAGGCGCGCCGCAAGTGGGAGGAGTCGCACTTGGGCTCCTAGTAGGATTCGCCCCCCTTCCTTTTATCGGAGGGGAAAGGAGGTAGGAGAGGGAGTAGGAGAAGGAAAGGGGGGCGCCGCCCCCTCCCCAAGTCCAATTCAGACTCCTCCCTTGTGGGGGGTGCGCTAGCCCATTGTGGGCTGGTTTGCCTCCCTCCTATGGTCCATATGGCCCATATCTTTCAGCGGGGCGTTCCGGTAACCCCTCAGGTACTCCGGTATGTACCTGATTCATTCAGGAACACTTCCGGTGTCGAAATACTACCTTCCAATATATCAATCCTGGACTCCGAACAACCTTTGGTCACCAAAACACATAACTCATATAATACATATCGTCATCGAACGTTAAGCGTGCAGACCCTATGGGTTCGAGAACTATGTAGACATGACCGAGACACCTCTCCGGTCAATAACCAATAGAGGAACCTATATGCTCATATTGGTTCCCACATATTCTACGAAGATCTTTATCGGTCGAACCGCTATGTCAACATATGTTATTCCCTTTGTCATCGGTATGTTACTTGCCCGAGATTCGATCGTAGGTATCTTCATACCTAGTTCGGTCTCATTACCGGCAAGTATATTTACTCATTCCGTAATGCATCATCCCGCAACTAACTCATTAGTCACATTGCTTGCAAGGCTTCATATGATGTGCATTACCGAGAGGGCCCAGAGATACCTCTCCGATACTCGGAGTGACAAATCCTAATCTCGATCTACTCCAACCCAACAAACACCTTTGGAGATACCTGCAGAGCATCTTTATAATCACCCAGTTACGTTGTGACGTTTGATAGCACACAAGGCATTCCTCCGGTGTCCGGGAGTTTCATAATCTCATTGTCGGAGGAATATATATTTGACATGAAGAAAGCAGTAGCAATAAAACTGAACGATCATTATGCTAAGCTAATGGATGGGTCTTGTCCATCACATCATTCTCCTACTAATGTGATCCCATTCATCAAATGACAACACATGTCCATGGCTAGGAAACTTAATCATCTTTGATCAACGAGCTAGTCAAGTAGAGGCATATTAGGGACCGGTGTTTTGTCTATGTATTCACTCATGTATCATGTTTCCAGTTAATACAATTCTAGCATGAATAATAAACATTTATCATGAATAAGGAAATATAAAATAACAACTTTATTATTGCCTCTAGGGCATATTTCCTTTAGTCTCCCACTTGCACTAGAGTCAATAATCTAGATTAAATTGTAATGAATCTAACACCCATGGAGTCTTGGTGCTGATCATGTTTTGCTCGTGGAAGAGGCTTAGTCAACGGGTCTGCCACATTCAGATCTGTATGTATTTTGCAAATCTCTATGCCTCCCTCCTTGACCAAATCTCGGATGGAGTTGAAGAGTCTCTTGATGTGTTTGATCTTTTTGTGAAATCTGAATTCCTTCGCCAAGGCAATAGCTCCAGTATTGTCACAAAAGATTTTCATTGGACCCGATGCACTAGGTATTACACCTAGATCAGATATGAACTCCTTCCTCCAGACTCCTTCATTTGCTGCTTCCGAAGCAGCTATATACTCCGCTTCACGCGTAGATCCCGCCACGACGCTCTTCTTGGAACTGCACCAACTGACAGCAACACCATTCAATAAAAATACGTACCCGGTTTGTGACTTAGAGTCATCCGGATTAGTGTCCGAGCTAGCGTCGACGTAACCACTTACAACAAGCTCTTTGTCACCTCCATAAACGAGAAACATATCCCTAGTCCTTTTTAGGTACTTCAGGATGTTCTTGACCGTTGTCCAGTGATCCACTCCTGGATTACTTTGGTACCTCCTGCTAAACTTATAGCAAGGCACACCTCGGTGTCAGTACCTGACATAGCATACATGATAAAACCTATGGCTGAGGCATAGGGAATGACTTTCGTTTTCTCTCTATCTTCTGGAGTGGTGAAGCATTGAGTCTGACTCAACTTCACACCTTGTAACACAGGCATGAACCCCTTTCTTTGACTGATCCATTTTGAACTTCTTCAAAACATTATCAAGGTATGTGCTTTGTGAAAGTCCTATCAAGTGTCTTGATGCCCAATATATAAGCAGCTTCACAGAGGTCTTTCATTAAAAACTTTTATTCAAGTATCCTTCTATGCTATTCAGAAATTCCACATCATTTTCAATCAACAATATGTCATTTACATATAATATTAGAAATGCTATATAGATCCCACTCACTTTCTTGTAAATACAGGCTTCCACAAAAGTCTGTGTAAAACCATATGCTTTGATCACCTCATCAAAGCGTATATTCCAACTCCGAGATGCTTGCACCAGTCCATAAATAGATCGTTGGAGCTTGCACACTTTGTTAGCACCTTTAGGATCGACAAAACCTTGTGGTTGCATCATATACCACTCTTCTTAAGAAATCCATTAAGGAATGCAGTTTTGACATCCATTCACCAGATTTCATAATCATAAAATGCGGCAATTGCTAACATGATTTGGACAGACTTAAGCATAGCTACGGGTGAGAAAGTCTCATCGTAGTCAACTCCTTGAACTTGTCAAAAACCTTTTGTGACAAGTCGAGCTTTATAGTTTACCATCAACATTAGTCTTCTTCTTGAAGATCCATTTATTCTCTATGGGTCACTGATCATCAGGTAAAGCCACCAAAGTCCACACTTTGTTCTCATACATGGATCCTATCTCAGATTTGTTGGCCTCAAGCCATTTATCAGAATCTGGGCTCATCATAGCTTCTTCATAGTTCGTAGGTTCTTCATGGGAAAGTAACATGACTTCCAGAACAGGATTACCATACCAATATGGTGCGGATTGTGCTCTGGTTGACCTACAAGGTTCTGTAGTAACTTTATCTGAAGTTTATGATCATTATCAATAGTTTCCTCTCTAGTTGGTGCAGGCATCACGGGAACGGATTTCTTGAATGGGCTACTTTCCAAATTGAGAGGAGGTACAATTACCTCATAAAATTCTACTTTCCTTCCACTCACTTCTTTCGAGAGAAACTTCTTCTCTAGAAAGGTTCCATTCTTGGCAACAAAGATCTTGCCTTCGGATCTGTGGTAGAAGGTATACCCAATTGTTTCCTTAGGGTATCCTATGAAGACGCACTTCTCTGATTTGGGTTCGAGCTTATCAAGCTAAAGCCTTTTGACTAAGCATCGCATCCCCAAACTTTAAGAAACGACAGCTTAGGTTTGTTGCCAAACCACAATTCATACTGTAAGTGCATCTAGTGCCCCTTAGTGATTTTGGTGTATTGAAGACTTATAGGTTAAGGGACTAATGTGTTTTTGAGTGTACGCAGGCTCTATAAGTCAATGAGGAGTTTGCTATTTACGATGAAAGTCGACCCCTAAATATGTATGTCTTCAACTGAAGACTTTGGTTCTCCTGAAGATTTTGAAAGTGAAGAAATCGGTGTGACCTTGAAGACTTGGATATTCATGCGAGGATTATCAAGCGTGAAGACTTTTGTTTTCCTAGTTTCATTTTCTCTTTCTTGAGTCATAGGAAACACCGTACTGTTAAAGGGGGTCAAGGTAATACTAAGGAAAGTAATTTCCAAGTGATGCTCATCTCAAAATCCTACACCTACCCAATCCTTTCGAGTGATGCCATTGGAAATCTCATATCAGTTCAGTCAATTTCTTCACTGACAGAGACAAAGATTTTCTGGTCTCTGAGGAATTTGGTCTATGTTCCAAGAACCGTTTATCGTATTTTGGCCAAAACCCTCAGTCCAATTAAGGGCCACAACTCTGAAGAAGAAGAAGTTGTTGGCATGATGAAGAATCTCCTTTTCAACATCATGCATGGTATTCGTATCAACTACCACGATTTCTTCATGAGGACTTTGGCCAATGCTGCTATCTCACCTTTTGAGTTGAAGCCTTACGCTCCATGGATCATGAAATTCATCAGATCAAGGTCTTCAATTCACTACAAGGCCGACTTTCAGAATCATATCAGCTATTTGCCCCCAATTGAAGTCCTCTAACGGACTATTTCCTGAGCTGATGAGAAGGGCAAGGCTATGATCATTGATGAAGGCACCCGTCCTCTGGATGGTCAATTTCGCAAGGTTGCATCCTACTCACCAATGATGACTCTGCCACACATGACACTGTTGCAAATGCTTCAAAGCATAATCCTCAAGCCTCTGCTCCACGTATAATGACTGATCGTGAGCTGCTCCTTAGTTTTCAACAGAAAGTGGATAGAAATCACAAGTGGGTTAAGTGTCAGTTCGGTTCAATTCTTCAGAACATGACAGTCACTCAAAATTCTGTGAAGAAGAATCACTACTATTTGCATCAAGTATTTGACCGCACCTGGGCTATTCTTTTGCACCTATACACTGATGATGAACTCAAGCTGATGGACTTCCAACAGGAGTTTGACTGGTCACAACCACCTTCGAAGAAATTCAAGAAGGTCAATGGCGGTGTCAAAACCGGCGGATCTCGGGTAGGGGGTCCCGAACTGTGCGTCTAGGCGGATGGTAATAGGAGACAAGGGACACGATGTTTTTACCCAGGTTCGGGCCCTCTCGATGGAGGTAAAACCCTACTCCTGCTTGATTGATATTGATGATATGGGTAGTACAAGAGTAGATCTACCACGAGATAAGAGAGGCTAAACCCTAGAAGCTAGCCTATGGTATGATTGTTGTTCGTCCTACAGACTAAAACCCTCCGGTTTATATAGGCATCGAAGAGGGTTAGGGTTACACAGAGTCGGTTACAATGGTAGGAGATCTACATATCCGTATCGCAAAGCTTGCCTTCCACGCCAAGGAAAGTCCCATCCAGATACGGGACGAAGTGTTCAATCTTGTATCTTCATAGTCCAGGAGTCCGGCCGAAGATGATAGTTCGGCTATCCGGAAACCCCCTAGTCCGGGACTCCCTCAGTAGCCCCTGAACCAGGCTTCAATGACGATGAGTCCGGCGCGCATATTGTCTTCGGCATTGCAAGGCGGGTTCCTCCTCCAAATACTTCATAGAAGATTTTGAACACAAGGATAGTGTCCGGCTCTGCAAAATAAGTTCCACATACCACCATAGAGAGAATAATAATATTTACACAAATTCAATCTGCTGACGTATTCCGTGGCGTGACATCACACCATGGCCAAGCCTTTATTCGAATCGTTTTTACTGTTCCAGCTCAGCGCGTTTAGCGAGGCAGTTTCTTTGGCACGTCTTGTCAAAGCAGAGATTGTGTCCCCTTATTCCGGGATTCTCATCAATACGGGCGTGGGTAACCCGACCGTGTCCGTTAGCACGTCTCCTCTATCGAAGGCGAGTCCCGAACGGTCACAGGGGAGGCTCTTGGTATTCAGCCTCTTTGTAAAGAGACCAAGGCTCCACTCCCTTCCTTCAATCTCAATCGAATCCGCCCCTCGCCTCGAGTTCCAACACCCAAAGCTCCAGATTCAGGCGCTTCGTACCTTCGATGATGTCCGGCTTCGACCTGCAAGGCCGGTGGATGCCTTCCTCCGTTATGGAAGAAGACGTGCTAAAGTTAAGAGTCGCCAGGTATTTAACCGGCGAAATTTCACATAAGCTGCCTGCCCAAGGGCAGGTTATTCCCACTCCCAATCCTGGTGAAAGCATGGTGTTCGCGTCTCACTTCCTTCGGGGGCTAAGCTTCCCAACGGACCCCTTCGTGAGGGGGTTCATGTTTTACTATGGGTTGGAATTTCACGACTTGGATCCGGAGTCCATCCTCCACATCTCATCGTTCATTGTCGTGTGTGAAGCCTTCCTCCGTATTACCCCTCACTTCAGATTGTGGCTCAAGACCTTCAAAGTGGAGCCAAAGATGATCAAGGGGCGACAGGCAGAGCGCAGAGGGGCTGTTATAAGCAAGAATGCTGATGCTCCGTGGCCCGAGGGCTCTTTTCAAGAGGAGCTCAGTTTATGGCAACAAGAGTGGTTTTATATCACAGCTCCTAGGGGCACCAAATGGGTGGCGCCACATCTTCGCTCGGGCCTCCACCGGCTGGCGTCATGGGTCAATAAAGAGCTTGGTGGGGCCGTCCAGGGCGTGACCTTGCTGCAGGGCCGCATTCGAGACCTCCTAGAGAGATCACTTTGGTCGTAGTAGCGCGGTGATGCTGATTAAATGCATCCTGCCTCAAGCGTCGCCCCTCCGCTTGTGGGAATTTAACCCGGAGGGACCGCGAACTCTCCAACATTTTATGGGCGCGACGCAGATGGAGATGTACACGCTTTTCTTCGGATCACAAGAAATGTGTCCGGACTTGACCGAGGACGCAGGTCTAAGCTGCAATCGCCCGGATACTCAAGTAAGTAGCCCTGTACCCGGACACGCTATCCTATATTTATTACAAACTTGACCTTTAAAAGAGCTGTCCCTTGAACAGGAGTGGATAGCGAAAGCAAAGTTAATCAAGTGTCCGGCCCCCCTCCCTGAGACCGCGCCGGATCCCGTGTTAGCCAGGATGCTGGAGGTTGCGCCTTCGGAAGAAGGTGAAGGGGAAAAAAAAGAAGCTACCACCTCCGCGAAGGAGGCTATCAGGAAAGGAGGGATCGAGAATCCCTCCATCCAAGGGAAGAAGAGGACCGCCTCTGAAGACCCGGAGACCATGGTCTCAAAGCGGGGGAAGAAATCTTCGTCAGAGGGTCCGGCACCGAGAGATGCCTCGGCCGCATTATGCCCCCAAGGGGATCAGCCCTCCACTGAGCCGTAATTAAAAGGGGAGTTTTTATTAAGATAAAGGATATCCCTACCCTATTTCTAATAACCGAAATTTTACCTTGTAGTTCGGATCTCTGCCCTTCTCAGCATAGCTCATCTTCAGGGGATCTTCGTCCGGAGATGACAAAGAGCGAAACGCCTCCCCCTGCCGTACCGTCTTACGAGGCGGGCGACCCTGAGGTGTCGTCACGGAGGGTTTCTCCGAGTCCGGCGGGGCCGGAAGGTAGTCGTATGTCCCCTCAAAGCCCTCCGCGTCCGGCCTTCGAAAAAGGCCATCAGACGAGTCCGGCACCATATGGTGTACGGTCGGAGGAGCTGAAGGATCTGCTTGGGCGAGTGTTTATCTCAGAAGATCACCCTGCGTTAATGGGTACGGTGATTGAAAGGATTTCGTCCGTTGAGAGCGGATTGCATGAAGCCGTCGAAGTTCTTGACAGGTTTTGAAATGCATAAATGATGTACCTTATGATAGTTCCGCATATAAAATCATACTGTGTAGATAGTAGCCCCTGAGACTCGGTGTGTTGTCAAAATGACGATTGCACCGAGGATCATATTCAGTATAATATGCCGCCCTTCCTATGTAGGTGGCGAAGTGTCCGTGGCTAGCGGACTGATGGATTTGCCGAACTAAGCGGCAAACAGCGTGGCGGATGCCGACATCGCGCTTGTCAATAAGCGTCTTGACGAGTCACAAGGTATGTGATCTCTCCGCGGACACCTGGTAAGGGAGCTTGATGCCTGTGCCTCACCACAAGTATGCTTGACGCAGATGGTGCCGCTGCCATGGAGAACCTACGGGCGGAGCTCGCCTAGGCCAAGGAGCAGGCCAGAAAGAGTGATGCGGCTGCCTTAAAGGTGGCCGAAGAGCTAAAAGCCGAACAGGCTGCTCACTGCCGAAGCAAGAAGGAGATGGCCGAGATGGCCGTGGAGTTGAAGAATGCTGCCGATCGCTGCAAGCTTCGTGGAAAAGAAGATCGGGCGGTACGAGAGGACCTGAAGAAGGCCACTGCCAAGGCCAAGGATGCTTGCTCTGCGATGATAGCTATGAAGGAGGAGCTGCGTCAGGCCGAAGATATTGCGGCTGGAAAGCCCTTTCTGCTGTGGAGGAAATTCCTGGACCCTAATTATGCTCAGTTGGACCGGCTGTGGAGTGCGGAAGATGCTTATCTGGACTTGGCGGCCAGTGCGGCGGGCGCGGCCGAACACTTCCGAGATCAAGAGGATCACGAAATGGGAAAGGTTTTTTGGTCGCAGTTCCATAATCCAGAGCGCCCTGTTCCATTAACCGATCGCTTGGCCAAATGGGCGGAGCTGAATAGGTTATCCGGACTTTCCATGAAGGATGTCGTGAGTCTTTTGTGGCCGAAGGGGCCTGAGCCGAAGAGTTATTTTGGCTTGGTGCAACAGTTCCTTGGTGCGGTGCCGCATATCAATGCAATGAGGAGGTCGGCATGCATAGAGGGTGCTCGGATGGCTCTTGCCCGTGTCAAGACATACTGGGCGGAGATGAAGGCCACCGATGTTGCAACCCAAGATTCGGACGGAAGCCGAGTACCTGTCGAGCACTATTTTCAGGAAGTTCTGTCGGGCGCTCATTTAATAGAGACGCAGTGCTCGAAGGATATTATGTTCGAATAGCATGTATTATTGTGAAACAATATTTTGATGAAATATAAAAGCTTTTTATACTTATGCTTTCAAGATTTAAAACACCTCCTGTGCGGCCGTTGATGTACATTTGTATATAACCTGAAAGATGGTAGTCTTCGGCTTCAGCCCCCACGCATATAATGCGGGGGTGTTTGCAAAAGGCGCATTTTCACACTTGATCCAATGTCTTGGTCCTATAAAGGAGGTGGTAGCGTAGCAAACTAGGCAACCGGACTATAATGCTTTATCACTTTCACTTAGCCATAGGAGTTTGACAATGGGGCTACTATATAGCCCCTAGGGGCACCGCGCTCACCCGAATTTGGGGCGCGTATGTGCCTGACCGGGAAACGGCCCTTCGTCAATGCGGAGGAATCCTATAGATTCCGACGGGTCATCGAGTGGTTGACCAGTCTCACACTGTATCATGACAGTTAGTTTTCGGCTTTCTCTACTGAGGTGCTCGCCTGGCAGGAGCGGGGCACAATCGCAGTAGTTCTCCTAGTGCCGCGTTAGCCGATAGAGCGGAACGTAAGGCAGCAAAACACAGGAGCCGGGCAAACCCAACATTTGACAAAAGACATGATTCGGAGCTGATGCATATAAGGCCTAACTCGAGACGCCGAACACTCCCTAAGGTATTTGGTCTTTATGAAAACGGGCCGAACAACACCCTTGGTAATAAGCCCCTGGTGTCTAGGTACGCGCAAAATTCTGACGTGGCCTATGCCAAAACGCCAGCCTCCTCCTTGGTTATAGTAAGAAACCAAGGGATTTGTATCAACAAGAGACAGTAAAAAAGGTTTACGCAGGGTCTTAATCTGAAAAGAATCCTTGCAACGGGTCCCTGCTGCACGTCTGCGCCTGTGTCTCCGTTGTGCCGTATCCTGGACGGGTGTTGCATGGTGTTTATCTGTAAAAGATAGGAACTCAGTTGAAAAAGATCATGCGAAGATGTACATTATATTAAAATAAACAAAGTACGTTTCAAAAAATAAATAAAATTGAGCTTTATTGACTCTTGTTGTATATGCGCGGAGCCCCTATTGCGAGGGTGTGCGGCTGGTAAGCCCCTGTATGTTTATGCCGGACTCGTCTAACTGTGTCCGGGGTCTGAACGACCTGTTTGGGTGCTTGAATTAGTGAGGCCAGTTTAGTGTGTGTCCGTTGAGGCAGTCACACAATCTTCCGCGCTCGAGGAACACTCGATATTTCCCTTTAAGGAGATGATGCCTCATGAACCGGGCATTTTAAGTGTGAGGGATGCATAATGCAGAATTGCGTTAAAGCGGGCGAAAGCTTTGCGCCCCAGTAGTGCTTGATAGCTACTTGTAAATGGGGCGAGGTGGACTGGGGTTGTATTCAGGGCCGGATTGTCCCAAAAATTGATTTCGGTTTTCCAAGCGCTTTCCATCACACAGTACTTTCGTACTATGGACGCTAAGTCAGTGAAGCGTGTAATTTCACGACGACTTACGGCGTTGAGGATTCCCTTGTCCATGCAATTATTGCAGAAGAATGAAATTGCGTCCTCCTCACGGCAGTCCTTTACCCTATTCATAACCAGGAGGAATCTGGCCCAGTAATGGTGTACTGTTTCTGCGGGCTCTTGCCGGATTTGGGATAGATCGCTTATGTTTGGGTGGGTGGGTGGAATTAAATTCGGAAGCCCGTCCACATTAAAACTCAGGGGCCAAGTAGTTTCCGAACCCGG
Source organism: Aegilops speltoides (assembly GCA_021437245.1). Classification (NCBI taxonomy): domain Eukaryota; kingdom Viridiplantae; phylum Streptophyta; class Magnoliopsida; order Poales; family Poaceae; genus Aegilops; species Aegilops speltoides. The sequence continues at coordinate 233,167,052 of CM038144.1, forward strand.
AAGCTTGGGTTCTTGGATGTTATCCAATGAATCTAGCCCGCTGCCTGACTCTAGGTTCAGGGCTTGAGTAACATCCTCCCCTCCGCGGCAATCCGGCATGGAGGGATCGGGAATCCGGACATAGCTAGTCCTTAAGATAGAAGAAGGGTTGCCGCATTGTTCCTCTACCACAACAATGTGGTGGGTAACCTGGGGAGAGTTAATCTCTCTCAGATCGGGTTTAGGCCCAATCTGATCGTAGTCTGTAGCGACTCCCAGGGCGGTGATGCGATCCAAGAGCTCGTTTAAGGAAGAGAGCTCCATCGGATCCAACTGCTCGGTGAGTTCTGAGCTAACGTGAAGATTGCTTTCGATGACCCGAGAAGTCATCGTCGGTGTGGCGGCCGGACAGCCGGTCACAAGGAAACTGCCTAGCCGGAGAGTTTGGCCGATAGCCAAAGCTCCTTTAATGTGATGCCGTCTTTAAAGGCGGGATGAGGCATCCTTCGATAGCGGCAGACAGAGGGACTCTCATTGAAAGCACCAATGTCGGTGTCAAAATCGGCGGATCTCGGGTAGGGGTCCCGAACTGTGCGTCTAGGCGGATGGTAACGGAGACAAGGGACACGATGTTTTTACCTGTGTTGGGCCCTCTTGATGGAGGTAAAACCCTACTCCTACTTGATTGATATTGATGATATGGGTAGTACAAGAGTAGATCTACCACGAGATCAGAGAGGCTAAACCCTAGAAGCTAGCCTATGGTATGATTGTTGTTCGTCCTATAGACTAAAACCCTCCGGTTTATATAGGCACCGAAGAGGGTTAGGGTTACATAGAGTCGGTTACAATGGTAGGAGATCTACATATCCGTATCGCCAAGCTTGCCTTTCACGCCAAGGAAAGTCCCATCCGGACACGGGACGAAGTCTTCAATCTTGTATCTTCATAGTCCAGGAGTCCGGTCGAAGATGACAGTTCGGCTATCCGGACACCTCACCTCTACCGTGTGGTGGCTAGTCCTATTTATAGGCGGAGGCCCTGGGCCTCTTCCCAAAAAATGAACGGGAAGGGCGCCAACAATTGGCCAGTTTGAAGGGGAACATCTGGTATACTTATCCTGACTAAAGTTGGTCTTCGGCTGCCAAAGGTCCTGACGGTGACGCCGCCCTGGGCTCCACGATGACCTCCGTCCTGCCGTTCGGCTGGTCTTGGTCTTGTTGCACCGAAATGGTGACCCTTGCCTGATGCCTTGGCTTGTGCTTGCCCCCTTTGCACCGAAAGGGAAACAAGGACACTGCTCAGGCCGGTGCCCGCTTGGCACCCGCCTGGCCTCCGATCGTCATGGCTTGCATCACGGGCCCCTCGGGAGGTGCCCTGCCTTGATCTCTTTGCCTCCTCGCGAGCCTGCCTGAGGAGGCTGCTCCTGAGGAAGCTCCCTGTCGTCCGCCCCGCGAGGCTTGGCCCCTCGTGTGGGTCTTGAGCTGGAGTTGATGGAGCTGGGCTGCACTGGGCCCCCACTTGTGCCACGCCGCAGGCCGCAGGTAGGCAAGTCTAGGGACCCCCGTTCCCAGAACGCCGACAGTAGCCCCCGGGCCCAAGGCGCGCCCGGACTTGGCTTAGCAGAGAAGCGAAGGGGCAAGTGCGAAGCGCCGTGGGCCCCAATAGCCTGCGGCCTTGGGTGCCGCGTGGCGGTTGATTGGACGTGGTCGTCTCCGCTTCCCCACGACGCCTCGGCAACCGCACGACTTGACAAGTCCCTGCATGCAAAGACGGGTCATGATTACCTGCGATCGTGGAGGCCGACGGTTGGCCTCCTCTGGCTATAAGTATGGAACGGCATGAGCCATTCCAGTTCATCTTCCTCTGCTACTCCTCCTCTTCTTCATCTTCGCCATTGCTCTGTCTCACGCTGATGGCACCCATCCGCCGGTTCTCTGCAGAAGAGAAGGGAAAGGCCCCCTGAGAGGGTCCTGACCCGCTTCCGCCGAAGAAGCGTTTAGTCCTCTGCCACCGAGACGAGGGTGCGCGGCAGGAGGTATCGAGGCCCTGGTACGAGCGGCCACCGCCCGGGTTCCCACTGTCCTTGTACGCTCGGATCGAGGGCCCTGGAGAAGAAGGCGCCGAGCGTCCCCGTCGGTGCCGCCATCGGCGCCGGCGGGTCACGGTGGTGCGCGTCATTCCTCCTGGAGTCCAGGCCGAGGGCTCCTCCGTGAGCTTGTGCTCCATGCTGCCATGCCTCCTCGATCTTGGATTCGCCTTCCTCCCTCCTTCGCCTTCGAGATCCTGCCGAGGGGGCCTATCGAGCTCTGGCTGCAGCACGCTGACTGCAGTACCCCTGTGACCGGGGCGGAGGTCGAGTTCGTTGCTCCAGGCAAGGTCTACATGACCCATGGCTGGGGCGAGATCGCCCGGGTCTACAGGACAGGTGGCGCCCTCATAATCCACCTCGAGTACGATGGCGCCTCCCTGATGTTCTTCAAGGTCTTTGATGCGGAAGGACGCCGGCTGGAATGCTGCCCCGGGAAAGGCGGACGGAGCATCGTCGTGGCGAGGACCAGGCTCGCCAATCGCTCCCCCAGCAGCTCCTCAGGCGGCAACGGAGGTGCTGGAGGATCCAGCGGCTCAGCCGAGCTCCTTGTGACTCCGGAGATGAGCGACGACAGCTACGAGCCCCCGGGCTCGTGTCGCGCTCGGAGCAGGGCGGGCTCATCAGGCCGCCGATGCCACTAATCTGTATGGGGTTGGCGCCGGTGCCTGACGGCCCACTGTTGATGATGGCGTCTCTTGCGGAGGCGCGTGTAGTTAGCGCTCCTTAGGATTAGCTCCTTTTGTTCCCTGCGAGGAATCGAAGTACCGCCCCGCGGGGGTTTGTAAGGCGCGGTCCATATCTTTTGTAAATATTATATCCCTCGTACGAATCGATGCGAGGTGCTTGTCCTGTCCCGGCTCGGCTCCCCCTTTCTTTCCTCATGAGGGCTTGGTGCTCTACGCTGACAGGTACCGGTCCCCAGGTAGGCTTCAGCCATCGCTGGTATGCCAAGTCGCGATGCCGTGGTCAAGGCCAGGAGGTGAGTGGCCCGAGGTCCAGTAAGAGCCCCTAAGTCGCGATGCTTAGGAGGTCCCCTTTAGCGCTCAAGCAGCCTCTGCTGGGAGAGAAAGACAAGCAGCGTTGCCGTGACAGAGCTGCAGTACGTGAGGGTTAAGTGCTGAGTCCGATCAGCTTTCGCGTGACTTATCTTGTAGGCTCGGGGTGGTTCCTGTTGAAGCGTCGTGCTTGCGCGACGGCAACTGAGGTGCTGCCGGGTTAGGCCCTCGCGAGCTTCTTCTCTCTCCCCTGCTCTTCCCTTAATGCTCTACTTCCTCAGGTCCCGGCCCTTGAGTGAGCTCAGCCGCCACTGGTATGACAGGCCGCGATGCCGTGGGTTAAGGCCAGGGGGTGAGGGATGGAGAGCCAGTAAGAGCCCATGAGTCGCGATGCTCATGCGCCCCCCTTTTAACGTGCAAGTGGGTCATGCCAAAGAGAAGGAGAAGAAGTCTCGCGATGCCACCAGCGTTACTCCTGGAGCGGGTCCTGCATATCAACAACGTGGGGAAACAAGGTCTGCCGTCACGGTTGTCAGCTAACCATTGGTCGCTCCGAGGGAGTGATTGGGGCACTGAGGGCCTGGTGAGGTGGCGCCTTGCGGGGGTGACGCGGCCAGAGCTCAGCCACTCAGATTTTTCGGCATTGCAGGGACAGAACCGTGCGCAAGTGTCGTGCCAGAGCAAGCGGCGCAAAGGTAGGCGTTAATCGAGCAAGCGATTTAGTATAGCATGTTAAGCACGGAGGAACAAATTCATTTAGACAGATGCATGGAAGTAAGCACCACTGGGTCTGGCCCGAGCAGCCTAGGGATAATGCAGCCCGAGGGGCGCCCCCAACAAAGCATATGAAAAACATAAGTAAAACGGATACATGCCACAGGGACGGACCCACGCGACCTGGGAATGATGCGGCCCTGCGGGCGCTCCGAGCTGAAGATAAAACTTGAATAGATGTCACCTGATACCATTGCAGAGCGAGTGTCAGAGTAGCTGTTGACGCTCGGTGAAGCAGCAAACCCTCACGAGCCCTCGAAGCCCTGAGCCTCGGGAGGCTCTGAGGGTCCGGGCGGCTCCTCAAGGCCCGTCTCCATCTCCTCCAGGAACACGCGGTGCCTGGCCACCTGAGCTTCCAGGATGCTCCTCATCAGGCGCTGGTGGGCAGCAGCCGCGTTCAGCAGGCCGAAGGGCATGCGAACATAGCTGTGAGGTGGACCCTCACAGCGCCCCATGCGCGAAGGCCAGAGGCGCTCCTGAGATGCGGCTTGGTTGAGCCACGGTATGTCGATGCAGACACGCAGCCCACCATCCTCGCCGGGATGTGGGGCTACAGCGGGTAAGCGGCGACTACCACACATGACTCTTGACTCCTGTAGCTCCTGAATGTTCCTCGCGATGAACTCCTGGGGGTTTTGCCTTTCTTGCCTTATACCTTCCTAAGGGAAACGTGTCTTGAAGCACGCCTCCGATTGGTGCCCGAGCGCCTCCCTCGTGACCTTGGCAAGGTCGGTGGCCCTCCAGGAGAGAGCCCCTGAGCCCTGCCCAAGGAGGGCGCCGGGCGCGCCTTCCTATGCGACAGAGGGTGGCGCCCCTTGGACGGGCGCGGATCCTGATGCAACGCCTCCGGAGGGGCCTGCCTCGTGAGCGCTTGGGCCAGGTAAAGCCTTCTTCTTCTTAGGGACCGCCTCAGGGAGCCTCCCGCTCGTGTGATCTGGGTCTTCAATTGCCGCGGCCTACAAGGCACGCTGAAGAGAACACACTGCATCCCTTTCCTCGCAAGGCACTGTGATGATTCCACCGCTTCCTGGCATCTTGAGGACATTGTAGCCATGGTGAGTCACTGCCATGAACTTGGCCAGAGCTGGGTACCCGAGGATGGCATTGTATGGTAGGTGGATGTGAGCGACATCGAAGTCAATGAGCTCGGTGCGGTAATTGTTGCGTTGCCCAAAAGTGACGGGAAGACGAACTTGCCCTATTGGAACAGTGGAACCATTAGTGACTCCTGAGAAAGGCTTGGTTGGCTAGAGCTTATCGTATGGCACTTGGAGATTGTTGAACGTCTCGACGGACAGGACGTTGAGCCCAGCCCCGCTGTCGATGAGGGTCCTGGTGACTTGCACATTGCTGATGACTGGGCAACAAAGCGTTGGGAGGACCCCGGCTGTTGCCGCACACTTGAGCTGATCCGCTGAGCTGAACGTGATAGCGCACGCAGACCACCTGAGTGGGCGCATGGCCTCAAGCTTGGGGAGGACTGCATTCACCTCGCGAGCAAACTGCTTGAAGATCTTGTTGAGAGGTGGGGCTGGCGCCGCCCAGGATGCAAGCGATTGCGCGCGGCTCCTAGAAGCCCCCAGCCCCCTCGTCCTAGTGATGGTCTTCGTTCCTCCTTGGTGGCTATGGCAGAGGAGGGAGGCCTGTGTTGCCTTGAGGGCGGTCCTCACGAGGCTAATCCCTCCAACCTCCCTCGCGAGGCTGGTCCTGCCAGCGGTCCTCGCGAGGCCGGTCGCGCCACCCTTGGCGAGGGCCCCGGTCTTCCCATCGTCCTCCACCTCTTCCTCCTCCTCGGCCATAGCCCCGATCGCTGCGGTCGGGGCGTCGGCCGATACGCCCATCTCGCACGGCTCTGAGCTCTTGGCATTCATTGGTGTTGTGTGTGTGGAGGTCGTGGTACACGCAGTACCGGCTGCCCTTAGATGACTAAGGCTGATCCCTGCCTCGCTTGGTGTCTGGCTCTGCTGCGAGCACAGCAGCCCCTTTGCGCTTCACGTCCTTGACCTTGGGCTTCTTCTCTTCTAGGTCGGCAGCAGGGAGCTCGAGGAGGGAGAGGCGCCCTTCCTCAGCCCTGGCGCACTTGGTCGCCAGGTTGAACAGCTCCAGCGATGTGCACAGGTCTTCATGGATCGCTAGCTCCTCCTTCATCTTGATGTCGTGCACGCCGTTGGAGAAGGCTAAAATGATGGCCTCCTCAGTCACCTTGGGAATCTTGAGGCGGGCGTTGTTGAAGCGTTGGATGTACTTTTGCAGGGTTTCTCCCGGCTGTTGCTTGATGCGGCGCAGGTCGCTCATGGCCGGGGGCCGGTTGCGAGTACCTTGGAAGTTTGCGATGAAGCGGGTGCGCATCTCGTCGCAGGAGGAGATCGTGCCTAGGGCAGGTTCAGGAGCTAGGTGCGGGCACTGTCCTTGAGCGCCATGGGAAACCAATTCGCCATGACTTTCGCGTCTCCGTTGGCGGCCTCGATGCCTAACTCATAGATCTGGAGGAACTTTGCGGGGTCTGCAGTGCCGTCGTAGCGCAGAGGCAGGTCGGGCTTGAACTTGCCGGGATCCGGCGGATGCCGAGTTTTTGGCTAGCCGGAGCCCGTGTATGAGCGCCTCGTACTCGGCCACATTGTTGGAGGCGGCAAAATCATTTTTCAATGTGTATCTGAGCTTGTTGCCCTTGGGAGAGGTGAGGACGATGCCGGCTCCCAAGCCGGTGCGCATCTTGGATCCATCAAAGTGCATCCGCCAATGAGTGGAGTCGGGGGCCGACGGTAGGTACTGGGTCTCGGCCCAGTCGACAAGGAAGTCGGCCAATGCCTGGGACTTGATGGCGGTGCGGGGTTGGTAGAAGATCGTGTAAGGAGCCAGCGCAATGGCCCATTTTGCCACCCGACCGGATGCATCCCGGCTGCCTATGATCTCGGCGAGCGGGGCAGTACATACGACCGTGATGGGGTGCTCTTGAAAGTAGGGCTTGAGCTTCTTGGCAGCGAAATACACACCATAGCACATCTTCTGATAGTGTGGGCAGTTCTGCTTTGAGGTGGACAACACTTCACTCAGATAATATACCGGCCTCTAGACTAACTGAGATCGGCCTTCTTCTGGGCGCTGAACCACGATAACGGTGCTAACAACCCGGCTAGTGGCGGCAATGTAAAGGAGCATGGGCTCTTTCTCAGTCGGTGCCACCAAGACAGGTGGCGTGGACAACATCTTCTTTAGCTCGTGGAAAGCTTGGTCTTCTTGGTCATTCCACTTGAAGTGAGTGGATTTCTTCATGAGTCGGTAGAGGGGGAGAGCCTTCTCTCCGAGCCGGCTGATGAAGCGGTTGAGGGAGGCCAGGCATCCGGAAAACTTTTGGACGTCTCGCAGCTCGGTAGGAATCTCCATTCTCTCTATGGCCTTGATCTTCACCGGGTTGCATTCGATGCCGCGTTCGGAGACCAGGAAGCCTAGGAGCTGGTCGGCTGGTACTCCGAACACGCATTTCTCGGGATTGAGCTTGATCTGAAACCGCCGCAGGTTTTCAAATGTCTCTCTGAGATCTTCTAGCAGGGTGCCGCACTTCTCCGTCTTCACCACAATATCGTCTACATAGACGTGGGCATTTCTGCCGAGCTGCTTGAGGAGGCATTTCTGCATGCAACGCTGAAAAGTGGCACCGGCATTTCTCACGCCGAATGTCATAGTCAGGTAACAGAAAGCTCCGAATGGTGTGATGAAGGCGGTCTTCAGTCGGTCGGCCGGATCCAACTTTATCTGGTGGTAGCCTGAGTAGGCATCCAAGAAGCTCAACAGCTCACATCCGGCTGTGCAGTCTATCACTTGATCAATCCTTGGCAGAGAAAAAGGGTCTTTGGGGCAGGCTTTGTTGAGGCTGGTGTACTCAATGCACATGCCCCACTGCTTGTTTTCTTCAACACCAGGACCGGGTTGGCAAGCCAATCTGGGAGGAACACCTCCATAATGAAGCCGGCTGCAAGAAGCCGCGCTATTTCTTCTCCGACTGCTCTTCTCTTCTCTTCTGACAGGCGGCACAAGGGCTGCGTGACTGGCTTGGCGTCAGATCGGACATGTACCTTGTGCTCGCTGAAATCCGTCGTAACACCCGGCATGTCTTTGGGAGACCATGCGAAGATGTCCCGATTCTCATGGAGGAAATTGACGAGCTCGCTTTCCTATTTGCTGTCGAGGCCGGTGCCTACGACAACGTGCCTCTCCGGGTGCTCTGGATCCAGTGGTATCTTCTCCGTTTCTTTGGCTGGCTGGAAAGAACCTTGAGCATCATATTCCTTGGGGTCGGGGGACAGGGCCGGCTGCTTGCCAGCCATGGCCACGACTCGGTCCATCATGTTTTTCTCTTCAGCAATCACGAGGGACTCGGCCAGCCGGATGCTAGCCGCCACACACTCAGAGGATTTCTTATAGTCTCCGGCTACAGTGATGATGCCCTTGGAACTCGGCATCTTCATCTTGAGGTAGGCGTAGTGGGGCTCAACCATGAACTTGGCCAGAGCAGGTCGGCCAAGCAATGCATGGTAGGGGCTCTCTAGATCCACTACTTCAAACCATATTGCTTCTCGGCGGAAATGATCCTTGTCTCCGAAGAGGACATCTATCTTGATCTTGCCGATTGGTGAGCAAGACAGGCCGGGTACGATGCCATGGAACACAATCCGACTAGGCATGAGCTGCTTTGTCTTGATGTTCAGCTTCTTCATGGTGTCAGTGTACAGTATGTTAATGCTGCTCCCGCCATCTATCAGCACGCTGGAGAAATGGGCAGCTCACCTTTCTGTTGCGAGGGTAGCGTCCAAAACCAATGCATAAGAGTCGGGAGACGGCATCACCTCTGGGTAATCGGCCCGGCTCCAGCTGATAGGCTTCTCCAACCAGTGCATGAACTCGGGGTTGTTGGAGGTGACCGCGTTGACTTCCTGGTGCTGTCGGCACCGGCTGCGCCTGTCTTCAGGCTGGCTTGTAAAGACGACGTAGGCGGCATGCTCGTCAGGGAATTCGTCTTGAACAGCCCCGACCGCTGGCCGAGCGACCAGCTGCTGAGGAGCCGGAGGCGGCTGACCAGCAGGCAGAGGCGGCACCAGCCCTTCGCCCTTGGAGATTCGTGTGAGCCAATGGCACTTCCGAGTCGTGTGGTTGGATGCCTTCGCGCCGCCGTGGAACTTGTAGGGGGCATCAAGGGCTTGCTCATAGGAGAAAGCCGGCTGCCAAGCCGGCCTGCCGCCCTTCTGCTTCTTGGCGCGGGCCGCCCTTCGAGTTGTTCGTCTTCTCGACTGTGGCCACATGCCGACTGGTGGAAGGCGGCATAGGGGCCTTGCGCTTGTTGTCATTCTGGTACGGGCGTCGGTTGGAGTCTCTAGCCGGCGTCTTGGGAGCCGAAGCAAGCACCTTCCTGGAGGCGTCTACTCGGAGCTCGGTCTTCATTGAAGAGTCGGCCGTGGCGTACTTGTCTGCTATGACCAGTAGCTCATCGAGGGTATTCGGCTCGTCGCAGAGGAGTCCGTGCTTGAGGAGGGTGCCTTCTCGCCACCCGACGGTGAAGTACTCTATGGCTTGAACCTCATGCACCCCCTCGCAAGAGTTGCGGAGCTCGGCCCAACGCGTGAGGTAGTCGCGAGTTGATTCATTGGGCCCTTGAACGCACAAGGAGAGCTGTCGGGGCTTGGGAGCCCGTTTGTAGGTGCTGGTGAAGTTGCAAATGAAGGCTTATGTGAAGTCTAGCAAGCTGTGGATGCTGTAAGGCTTGAGGCTATTGAGCCAGGTGCGCGCCGTGCCTTGGAGCATGAGGGGAACATATTTCACGGCAACACGGCTGTTGCCGTTTGCTATGCGAACTGCGGTAGAGTAATTGATCAACCAATCTTCCAGCTTCACGGAGCCGTTGTACTTGGGCGTGTCTCTTGTGAGGTAGAACCCTTTGGGGAAGGGCTCATCGCAGATGCGGGGGCCGAAGAAAGGCGGGTCGACATCATCTTCTTATTCCATGGCCAGAGATCGCGCTAGGCGGTCGATTCGATGGCGGGCGTCGTTTTCGCAGACTCCTTCGCGGCGGCCTAGTCGGCCGCTGAGAGTCGGATACGTGACAGGCGGCGGGGTGGGGTATCTCTTCCCACGAGGCGGAGGAGGAGGCGGATCGCCTCGTCGCTCCATAGCTCGAGGGCGGCCTTCTGCGTCGCGCTCGTTGGTGATTCGAGTCCGACTGCGACTAGCAGCCGGCTCCTTTTCTTGCCTTGTGCAGGAGCCGCCCGCAGTCGGCGTTCGTCACGTCGCGCTGTGCTCATGGCGTGGGGGTGGGGGCTTCCAGCGCGGACGCCGGCTTCATGCCATTCTGCGGCCGCGTCGATCAACTGCTGGATGCGTCTGGTCATGTAGGGGAGCTCGTTGGCCCCCAGTCCATTCAGCTCGTCTACGATCGACTGGGTGGCGCGTAGGTTCTCGAGAGGCGTGGCATAGACTGGGCGCTCCGCTCCCAGCATGTCGGCGATGGCCGCGCTGCGCTTCTTGACGATGCCGGCCCTGCTCGGCCCGTCGGGAGGCGGCGTACCAAAGGTGGCGCGGTCGACTTCACGCTGGTGAGCCTCAGTGAGGCGTCTCATGGTGGCTATCTTCTGGCCCTCCGCAATGAGGGCAAGGCAGCGTGCTTCCAGCGCCTCAGCGTCGGCGTCGGCCGGGATGGGGGCGGACAAGTCGTGCAGCGCCGCTTGCAGGGCATCGTGGGCGTTCTCGCCAGAGGCGACGCCGTGGCTGATGACTAGCACCTCGGTTACGGTGCTGCCGCGGCTGTCGGCTCGAGGAAGAGGGTCGTTGAAGACGACCACGTTGGTGGGGAAAGCGTAGAGTGATTCTGTGTTGAAGTCGACAAGCATCGGGTCAGTGGGACCAACCGACTCCAAATCTGCAGCAGGCTCGGTGGAGACATAGAGTTGGTCGAGGAGGCTAACGAGGGGGCTCTCGGGGCAGCCTGTGCCCGCGTCGGACGCGGGCTCGTCGGAGATGCAGGCCTCACCAAGAAGATCAGCGAGGCAGCTCGCAGCGCAGGCGTCATCGACACCTCGCAGCGCATGGGGGCAAGCGCCATCGGGCGTGCTGGGCTGGCTACGCTCGCTGCAGAGAAAAAGGGTTCCCGTCCAGAGCAGGTCTCCGGATGACAGTGCACCTATCCCCATGGTGGGCGCCAAATGTCGGGTGGTAGGTGCGACATATGCCAACGGGTGGCTTATCATTGTGGGAGCCAATAAGATGTCACCGGTGCCTGGAAACAGGATAAGGCGAAGACATGCACGCCGGCGAATCTTACCCAGGTTCGGGGCTCTCCATGGAGATAACACCCCTAGTCCTACTCTGCGGGGTCTCCGCATGATCACTAGATCAACAAGTGGCTACAAGAGGCTCCTTGAACTGTTTGGCGAGAGGAAGAAGAAGGGCAAGGCTAGCTCTCTTCTCCTCCCAAAGTTGTGTCTAAAACTATCAGAGTCCAACCCTTTGCATGGGTGCCCTGGGGGGTTTATATAGGCCTACCTACCAGGGGTGCAATGGTAATCCGGCTGGGCGTGGGCACTAGCCGTCAGTGTCTATGTTCGCCGGCTTCTGCGCCGACCGCTGGGGCCCGCCGACTGGTGGGTCCCGCCGGCTGCCGGCCTCCTGGTCGACAGGTAGGTCCCACCGCTTGGGGGTCTTGTCGGGGGCTGGTTACTATTGCATCTCTCTTGATGACAAGGGATTTGTCGAGGTAAGCATGGCTATAGTGCCGCCACCTGGCGGGTTCTCACTGTAGCCTTACCTCGTCTTGTCTAATTAATGGTGCGCATACTTCGGGGGAGGGAGCTAGCCGGCTGCGTCCGAGGCCGACTAGGGAAGGCGTGGCCGCCTTCGGGTGTCTCTCTGACTGAAGGGGCCCGCCGCCTGCGGGCCGTACTGACAGCCTGTCATGGGTGGCATCATGGTGACATGGCATGTGCCCATTGGCGGTCGTGGCTGCCCGTCGACATCTTGTGGCCATGCATGCTCCGGGATTCGGGGGTGGCAGACTTCACTGTTGCCATGCCCTGTCCCATCTTCGTTATGTGGGTGCAGATTTTGAGGGCACGATCTTGGCAGCTTGTCGGGTGCCGGCTTCTTGGAGTCGGTCATCTTGTGGCCGGCTTCTTGGAGTCGGCCCTCTCGCGGCTTTCTTCATGAGGGTTTCAGGGCTGGGTCGCCTTCCGATAGTTGGCTTGTGGGATAGCCGGCCGGGGGAAGGCGGCCCCATGTCTTGGGTGCTTGAAGGCTCGATCGGTCTGTTATTTTTTGAAGAGCCAGGGGGAGCCGGCTAGGCTACCCATGGTCATTTACTCCGATTTGCCTCACATAGCCTTTTTCCCTTGGGAGTCGTGCTCCCGAGGGTCATCTTATTTTACCCCCCGGGCCAGTGCTCCTCGGAGTGTTGGTCCAAACTAGAGCACCGTGCAGGACCATCCCTTGGCAACTTGGGTTACGTCGGTACCTGTACGCTCCGCTTATCCGGTGTGTCCTGAGAACGAGATACGTGTGACTCCTATCGGGATTGTCGACACATCGGGCGGCTTTGCTGGTCTTGTTTTACCATTGTCGAAATATCTTGTAAACCGGGATTCCGAGACTGATCGGGTCTTCATGGGAGAAGGAATATCCTTCTTTGACCGTGAGAGCTTGTGATGGGCTAAGTTGGGACACCCCTGCAGGGTATAAACTTTCGAGAGCCGTGCCCGCGGTTATGTGGCAGATGGGAATTTGTTAATGTCCGGTTGTAGAGAACTTGACACATGACTTAACTAAAACGCATCAACCGCGTGTGTAGCCGTGATGGTCTCTTTTCGGCGGAATCCGAGAAGTGAACATGGTTTTGGGTTATGTTTGACGTAAGTAGGAGTTCAGGATCACCTCTTGATCATTGCTAGCTTCACGACCGTTCCGTTTGCTTCTCTTCTCGCTCTTATTTGCATATGTTAGCCACCATATCATGCTTAGACGCTGCTGCAACCTCACCACTTTACCCCTTCCTTTCCCATTAAGCTTTGCTAGTCTTGATACCCATGGTAATGGGATTCTTTGAGTCCTCATGGCTCCTGATTACTACAACAAGCTATTGCGAGTACAGTTATCACGATGATCATGGCCGAGAGCGATGTTTGCTTGTTTTGGAGTTCTTCTTCTGCTTCTTCTTTGATCAGGGGATAGGTTCCAGGTCGGCAGCCTGGGCTAGCTGGGTGGATGTCGATTGTGTTTCTATTTGTGTTTCATCCGTAGTCGGATGGCGCTCTTGTGTAAGACGATGTTGTATTCGTGTGGCATTGTATGCCTCTTGTATGTATCCCCATCTATTATGTAATGTTGATGTAATGATATCCACCTTGCAAAAGCGTATCAATATGCGGTTCTATCCTTGGTGGGACCTTCGAGTCTCTTTAGGACAGTATCGCATATTGGGCATGAAAAGTTGGTATTAGAGCCTCGACCGACCATAGGAGCCCCCTTGATTTATCATGTAGCTTGGCCATTGTCGAGTCTAGAAGAAAACCGTTTTCGGAATTTAGTTATATCGGAGAGTAGGAATTCTTTTTACTCCTCAGCCCCTTCATCGTTCTGGTGAGGAATCTTGACATAGGTGTTTGAATTGCTCCTCTTCCCCTTCAAACTTTCTTTAGGATCACGCAGTTGGTTCTCCGATTGTTGTTCCTCAGCTCTTTGCATCCGGTGCATTTCTTGTCAAGTTGACTCGAGCCTCTTCATCTTTCCAAGTTCAATCCTTAGTTGTCTTCTTTTCCCACTCACCCACCCTTTTTCTTCTCGGAGCCGGAGTCCATAATCGAGTATCCATCCAACTCGTGTGAAGTCTTTGCTTTCTTTCCTCAATTATTTCAACTAGTGTTTTCTCTTCAAGTTATTCATAGGTTTTTCCCCTTCCAAGTTGCCTTTGTTTTCCCGCCCTCCCACCCTCTTCTTCCCGGAGCCTGAGTCTGTTTCGAGCATCAATTTCATTTTTACGGAGCCTCCTTAGTCTTCCCTCAATTACTTCAACCGGTGAATACTCGTCTCGTTCGTCATTTTTCATCCCTTTCTTATTCCGGTGCACTCAATTCAAGTTTTTCGGGTTGATCACATGTAATGCCCCGGATCCGATGCGCCAGGTGTCCGCCAGTTATTCGCCATCCTTCCCATGTCATTTGCTTGCGTGTTGCACTTTGCCATGTCATCATCTCCATTTCATATCATTTTGTATACATGTTCGTCTCATGCATCCGAGCATTTTCCCTGTTGTCTGTTTTGCAATCCGGCACTCCTATGTCATCCGGCGCCCCCTTTTTGCCTCTTCTCTTATGTGGGTGTTAAACTTTCTCGGAATGGAACGAGGTTTGCCAAGCGGCCTTGGTATAGCACCGGTAGACCGCCCGTCAAATTTCGTGCCATTTGGAGGTCGTTTGATACTCAGCAGTTAACAGGGTAACATAAAAGCCTCTTTTGTCTTGCAGCCCAACACCCTTCCAAAGTGGCCCAAAACCCATCTAACTCCCCTCCATGCTCTCGGTCGTTCGATCACAATCGCGTGGCCGAAAACCGCTCCTCATTTGGACTCTCCTAGCTCCCTCTACCTATAAAAAGGCCTCTCTCCCCGAAATTTTCGTCCAAACCCTAGCTCTTTCCTCTTCCTCGCGCCGCCGGACATGTCCACCTTCGTTGGACGTGTCCGCCCGTCCCCGCGCCGCCGCCCGCAGCCAGTGGCGCACCGCCACGTGGCCGCTCCGCCGCCCTGCGCTGCCGGCCCGCCCGAGCCAGCGAGGAGGCCCGCCTGCCCACACACGCCGCGCCCGCTGCTCCGCGCCCGCGCCCTAGGGTTTCCTCTCCGCCCTCTCGCCGCCGCCACCCCTTTCTTCCCTCTATTTTCTCCCTCTTCCTCAAGAAACAGAGGAGCAGAGAACCACCGAGCGCGCTCCACCGTCGTTTGTGAGGCCCCCTCGTCGTCTTCTTCGACTTCGAGCAAGGCCAAGAGCCAGAAGGGCCCAAGGGCGCCGCGATCTTCTTCCACGACGTCGTCTTCTTCCTCTTCATCACCGCGGAACACCAAGTTCCTCGACGTCATCTTCGTCATCTTCCTCTGCTTCACGGACCCGAGCGCCTCCGTCGATCATCGCGTCCTCCCACCGTCTCCGTCACCCGCGACCGTGTTCGACTCGGAAGCACCCCACGGTGAAGCCCGCTCCTCCCCAACACTCTCTCCAGTTCAATTCTGTCGCCGTAGTCAGCTTCCCGAGCCCGCCTATTCCATATCCACCATGGACGGCCTCGAGTTCGTGCTTGTGTTCATGCCGTTGCTCTGCTAGTTGATCCAGACACGCCACCCGCCGCACCGCAGCACCGCAGCTTGCCCTCAAGCCTCCCCTTACCCACCTAGCGCCTGTCGCCGTCTCTTGCCATGGCCGCGCCCGAGTCGAGAGCGGGCTCGTGCTCGAGTCTTTGCATCCACACGGCCGCCCCTTGATGCACCCACACATGAGCACATCCCACCGCAAGCCTTTTTCGCACCCCCGCCGGCGCTTGGTAGCCGCAGTAATCGCTGCCGACGAGAAGCTGTCGTCCGCCATGTAGGAGAAAGCCCCGTCCTTATGCAGTTCATCTAAGTCTGAATCCCTCTTCGAACACTAGAACTGCAGCAGCGCAGTGGTTAGCGCACCTCGGACATATCCAGGGGATCTGGGGTTCAAATCCCAGGTGGTACCCTTTTTTCTTTGTTTTGTTTTTGAACTGTTGTTCTTTCCCCGGCCACAGGAGAGCTGCTGATCCCCTCTGTAGCACAAACACACAGCTAGCCCAGTGGCTAGCGCCGCCATTATTCATTCGAGGGGTCTGGGGTTTGAGTCCCAGCAGCCCCAGTTTTTGCTCTGTTTCCTTTTATTTTTCTGCACACACACTCAACCGCTGGGCCAAATCTCCTCCTGGGCCGCTGCACTATGTTGCTTCTGGCCCGCGTATGTATTTTTTCCTGCTGTGTGGTTTTAGCATTTTCCCAGTGCATGCATATTTACAGAAATGCCATCATTTTGAATTATGCATAGCTAAATATCCATGCATCCAAATAGACCATGTCATATATGTAAAATGCTTAGAATTTCATCTAGTTTCACATTATGCCACTTTCATCCATGTTTAAAATGCTTAAAAATGCTGTTTGTTTAATTTTGCTTAAATAATATGCTAAAATGTTTTATTTCATAAGTAAATAACCGTAGCTGCATTTTAATTAAACTTTATATGTACATGGGGTAGAAAAATGCCTAGTTTAACATGGTGCACTTTATTTTCCTGTTTAACAATAATAAAATATGTTTTAGGGCAGAACAGTAGCAAATTTGATATATGCATATGGGGATTTTCCGGAATTGTCGTTTGTTGTTTCCGGCCTCACTTAAACTTGCCTAGATAGTTAGTTTATTTATGCTTCACCTCTTGCCATGTTTAACAACATTTAATATTGTTTGGTAGCTTAAACGAGATCAAACTAAATAATTGCTGTGGTGTTTTGTCAATATGCAACTCGTTGCATATTGAGCTCCACTTAACTTGTAGTATTGTTTGTTGCACTTTGCCATGCCATGCCTCATTAAACCGGACATGCATCATACTTGTTTGTGCATCATGCCATGTTTATGCTTGCGTGTTTACCATGTTGTTTGTTTCTTTCCGATGTTGCTTCTTAGTTCCGATAATGTTGCGATTGTGAGGATTCGTTCGACTACTCCCGTTCGTCTTCTTCATGGACTCGTTCTTCTTCCTAGCGGGATTTCAGGCAAGATGACCGCTACCCTAGATCTCACTACTATCATTGCTATGCTAGTTGCTTCGTTCTATTGCTATGTTGCGCTACCTATCACTTGTTCCTCAAGCCTCCCAAATTGCCATGTCAGCCTCTAACCTTGTCACCCCTCCTAGCAGACCGTTGTTTGGCTATGTTACCGCTTTTGCTCAGCCCCTCTTATAGCGTTGTTAGTTGCAGGTGAAGTTGAAGATTGCTCCATGGTGAACAGGGTTATGTTGGGATATCACAATATCTCTTATATTTTTAATGCATCTATATATTTGGTAAAGGGTGGAAGGCTCGGCCTTATGCCTGGTGTTTTGTTCCACTCTTTCCGCCCTAGTTTCCGTCATACCGGTGTTATGTTCCCGGATTTTGCGTTCCTTACGAGGTCGGGTGATTTATGGGACCCCCTTGACAGTTCGCTTTGAATAAAACTCCTCCAGCAAGGCCCAACCTTGGTTTGACCATTTGCCTCACCACCACCTACTTTTCCCTTGGGAGTAATTAACCCAAGGGTCATCTTTAGTATAGCTCCCCCGGGCCAATGCTTGTCTAAGTGTTGGTCCGAACTAGACTCCGTTGCAGCGCCCCCTCAGGGAAACTTGAGGTCTGGTTTTAGTTGTACGGAGTGCTCATCCGGTGTTGCCCTGAGAACAAGATATGTGTATCTCCTATCGGGATGTCGGCGCATCGGGCGGCTTTGCTGGTCTTGTTTTTCCATTGTCGAAATGTCTTGTAAACCAGGATTCCGAGACTAATCGGGTCTTTCTGGGAGAAGGTATATCCTTCGTTGATCGCGAGAGCTTATCATGGGCTAAGTTGGGACACCCCTGTAGGGTATAAACTTTCGAGAGCCGTGCCCGCAGTTATGTGGCAGATGGGAATTTGTTAATGTCCGGTTGTAGATAACTTGACACCAGATCCGAATTAAAACGCATCAACCGTGTGTGTAGCCGTGAAGGTCTCTTCTCGGCGGATTCCGGGAAGTGAACACGGTTTCTGGGTTATGTTTGACGTAAGTAGGAGTTCAGGATCACCTGTTGATCATTGCTAGCTTCACGACCGTTCCTTTGTTTCTCTTCTCGCTCTCATTTGCGTATGTTAGCCACCATACTTGCTTAGCCGCTGCTGCAACCTCACCACTTTACCCCTTCCTTTCCCATTAATCTTTGCTAGTCTTGATACCCATGGTAATGGGATTGCTGAGTCCTCGTGGCTCACAGATTACTACAACAATAGTTGCAGGTACAGGTTATACGATGATCATGACGCGAGAGCGATGTTTGCTTGTTTTGGAGTTCTTCTTCTGCTTCTTCTTCGATCAGGGGATAGGTTCCAGGTCGGCAGCCTGGGCTAGCAGGATGTATGTCGTTTGAGCTTCTGTTTGTGTTTCATCCATAGTCGGATGGTGCTCTCATGTAAGATGATGTTGTATTTGTGTGGCATTGTATTCCTTTTGTATGTATCCCCATCTATTATGTAATGTTGATGTAATGATATCCACTTTTAAAAAGCGTTGCAATATGCGGGTCTATCCTTGGTGGGACCTTCGAGTTCCTCTTGGATAGGGTCGCATATTAAGCGTGTTCAAGTTAGTATCGAGCCTCGACCGACCTTAGGAGCCCCTTGAATGATCGTGTAGTTTGGTGGTTGTTGAGTCTAGAAGAAAACTGATTTGAGTCTAGTTATATCGGAGTAGGAATTCTTTTTACTCCTCGCGCCTTAAATCGCTCACGGTGAGGAATCTTGACGTAGGTGTTTTGAACTACTCCTCTTCCCCTTCAAAATTTTCTTTAGGATCACGCGGTTAGTTTTCGTTCGTTGTCCATCCTATTTTGTCCGGCGCATTCCTCGTCAAGCTGATTCGAACCTCTCTCTCCTTGGGAGATCAATCCTCAGCTCTTTTCGATCGATGTTGTTTCCCTGTCCGAAGTTGCCCTTGTTTTTCCCACCCGCCCTCCCCTTTTTTTCTCCTCGGAACCGGAGTCCGTAATCGAGTATCCATCTTACTCGTGCGATGTCTTTGCTTTCTTTCCTTAATGATTTGAACTGGTGTTTTCTCTTCAAGATATTCGTCGGTTCCCCCTTCCAAGTGTCTTTGTTTTCCCGCCCTCCCACCCTCTTCTTCCCGGAGTCTGAGTCTGTTTGAAGCATCAGTTTCATTCGTACAGAGCCTTTTCAGCCTTCCCTCAATCATTTCAACCGGTGAAATCTCGTCTCGTTCGTCATTCTTCATCCCTTTCTTTTCCGGTGCACTCAATTCATGTTTTTTCGATGTTGATCACATTCTTCTCCTTGGCTCAAATGTTTTCCCCTTGCTCGTTCGCCTCTCGACATTTAATCATTTCGGAGTTCGGAAGAAATCTCAAGAGATTTGTCTGTGTTCGAATTAATTCGAGGTTGTCACCTCATTCTAATATTTTAAATTGTTCCGGAGCATCATCTATCTCTTCAACATCTTTTCCAACGGTGTTTTCTTCTAGTGGGCCCTATCCCGCAGGTCTTTTCCCAGGATCTTACCTGACTCTTCTAATTATTCCGGAGCCATCCTCAATTCTTTTCAAGTGTGACGTAAGAATGGATTTCATCAGTCACTTGCCTTCTCCAAGATCGATTTCAAATTCTTTTCATTGTTGGCTCAACCTCTCTGTTTTTCATTCTCCTGGAGCACCTCAGTAATTTTGGTGTTGTTTCCCGTCGCCATTTGAAGACCGAAGAAGAGTTTTTCCTCTAAATCTTGTCCGTTCCCCGGAGATTCGCGGTGCTAGCTCGATGTTATCCTATCAACTTGTTTCAAGTCATGCAAATTCTTTTCATCCATCCGGAGCATTTCATGAGTTACTTTCTCTCTCGATCATCCGGAGGCCACCTTTTCAGAAGATTTCTTCGTTCTAAGTTTTCAGATTCGTTCTCCAATTATTCTATATCCGTGCCCTTTCATTCGTCTCAATATTCTTCCAGTGCTTCGTTCAAGTATTCTTCAATCAGTTCGCGATCTCTTTGTTCTTTTGTATCAAAATCCCCTCAAGCATATTTGTTCTTCTAATTCTTCCTGGTGATTCATTCCCTTTCATCAGTCATTTCTGAATTCTTACGGTGGTTCATGAAGACTTTCTCAAGTTTTGCGCCATATTTCCCTTAATCATTTTCAAGAAGAATAAGTACTATGCAAAATCCATTGCTTGTCATCAATTTAATTTGATGAAGGAGAAGCATACAATAAATCTTATTCTTATTTCATCCAAGTGAGTAATTCCTTCCTTCGGAGTTTGTTCTTGATGAATAAATTCTAGTTCCAAGTGTTTTCATTTTTTTCTTTTCCGGAGTTCAAATTTCCTCGGCCATCTCGTTGGAACCTCCATCTAAATCACCGCAAGGCGCATCTTATTCTTTCCATCCTTGAATTCTATCTCATCATCCTTTTGTTTACCGGAGTTCTTCATGGCGTTCTTCATGATTTAATTCATTCTTCAAGTGTTCATCAAGGTTCTTTTGGTGGAGCTCAGGAAGCTTTCTTTCTTGCATCTCGAAGTGCAATTAATTCTCCGTATTCTTTTGAAGTGGAGTTTTGCATTTCTTCGTTCTTCTCCGCTATCCAAATATTTCCGTTTGTGGTCAGTTATCACCTCGTAATTTCGAGATGTTTTCCATAAGTCCACAACAAGCTTATTCTTTTTGTTGTTGATTTTCTCAACAACTCCATTCTAACCTTACTTCTAAAGATGCTTTCAATTGCACAAGTTGTCATATCCTGATCCGTTCTTTTCATTCAACTCTTTCAATTCTTTCCGGAGGTTTTGTGTCATGTCTTCATCAAGTATCATTCCATCCTCTCAAGCTCGTGTTCTATTCCCCCATGTTTCAGCCAAAGTGCTGCCTAAATCCTTTCAGTCTTATCCGTTTCTTTTCTCATTCTAACGACTTCGGTTAGAACGAGTGATTTCATAGTCTATCTGATTCAATGAGCTTTCGATTCTTGTCATTCTCGTCGTTCCTCTCTTTTCTCGAGTGCTCTCGATTCTTTGCTTTTTCTCTTGAGTTCTTGTTCCACCTCATCCCTTTTTCCTTCCGTCTTGGTCCTAAGATCTCGGGACGAGATCTCTTGTTAGTGGAGGAGTGTTGTAACGCCCCGGATCCGATGCGCCAGGTGTCCGCCAGTTATTCGCCATCCTTGCCATGTCATTTACTTGCGTGTTGCACTTTGCCATGTCCTCATCTGCATTTCATATCATGTCATCATGTGCATTTCATTTTGCATACGTGTTCGTCTCATGCATCCGAGCATTTTCCCCGTTGTCCGTTTTGCAATCCGGCACTCCTATGTCATCCAGCGCCCCCTTTTTGCCTCTTCTCTTGTGCGGGTGTTAAACTTTCTCGGAATGGAACGAAGTTTGCCAAGTGGCCTTGGTATAGCACCGGTAGACCGCCTGTCAAGTTTCGTGCGATTTGGAGGTCGTTTGATACTCCAACGGTTAACCGGGTAACCGCAAAAGCCTCTTTTGTCTTGCAGCCCAACACCCTTACAAAGTGGCCCAAAACTCATCTAACTCCCCTCCATGCTCTCGGTCATTCGATCACAATCGCGTGGCCGAAAACCGCTCCTCATTTGGACTCTCCTAGCTCCCTCTACCTATAAAAAGGCCTCTCTCCCCGAAATTTTCGTCCAAACCCTAGCTCCTTCCTCTTCCTCGCGCCGCCGGACATGTCCACCTTCGCCGGACATGTCCGCCCATCCAACGCCGCCGCCTGCAGCGATGGCGCGCCGTCACGTGGCCGCTCCGCCGCCCGCGCCATTAGCCCGCCAGCCAGCGGGGAGGCCCGCCTGACCAGCCAGCGCCGCGCCGCCGCCGCCGCGCGCGCCCGCGCCCTAGGGTTTCCTCTCCCCCTCTCGGCGCCACCACCCCTTTCTTCCCTCTATTTTCTCCTTCTTCCTCAAAAGCAGAGGAGCAAAGAACCACCGGCGTGCTCCACCGTCGTTGTGAGGCCCCTCGTCGTCTTCTTGACTTGAGCAAGGCCGGGGAGCGGAAGGGCCCAAAGGCGCGCGATCTTCTTCCACGACGTCGTCTTCTTCCTCTTCATCGCCATGGCGGGCAAGTTCCTCGGCGCCATCTTCGTCATCTTCTCTCGCTTCACGGACCCGGCGCCTCCGTCGATCATCGCGTCCTCCGCCGTCTCCGGTCACCGCGACCGTGTTCGACTCGGCAGCACCCCACGGTGAAGCCCGCTCCTCCCAACACTCTCTCGGTTCAATTACATTGCCGTAGTCGGCTTCCCGAGCCCGCCTATTCCATATCCGCCATGGACGGCCTCGAGTTCGTGCTTGTGTTCATGCCGTTGCTCTGCTAGTTGATCCACACACGCCACCCGCCGCACCGCAGCACTGTAGCTTGCCCTCAAGCCTCCCCTTACCCACCTAGCGCCTGTCACCGTCTCTCGCCACGGCCGCGCCCGAGTCGAGCGCGAGCTCGTGCTCGAGTCTTTGCATCCACACGGCCGCCCTTGATGCACCCACACATGCGCACATCCCACCGCAAGCCTTTTTCGCACCCCCGCCGGCGCTTGGTAGCCGTAGTAGTCGCCGCTGCTTGTTCCTATCGCCGACGAGAAGCAGTCGTCCGCCATGTAGGAGAAAGTCTGAATCCCTCTTCGAACACTAGAACTGCAGCAGCGCAGTGGTTAGCGCACCTCGGACATATCCAGGGGATCTGGGGTTCAAATCCCAGGTGGTACCCTTTTTTCTTTGTTTTGTTTTTGAACTGCTGTTCTTTCCCCGGCCACAGGAGAGCTGCCGATCCCCTCTGTAGCACAAACACACAGCTAGCCCAGTGGCTAGCGCTGCCGTATTCACTCGGTATGCGGGGTTCGAGTCGGC
This sequence comes from Aegilops speltoides, assembly GCA_021437245.1. Classification (NCBI taxonomy): domain Eukaryota; kingdom Viridiplantae; phylum Streptophyta; class Magnoliopsida; order Poales; family Poaceae; genus Aegilops; species Aegilops speltoides. The sequence goes on from CM038144.1 coordinate 233,189,587, forward strand.
AGCTTGAGTTTTGCTCTATTCCTTTTATTTTTCTGAACACACACTCAGCCGCTGGGCCAAATCTCGTCCTGGGCCGCTGCACTATGTTGCTTCTGGCCCGCGTATGTATTTTTTCCTGCTGTGTGGTTTTAGCATTTTCCTAGTGCATGCATATTTACAGAAATGCCATCATTTTGAATTGTGCATAGCTAAATATCCATGCATCCAAATAGACCATGTCATATATGTAAAATGCTTAGAATTTCATCTAGTTTCACAATATGCCACTTTCATCCATGTTTAAAGTGCTTAAAAATGCTGTTTGTTTAATTTTGCTTAAATAATATGCTAAAATGTTTTATTTCGTAACTAAATAACCGTAGCTCCATTTTAATTGAACTTTATATGTAAATGGGGTAGAAAAATGCCTAGTTTAACATGGTGCACTTTATTTTCCTGTTTAACAATAATAAAATATGTTTTAGGGTAGAACAGTAGAAAATTCGATATATGCATATGGGGATTTCCCGGAATTGTCGTTTGTTGTTTCCGGCCTCACTTAAACTTGCCTAGATAGTTAGTTTATTTATGCTTCACCTCTTGCCATGTTTAACAACATTTAATATTGTTTGGTAGCTTAAACGAGATCAAACTAAATAACTGCTTGTGGTGTTTTGTCAATATGCAACTCGTTGCATATTGAGCTCCACTTAACTTGTAGTATTATTTGTTGCACTTTGCCATGCCATGCCTCATTAAACCGGACATGCATCATACTTGTTTGTGCATCATGCCATGTTTATGCTTGCGTGTTTACCATGTTGTTTGTTTCTTTCCGGTGTTGCTTCTTAGTTCCGGTAAGATTGCGATTGTGAGGATTCGTTCGACTACTCCCGTTCGTCTTCTTCATGGACTCGTTCTTCTTCCTAGCGGGATTTCAGGCAAGATGACCGCTACCCTGGATCTCACTACTATCATTGCTATGCTAGTTGCTTCGTTCTATTGCTATGTTGCGCTACTTATCACTTGTTCCTCAAGCCTCCCAAATTGCCATGTCAGCCTCTAACCTTGTCACCCCTCCTAGCAAACCGTTGTTTGGCTATGTTACCGGTTTTGCTCAGCCCCTCTTATAGCGTTGTTAGTTGCAGGTGAAGTTGAAGATTGCTCCATGGTGAACAGGGTTATGTTGCGATATCACAATATCTCTTATGTTTTTAATGCATCTATATATTTGGTAAAGGGTGGAAGGCTCGGCCTTATGCCTGGTGTTTTGTTCCACTCTTGCCGCCCTAGTTTCCGTCATACCGGTGTTATGTTCCTGGATTTTGCGTTCCTTACGCGGTCGGGTGATTTATGGGACCCCCTTGACAGGTCTCTTTGAATAAAACTCCTCCAGCAAGGCCCAACCTTGGTTTTACCATTTGCCTCACCACCACCTACTTTTCCCTTGGGAGTAATTAACCCAAGGGTCATCTTTATTATAGCCCCCGGACCAATGCTTGTCTAAGTGTTGGTCGAACTAGAAGTCCTTTGCGGCGCCCCTCGTGGAAACTTGAGGTCTGGTTTTAGTTATGCGGAGTGCTCATCCGGTGTTGCCCTGAGAACGAGATATGTGCAGCTCCTATCGGGATGTCGGCGCATCGGGCGGCTTTGCTGGTCTTGTTTTACCATTGTCGAAATGTCTTCTAAACCGGGATTCCGAGACTGATCGGGTCTTCCTGGGAGAAGGTATATCCTTCGTTGATCGCGAGAGCTTATCATGGGCTAAGTTGGGACACCCCTGCAGGGTTGGCAGATGGGAATTTGTTAATGTCCGGTTGTAGATAACTTGACACCAGATCCGAATTAAAACGCATCAACCATGTGTGTAGCCATGATGGTCTCTTCTCGGCGGATTCCGGGAAGTGAACACGGTTTCTGGGTTATGTTTGACGTAAGTAGGAGTTCAGGATCACGTCTAGATCATTGCTAGCTTCACGACCATTCCTTTGTTTCTCTTCTCGCTCTCATTTGCGTACGTTAGCCACCATACTTGCTTAGCCATTGCTGCAACCTCACCACTTTACCCCCTTCCTTTCCCATTAAGCTTTGCTAGTCTTGATACCCATGGTAATGGGATTGCTGAGTCCTCATGGCTTACAGATTACTACAACAACAGTTGCAGGTACAGGTTACGCGATGATCATGACGCGAGAGTGATGTTTGCTTGTTTTGGAGTTCTTCTTTTGCCTCTTCTTCGATCAAGGGATAGGTTCCAGGTCGGCAGCCTGGGCTAGCAGGGTGGATGTCGTTTGAGCTTCTTTTTGTGTTTCATCCGTAGTCGGATGGTGCTCTTATGTAAGATGATGTTGTATTCGTGTGGCATTGTATGCCTTTTGTATGTATCCCCATCTATTATGTAATGTTGATGTAATGATATCCACCTTTGAAAAGCGTTTCAATATGCGGGTCTATCCTTGGTGGGACCTTCGAGTTCCTCTTGGATAGGGTCGCATATTGGGCGTGACATCACATTCTTTTCCTTGGATCAAGTGTTCTCCTTGCTCGTTCGCCTCTCGCCAGTTTATCCTTCTGTAGTGTTCAAGACATCTCAGGAGATTCATCTGTGTTTGAATTAATTCGAGGTTGTCACCTCATTCAAATATTTCAATTGTTCCGGTGCATCATCTATCTCTTCAACAATCTTTTTTCAACGGTGTTTTCTTTTAGTGGGCCCTAACCCACAGGTCTTTTCCCAGGATCTTACCTACTCTTCTAATTCCCCTGGAGTTATTCTCAATTCTTTTCAAGTGTGACGTAAGAATGAATTTCATCAGTTAGATCTTTTCCAAGATCAATTTCAAATCATTTTCATTGTTGCCTCAACCTCTTCGCCTTTTCGTTCCCCCAGAGTGCGTTAACAAATTTTGGTGGTGTTTCTTGTCGTCTTTTGAAGATCGAAGAAGAGTTTTTCCTCTAAATCTTGTCCATTCTCTCAAAGTTTCATGGTTCTAGCTTCATGTTATCCTCTAGAATTATTCCATTTGTCAGATATTCCTTTTTCTCACCCATCCGGAGTATGTCAGAAGTTGTTTTTCAATTTCTTTTCACTGGAGGCCATCATTCCAGTTATTGTTCTCTATTTATCCCGGTGCTTCGTTGAAGTGTTCTTTAATCAGCTCATGATCTCTTTGTTCTTTTACATCTAAATTTCCCTCAAGCATACTGGTTCTTCTAATTCTTCCCGGTGATTCATTATCTTTCCTCAGTAATTTTCGAATTCTTACGGTGGTTCATTTAAGATTCTTTTTCATTGATTATCATTTTAATTCATTCGTTCTTTCCAATCCTACCGGTGGTTCATGAAGACTTTCTCATGTTTTGCGCCATATACCCCCCGCCTTAATCCTTTTAAACAAGAATAAGTTGCATGCCAAATCCGTTGCTTGTCATCAATTTAATTTGGTGAGGATAGCATAACGTGATTCTTATTCTTACTTCTTCATCGTCAAGTAATCCCTTCCTTCAGAGTTTGTTCTTGAGGAATAAATTCTAGTTTCAAGTGTTTTCATCTTTTCTTTTCCGGAGTTCAAATTTCCTCGATCATTTCGTCGGAACCTCCATCTAAGTCACCGCAATCTTTAATCTTATTCTTTCATCCTTCATTCTATCTCATCATCCTTTTTGTCACCGGAGTTCCTCATGGTGGTTCTTCATGATTTAATTCATTTTTCAAGAGTTCATCAAGATTTTGTTGGTGGAGTTTAAGTATCTTTTCTTCTCGCATCTCGAAGTGCAATTAATTTGAATGCATTTCTTCATTATTTCCAGATATTCAAGCATTTGGTTGTGGCATAATTTTCACCTCACATTTTGAGTTGTTTTTGATAAGTCTACAACAAGCTTATTGATTCGTTGTTGATTTTCTCAACAACTCCATTCAATCCTTCCTTATAAGTTCTTCTCATTCTATTTCAACTCTTCCGAAGGCTTCGCGTTGTTCATCTCATCAGGTGCCATCCCATCTTGTGGAGTTCATATTCCATTCCATCCATTTTGAGTCGGAGTGCTGTCCAAATTCTTTCGTGCTTATTCTTTTCTGCCTTGTCTAACCGGAGTGGTTTTAGCGTCTATCTTGTTTCAATGAGCTTTTGATTCTCGTATTCGCCTTTTCTCTTTCTAACCGAGTGCTCTCGACTTTGTTCATCTTCTCTCTTGCGTTCTTACTTCAACTCTTCCTCTTTCTCTTCCATCTCGTTCCTAAGATCTCGGGACGAGATCTCTTGTTAGTGGATGAGAGTTGTAACGCCCCGGATCCGATGCGCTAGGTGTCTTCCAGCTATTCATCGTTGTTGCGATGTCATTTGCTTGTGTGTTGCATTTTGCCAGGTCATCATCTGCATTTCATCTGCATGTTTTTCAAAACTTGCATCCGTTTGTGTTCCCCCGGTTCTCTCCGTTGTCCGTTCTGAGTCCAACCACACTCGCACGCGCCCGTCGCACCTCTCAGACCTTGTTTTGTGAGCGGGACAAAAACGTTCTTGGAATGGACCAAGATTTGCCGAGTGGCCTTGGTATAGCACTGGTAGACCGCCCGTCAAATTTCGTTCCATTTGGAGGTCGTTTGATGCCACAACGGTTAACCGCGTAGCCCGGAACCCCTCTCTCTTTGCATCCCAGCACCCCTCCACCACAGCCCACTATCCCATCCAACCCCCCTCCATGCTCTCGGTCGGTCGATCGTGATCGTGTGGGCGAAAACCGCACCTCATTTGGACTCTCCTAGCTCCCTCTACCTATAAATATGCTTTCCCCCTTTCGAAATCACGGATGAAACCCTAGCCTTCTTCCTCCTCGCGCCACCGGACACGTCCCTCCGCTGCCGGACACGTCCGTGCCGCCGCCCGCAACCACTCACACCCGCCATGTGGCCTCTGCCGTGTCCCACCGCCCGCCCGCCCGAGCCAGCAGCAGGCGCCTCCAAGATCGGGGCCGGGTCGGCCCGACCCAGCGCCGCCGCCCTATCCGCCCAGCGCCGCTCGCCGCCGCATCGCCGGAGTTCTCTCGCCCGGCGACCCGCGCCGCCGCCGCTGTCTAGCGCCCTGCACTCGAGGCCACCGACCTCCGCCGCCTCAGAGCGCCCTCGCGCACCGTCCACCGCTGCCCGGCGCGCCGTGCCCATCCGCCGGCGCCGCCCGGCTTCTCCGCTGCCCGCGCCAAAAGCCGCCGCCTCCTCGCCTCGTCGACCCCGCCTCCGCCGCGGGCTCGTCTCGCCGGATCTGGTCGGGGAGCGACCGGATCCGCCCCCGCGCCCCGGATCTGCTCCGCCCCGGCGTCCTCTCTGGCCAACTGCCTCCTCTCTGGCGACGCAGCTCCGGCCGTCGTTGACCCCGATCTGGACGGCCCCATCGCCGGACCCCGTCGTCCCGCCTTCCAAAAGTCGTCCCCGAGCCGTACCGCGCCGTCCCGAACCACTCCATCCAGTTTTCTGCAAGGTGAAGAAATGACTAAGTCCCTAGATTCCTGATTTATGTGTGCATATTCATCCTGCCATAACTTCTTGCATGTAGCTCCATTTTGTTCGTATAATATATCAAAATGTTAATTGTGAGATGCTCTTCCTTTCATTCCATTGTGACATGCTTGTTTGAGTTCATCTTGATGCCCTAATCATTGTTGAAAGAATGCTATATGATATTGACTGCTGTCTGTTAACAGAACTTGGTGATTTGTCTTTTTCATTGCATTTTGTGTGTTCATACTATGAGTTTGATGTCTACATGAGTTTTGAGCTACATCATGCCATATTTACATTAGTGCAATCCATGTATTTTTTTGTGCCTTGTGGTGAGTGCAGCAAGCTCGTGAAGTAGGGTACTTGCTGTTACTGTTTTGCTAGTCTGAATCTGCTATATCATGATGCTATGTAAACCTACTGCTACAAGTCATTCCATGCATAATCTGGAGATGTTCACTAAAGATGTTTTGTTATACATGTTATGATCTATCCATCCATGCCCCTGGTTGCATTTATAGCCTGCTATAGATTGTTGTAATCTGGCGTCATCGTACTGTTGGTCACCTTGTCAAGCCATGTGTTGCTCTGTGGTGAGTGGTCCAAGCTCACCAACATGCCTACTTATCGTTGTTTCTACCATGTACTGTTATTTTCACTAAGTCTGAACCGTCATATTACTTGCCATGTTTGCATGGATGATACCATCTTTTCTGTTGATCTTTGAAATTAGTTCATTAAGGGAGTTTTGGTCTTTATCTTTAGTATTAGCATGCCATGCCTTTGTTTGCCATGTTAAGTTCCTGCACCGTGTTGTTTGATGGCTCTAACATTGCAACTTGATGTTATTTCTGCCATGTCCAGTGATTTCTGCCAAGTCTGTGAAACTATTATCATTTGCAATCTTGCCATGTCCTTTTGAGCATGTTCTATTGATTTCTGGAGATAGCTCAGTGTTAATGTTTTGTCATGCCTTACCTGTACATCATGTCCATTGCTTTTATTTTTATGTTGAGGTGCTGTCGCATATAGTTTTGATGCTTGCTAGATGCCTAGTTGCTATTTTGGACAGCTTGTCCTTTAAACTTGTATAGAGTGTGTGTTGAACCGTTGCTCCGTTTTGAGTGTGCTCTATATGAAAGTTGCTTGTTTTTGCATGTAGTTCCATATTATCATGTTGAATCCTTCTTGGAGAGTGTTTGCTTGATGTTTGAATGCATTTTGCGTCAATTCCACGTTTAACTAGTTTTGTTCATATCTTCTAGGCCGTAGCTTCAAACTAATTGAACTTTATATGAAACTTGAATAGAATTTCGTGTAGATCATATTGGTGCATCTTAACTTGCTATTTAAGAACGTGAACATAAGGTTTATTCAGATCTGGACCAATTTCGAAATTGGCATATGAGTACTTACTGGAAATGTTATATGTTGTTTCCGTCCTCATTTAAACTTGCTTTGATGTGTTGTTCTTGTATGCATTATCTCTTACCATGAGTAGCTTCGTGTAGCCTTCATCATGCTTCATGCTTGGTTGCGCATCATATCGTGTCTATGTGTTGTGTTTACCTTGTTGTTTGCTTCTTTCCGGTTGTGCTCCTTCTCATTAGTTCCTGTTTCGTTGCGATCGTGAGGATTCGTTCATCTACGCTTGGTTCATCTTCGTGGCTTCACCTTCTTCATGGACTCGTTCTTCTTCCTAGCGGGATTTCAGGCAAGATGACCGTCACCTTGGATCTCACTACTATCATTGCTATGCTAGTTGCTTCGTCCTATCGCTATGCTGCGCTTCCTATCACTTGTTCTTCAAGCCTTTCCAAATTGCCATGTCAGCCTCTAACCTTTTCACCCGTCCTAGCAAACCATTGCTTGGCTATGTTACCGCTTTGCTCAGCCCCTCTTATAGCGTTGTTAGTTGCAGGTGAAGTTGAAGATTGCTCCATGATGGATAGGATTATGTTGGGATATCACAATATCTCTTATTTAATTAATGCATCTGTATGCTTGGTAAAGGGTGGAAGGCTCGGCCTTATGCCTGGTGTTTTGTTCCACTCTTGCCGCCCTAGTTTCCATCATACCGGTGTTATGTTCCTTGATTTTGCGTTCCTTACGCGGTTGGGTGATTTATGAGACCCCCTTGATAGTTCACTTTGAATAAAAGTCCTGCAGCAAGGCCCAACCTTGGTTTTACCATTTGCCTCACCTAGCCTTTTTCCCTTGGGAGTCACGCTCCCGAGGGTCATCTTAATTTACCCCCCGGGCCAGTGCTCCTCGGAGTATTCGTCCAAACTAGAGCACCGTGCGGGACCATCCCTTGGCAACTTGGGTTACGTCGATACTTGTACGCTTCGCTTATCTGGTGTGTCCTGAGAACGAGATACGTGCGACTCCTATCGGGATTGTCGACACGTGGGCGGATTTGCTGGTCTTGTTTTACCATTTTCAAAATGTCTTGTAAACCGGGATTCCGAGACTGATCGGGTCTTCCTGGGAGAAGGAATATCCTTCGTTGACCATGAGAGCTTGTGATGGGCTAAGTTGGGACACCCCTGCAGGGTATAAACTTTCGAGAGCCGTGCCTGGTTGTAGAGAACTTGACACTTGACTTAACTAAAACGCATCAACCGTGTGTGTAGCCGTGATGGTCTCTTTTCGGCAGAGTCCGGGAAGTGAACACGGTTTTGGGTTATGTTTGACGTAAGTAGGAGTTTAGGATCACCTCTTGATCATTGCTAGCGTCACGACCGTTTCGTTTGCTTCTCTTCTCGCTCTTATTTGCGTATGTTAGCCACCATATCATGCTTAGACGCTGCTGCAACCTCACCACTTTACCCCTTCCTTTCCCATTAAGCTTTGCTAGTTTTGATACCCATGGTAATGGGATTGCTGAGTCCTCATGGCTCACAGATTACTAAGACAACGATTGTGAGTACAGGTTGTGCGATGATCATGGCGAGAGCGATGTTTGCTTGTTTTGGAGTTCTTCTTACGCTTCTTCTTGATCGGGGATAGGTTCGGTCGGCAGCCTGGGCTAGCGTGGTGGATGTCATTTGAGTTTCTGTTTGTGTTTCATCCGTAGTCGGATGGTGCTCTTATGTAAGATGATGTTGTATTCGTGTGGCATTGTATGCCTCCTATATGTATCGACATCTATTATGTAATGTTGATGTAATGATATCCACCTTGGAAAAGCGTATCAATATGCAGTTCTATCCTTGGTGGGACCTTCGAGTCTCTTTAGGATAGTATCGCATATTGGGCGTGACAAGTTGGTATCAGAGCCTCGACCGACCATAGGAGCCCCCTTGATTGATAGCGTAGCTTGCCCGTTGTCAAGTCTTGAAGAATACCGTTTTCGGAATTTAGTTATATCGGAGAGTAAGAATTCTTTTTACTCCTCAGCCCCTTCGTCGCTCTGGTGAGGAATCTTGACGTAGGTGTTTTGAATTGCTCCTCTTCCCCTTTAAACGTTCTTTAGGATCACGCAGTTGGTTCTCCGATTGTTGTTCCTCAGCTCTTTGCATCCGATGCATTTCTCGTCAAGTTGAATCGAGCCTCTTCATCTTGCCAAGTTCAATCCTCAGTTGTCTTCTTTTCCCACCCACCCACCCTTTTTCTTCCCGGAGCCGGACTCCGTAATCGAGTATCCATCCTACTCGTGCGAAGTCTTTTCTTTCTTTCCTCAATTATTTCAACCGGTGTTTTCTCTTTAAGTTATTCATAGGTTTTCCCCCTTCCAAGTTGCCTTTGTTTTCCCGCCCTCCGACCCTCGTCTTCGCGGAGCCTGAGTCTGTTTCGAGCATCAATTTCATTCGTACGGAGCCTCCTCAGTCTTCCCTCAATTACTTCAACCGGTGAATTCTCGTCTCGTTCGTCATTCTTCATCCCTTTCTTTTTCCGGTGCACTCAATTCAAGTTTTTCGGGTTGATCACATTCTTTTCCTTGGATCAAGTGTTCTCCTTGCTCGTTCTCCTCTCGCCAGTTTATGCTTCTGGAGTGTTCAAGACATCTCAGGAGATTCGTCTGTGTTTGAATTAATTCGAGGTTGTCACCTCATTCAAATATTTCAATTGTTCCGGTGCATCATCTATCTCTTCAACAATCTTTTTTCAATGGTGTTTTCTTTTAGTGGGCCCTAACCCACAGGTCTTTTCCTAGGATCTTACCTACTCTTCTAATTCCCCCGGAGTTATTATCAATTCTTTTCAAGTGTGAGTAAGAATGGATTTCATCAGTCAGATCTTTTCCAAGATCTATTTCAAATCATTTTAATTGTTGCCTCAACCTCTTTGCCTTTTCGTTCCCCTGGATTGCCTTAACAAATTTTGGTGGTGTTTCTCGTCGTCTTTTGAAGCCCAAAGAAGAGTTTTTCCTCTAAATCTTGTCCGTTCTCTCGAAGTTTCGTGGTTATAGCTTCATGTTATCCTCTCGAATTATTCCATTTGTCAGATATTCCTTTTTTTCTTACCCATCCGGAGTATGTCAGAAGTTGTTTTTCCATTTCTTTTCACCGGAGGCCATCATTCCAGTTATTGTTCTCTATTTATCCTGGTGCTTCGTTCAAGTGTTCTTTATTCAACTCATGATCTATTTGTTCTTTTACATCTAAATTTCCCTCAAGCATTCTGGTTCTTCTAATTCTTCCCGGTGATTCATTATCTTTCCTCAGTAATTTTCAAATTCTTACGGTGGTTCGTTTAAGATTCTTTTTCATTGATTATCATTTTAATTCATTCGTTCTTTCCAATCCTACCGGTGGTTCATGAAGACTTTCTCAAGTTTTGCGCCATATACCCCCCGCCTTAATCCTTTTCAACAAGAATAAGTTGCATGCCAAATCCGTTGCTTGTCATCAATTTAATTTGGTGAGGATAGTATAACGTAATTCTTATTCTTACTTCTTCATCGTCAAGTAATCCCTTCCTTCAGTGTTTATTCTTGAGGAATAAATTCTAGTTTCAAGTGTTTTCATCTCTTCTTTTTCGGAGTTCAAATTTCCTCGGTCATTTCGTCGGAACCTCCATCTAAGTCACCTCAAGCTTTAATCTTATTCTTTCATCCTTCATTCTATCTCATCATCCTTTTTGTCACCGGAGTTCTTCATGGTGGTTCTTCATGATTTAATTCATTTTTCAAGAGTTCATCAAGATTTTGTTGGTGGAGTTTAAGTATCTTTTCTTCTCACATCTTGAAGTGCAATTAATTCTCCATATTCTTTTGAAGTGGAGTTTTGCATTTCTTCGTTATTCCCAGATATTCAAGCATTTGGTTGTGGCATAATTTTCACCTCAAGTTTTGAGTTGTTTTTGATAAGTCCACAACAAGCTTATTCTTTAGTTGTTGATTTTCTCAACAACTCCATTCAATCCTTCCTTCTAAGTTCTTTTCATTCTATTTCAACTCTTCCGGAGGCTTTGCGTTGTTCATCTCATCAAGTGCCAACCCATCTTGTGGAGTTCATATTCTATTCCTTCCATTTTCTGCCGGAGTGCTGTCCAAATTCTTTCGTGCTTATTCTTTTCTGCCTTGACTAACCGGAGTGGTTTCAGAGTCTATCTTGTTTCCATGAGCTTTTAATTCTCATCATATTTGCCTTTTCTCTTTCTAACCGAGTGCTCTTGACTTTGTTCATCTTCTCTCTTGTGTTCTTACTTCACCTCTTCCTCTTTCTCTTCCATCTCGTTCCTAAGATCTCGGGACGAGATCTCTTGTTAGTGGAGGAGAGTTGTAACGCCCCGGATCCGATGCGCCAGGTGTCTTCCAGCCATTCGTCGTTGTTGCCATGTCATTTGCTTGCGTGTTGCATTTTGCCATGTCATCATCTGCATTTCATCTGCATGTTTTCAAAAACTTGCATCTGTTCCGGTTCCCCCAGTTCTCTCTGTTGTCCGTTCTGAGCCCAACCACACTCGCACGCACCCGTCGCACCTCTCAGACCTTGTTTCATGAGCGGTGGAAAAAGGTTCTTGGAATGGAGCGAGATTTGCCGAGTGGCCTTGGTATAGCACCGGTAGACCGCCCGTCGAATTTGGTTCCATTTGGAGGTCATTTGATGCCCCAACGGTTAACAGCGTAGCCCGAAACCCCTCTCTATTTGCAGCCCAGCACCCCTCCACCACAGCCCACTATCCCATCCAAACCCCCTCCATGCTCTCGGTCGTTCGATCGTGATCGTGTGGGCGAAAACCGCACCTCATTTGGACTCTCCTAGCTCACTCTACCTATAAATATGCTTTCCCCCTCTCCAAATCACGGATGAAACCCTAGCCTTCTCCCTTCTCGCGCCACCGGACACGTCCCTCCACCGCCGAACACGTCCGTGCCGCCGCCCACAGCCACTTACAGCCCACCATGTGGCCTCCACCGCCTCCCACCGCTGTCGGCCCGCCGGAGCCCGCGCGGGCCCTCCGAAGCCCATCGGGGCTCGGGTCGGCCCGACCAGCGCCGCCCGCCACGATCCGCCCGCGCCCTCGCGCCGCTCTGCCGCCGCATCACAGAGTTCCTCTCGCCGGCGACCCAGCGCTGCTGCGCCGCCGCCGTCTAGCACCCGCGCTCGAGGCGCCGACCTCCGCCGCCTCCGCAGCGCCCTCGCGCGCCGTCCACCGCCCGGCGCGCCGTGCCCATCGCCGGCGCGCCGGCTTCTCCGCCGCCCCACGCGGAAGGCCGCCGCCTCCGCCCGATGACCTCGCCCGTCGACCCGCCTCCACAGCAGGCCCGTCTCGTCCGTCGGGTTGAGAGCGGCGGATCCGCCCGCGCCGGATCTGCTCCGCCCCGGCGTCCTCTCCGGCCAACTACCTCCTCTTCGGCGACCCAGCTCCGGCCGGCGTTGACCTCGATCTGGACGGCCCCGTCCCCGGACCCCGTCGCCCCGCCTTCCAAACGTCGTCCCCGAGCCGTACCGCGCCGTCCCGAACCACTCCATCCAGTTTTCTGCGAGGTGAAGAAATGACCAAGTCCCTAGATTCCTGATTTATGTGTCCATATTCATCCTGCCATAACTTCTTGCATGTAGCTCCGTTTTGTGCGTATAATATGTCAAAATGTTCATTGTGAGATGCTCTTCACTTCATTCCATTGTGACATGCTTGTTTGAGTTCATATTCTTGCCGTAATCATCATTGAAAGTATGCTATATGATATTGACTGCTGTCTGTTAACAGAACCTGGTGATTTGTCTTTTTCATAGAATTTTGTGTGTTCATCCTATGATTTGATGTCTACATGAGTTTTGAGCTACATCATGCCATATTTCCAGTGGTGCAATCCATGTATTTGTTTGTGCCTTGTAGTGAGTGCATCAAGCTCGTGAAGTAGGGTACTTGCTGTTACTATTTTGCTAGTCTGAATCTGCTCTATCATGATGCTATGTAAACCTACTGCTACAAGTTATTCCATGCATAATCTGGAGATTTTCACTAAAGATGTTTTGTTATACATGTTATGCTCTATCAATCCATGCCCATGGTTGCATTTATAGCCTGCTGTAGATTGTTGTAATCTTGTTCTCAAATTGCTAAATAATGTTGCTGTCAGCCTGTTAACATTAAGTTCAGTTTTGTCATGAGTTTTGCTAGTGAACCATGCACCCTATGAACTTCTTCTTGCCATTTTTAGCTTCATAAATATGTCATATTACTGTTGGTCACATTGGCATGCCATGTATTTCTCTATGGTGAGTGTTACAAGCTCACCAACATGCCTACTTATCGTTGTTTCTGCCATGTACTGTTATTTTCAGTGTCTGAATCTGTCATATTACTTGCCATGTTTGCATGGATGCTACCATCTTTTCTGTTGATCTTTGGAATTAGTTCATTAAGGGAGTTTTGGTATTTATCTTTAGTATTAGCATGCCATGCCTTTGTTTGTCATGTTAAGTTCCTGTAGCATGTTGTTCGATGGCTCTAAACATTGCAACCTGATGTTATTTCTGCCATGTCCAGTGATTGAAACTGTTATCATTTTCAATCTTGCCATGTCCTTTTGAGCATGTTCTTGTTATTTCTGGAGATATCTCAATGTTCATGTTTTGTCATGCCTTACCTTTACATCATGTCCATGCCTTTTGTTCTTATGTTGAGGTGCTGTAGCATATAGTTTTGATGCTTGCTAGATGCCTAGTTGCTGTTTTGGACAGCTTGTCCTTTAAACTTGTATATAGTGTGTGTTGAACCATTGCTCCGTTTTGAGTGTGCTCTATATGAAACTTGCTTGTTTTTGCATGTAGTTCCATATTATCATGTTGAATCCTTGTTTGAGAGTGTTTGATTGATGTTTGAATGCATTTTGCGTCAATGCCATGTTTAACTTGTTTTGCTCATATCTTCTAGGTCGTAGCTCTAAACTAATTGAACTTTATATGAAACTTGACTAGAATTTTGTGTAGATCATCTTGGTGCATCTTAACTTGCTGTTTAACAATGTGAACATAGGATTTATTCAGATCTGGACCAATTTCGAAATTTGCATATGAGGACTTACCGAAATTGTTATATGTTGTTTTCGTCCTCATTTAAACTTGCTTTGATGTGTTGTTCTTGTATGCATCATCTCTTGCCATGAGTAGCTTCGTGTAGCCTTCGTCATGCTTCATGCTTGGTTGTGCATCATATCATGTCTATGTGTTGTGTTTACCTTGTTGTTTGCTTCTTTCCGGTTGTGCTCCTTCTCATTAGCTCGTGTTTCGTTGCGATCGTGAGGATTCGCTCGTCTATGCTTGGTTCGTCTTCGTGGCTTCACCTTCTTCATGGACTCGTTCTTCTTCCTAGAGGGATTTCAGGCAAGATGACCATCACCTTGGATCTCACTACTATCATTGCTATGCTAGTTGCTTCGTTCTATCGCTATGCTGCGCTTCCTATCACTTGTTCTTCAAGCCTTCCCAAATTGCCATGTCAGCCTCTAACCTTTTCACCCGTCCTAGCAAACCATTGCTTGGATATGTTACCGCTTTGCTCAGCCGCTCTTATAGCGTTATTAGTTGCAGGTGAAGTTGAAGATTGCTCCATGATGGACAGGATTATGTTGTGATATCACAATATCTCTTATTTAATTAATGCATCTATATACTTGGTAAAGGGTGGAAGGCTCGGCCTTATGCCTGGTGTTTTGTTCCACTCTTGCCGCCCTACTTTCTGTCATCGGTGTTATGTTCCTTGATTTTGCGTTCCTTACGCGGTTGGGTGATTTATGGGACCCCCTTGACAGTTCGCTTTGAATAAAACTCCTCCAGCAAGGCCCACCCTTGGTTTTATCATTTGCCTCACCTAGCCTTTTTCCCTTGGGAGTCGTGCTCCCGAGGGTCATCTTATTTTACCCCCCCCCGGCCAGTGCTCCTCGGGGTGTTGGTCCAAACTAGAGCACCGTGCGGGACCATCCCTTGGCAACTTGGGTTATGTCGGTACCTGTATGCTTCGCTTATCTGGTGTGTCCTAAGAACGAGATACGTGTGACTCCTATCGGGATTGTCGACACATCGGGCGACTTTGCTGGTCTTGTTTTACCATTGTCGAAATGTCTTGTAAACCGGGATTCCGAGACTGATCGGGTCTTCCTGGGAGAAGGAATATCCTTCGTTGACCGTGAGAGCTTGTGATGGGGTAAGTTGGGACACCCCTGCAGGGTATAAACTTCCGAGAGCCGTGCCCGCGATTATGTGGCAGATGGGAATTTGTTAATGTCCGTTTGTAGAGAACTTGACACTTGACTTAACTAAAACGCATCAACTGTGTGTGTAGCCGTGATGGTCTCTTTTCGGCAGAGTCTGGGAAGTGAACACGGTTTTGGGTTATGTTTGACGTAAGTAGGAGTTCAGGATCACCTCTTGATCATTGCTAGGTTCACGACCGTTCCGCTTGCTTCTCTTCTCGCTCTTATTTGCGTATGTTAGCCACCATATCATGCTTAGACGCTGCTGCAACCTCACCACTTTACCCCTTCCTTTCCCATTAAGCTTTGCTAGTCTTGATACCCATGGTAATGGGATTGCTGAGTCCTCGTGGCTCACAGATTACTACAACAACAGTTGCAGGTACAGGTTATGCGATGATCATGACGCGAGAGCGATGTTCTCTTGTTTTGGAGTTCTTCTTCTGCTTCTTCGATCAAGGGATAGGTTCCAGGTCGGCAGCCCGGGCTAGCAGGGTGGATGTCGTTTGAGTTTCTGTTTGTGTTTCATCCGTAGTCGGATGGTGCTCTTATGTAAGATGATGTTGTATTCATGTGGCATTGTTTGCCTCTTGTATGTATCCCCATCTATTATGTAATGTTGATGTAATGATATCCACCTTGCAAAAGCATATCAATATGCAGTTCTATCCTTGGTGGGACCTTCGAGTCTCTTTAGGATAGTATCGCATATTGAGCGTGACATATGCACGAAGGTACCGACTCCGTCAAGGAATCCAAGTTGGATGTGCTTCAAAGTCAGCTTGACAAGTTCAAAATGAAGGATGGTGAAGGTGTCGCTGAAATGTACTCTAGGCTTGCTCTTATCACAAATGAGATTACCGACTTTGGAAGTGAAGAAATGATTAACAAATTCATCATCAAGAAGATCCTAAGAGCTTTGGACGGAAAATATGATACCGTGTGCACATTGATCCAAATGATGCCCAATTACAAAGATCTCAAGCCAATGGAAGTCATTGGAAGAATTGTTGCTCATGAGATGTCACTCAAGGATAAGGAGGAACTTCACAACAAGTCAAGTGGTGCTTACAAAGCCTCATGTGAAGCTCCCACATCATCAAGTGAGAAACAAACCTTCAATGAAGAATTGAGCCTAATGGTGAAGAACTTCAACAAGTTTTACAAGAGTAGAAGCAAAGAGAGATGCTCCAAGTCAAGGTCCTACAATGACAAAAGATCTTCTAGTCGAGAGCGTAATTGCTACAATTGTGGAAGACCCGAACACTATTCCAATGAGTGTACGACTCCCTACAAAAGAAGAGAAGAATCACCTAAGAGGAGAAGTAGAAGAGAAGAATCACCACCGAGAGAGAGAAGGAGTAGAGATGATCGTTATGAACGAAGAACATCCCAGAGAAGCAAGGATTCGGAAAGGAAGGACAAGTCATCAAGGATCTACACAAAACGAAGACATCAAGCTCATGTTGGTGAATGGGTATCCGGCTCCGACTCCGACAATCACTCCGAGAGAAGCTATCACTCCGACTCAGAATATACTCAAGATGAAGGTGTTGCCGGTCTAGCACTTGTGTCAACCAACTCCTACGACATATTTGATTCACCAAATGAAGGACTTGGAAGATGCTTCATGGCTAAAGGCCCAAAGGTATCACACCCCGAGTATGTTGATTTCAATAGTGATGAAGATGACTTGTTAGGTGTGTTGGGGAACGTTGCATAAAATAAAAAATTTCCTACGTTCACCAAGATCAATCTATGAGTTCATCCAGCAACGAGAGAGAGGATTGCATCTACATACCCTTGTAGATCGCGAGCGGAAGCATTCAAGAGAACGGGGTTGAGGTAGTCGTACATGTCGTGATCCAAATCACCGGAGATCCTAGCACCGAATGGACGGCACCTCCGCATTCAACACACGTACGGTCAGCGTGACGTCTCCTCCTTCTTGATCCAGCAAGGGGGAAGGAGAGGTTGATGAAGATCCAGCAGCACGACGGCGTGGTGGTGGATCAGCGAGGATCCGGCAGGACTTCGCTAAGGGTGGGAAGTGTAGCAAGGGGAAGGGAGGCGCCAGGGGCAATGGTGCGGCTGCCCTCCCTCCCCCCTCTTTATATAGGGTCCCCAGGGGGGCACCGTCCCTGGAGATGGGATCTCCAGGGGGGCGGCGGCCAAGGGGGGAACTTGCCCCCCAAGGCAAGTGGAGGCGTCCCCTCCCCTAGGGTTCCCAACCCTAGGCACAGGGGGCCCTAAGGGGGTGGTGCACCAGCCCACCAGGGGCTGGTCCCCTCCCCACTTCAGCCCATGGGGCCCTCCGACATAGGTGGCCCCACCTGGTGGACCTCCGGGACCCTTCCGGTGGTCCCGGTACAATACCAGTGACCCCCAAAACTTTCCCGATGGCCGAAACATCACTTCCTATATATAATTCTTCACCTCCGGACCATTCTGGAACTCCTCGTGACGTCCTGGATCTCATCCGGGACTCCGAACAACTTTCGGTTTGCTGCATACTAATATCTCTACAACCCTAGCGTCACCGAACCTTAAGTGTGTAGACCCTACGGGTTCGGGAGACATGCAGACATGACCGAGACTCCTCTCTGGTCAATAACCAACAGCGGGATCTGGATACCCATGTTGGCTCCCACATACTCCTCGATTATCTCATCGGATGAACCACGATGTCGAGATTCAATCCACCCGTATTCAATTCCCTTTGTCAATCGATGCGTTACTTGCGAGACTCGATCGTCGGTATCCCAATACCTCGTTTAGTCTCGTTATCGGCAAGTCACTTTACTCGTAGCGTAATGCATGATCCGTGACGGACACTTGGTCACATTGAGCTCATTATGATGATGCATTACCGAGTGGGCCCGAGATACCTCTCCGTCATATGGGTGACAAATCCGGTCTCGATTCGTGCCAACCCAGCAGATACTTTTGGAGATACCCGTAGTGTACCTTTATAGTCACCCGATTCGTTGTGACGTTTGGCACACCAAAGCACTCCTACGGTATCCGGAGTTGCACAATCTCATGCTCTAAGGAAATGATACTCGACAATTGGAAAAGCTCTAGCTAAACGAACTACACGATCTTTGAGCTATGCTTAGAATTGGGTCTTGTCCATCACATCATTCTCCTAATGATGTGATCCCGTTATCAATGACATCCAATGCCCATAGTCAGGAAACCATGACTATCTGTTGATCAACGAGCTAGTCAACTAGAGGCTCAATAGGGACTTGTTGTGGTCTATGTATTCACACGTGTATTACGATTTCCGGATAACACAATTATAGCATGAATAATAGACAATTATCATGAACAAAGAAATATAATAATAACCATTTTATTATTGCCTCTAGGGCATATTTCCAACAGTCTCCCACTTGCACTAGAGTCAATATTCTAGTTACATTGTGACGAATCGAACACCCATTGCATCCTGGTGTTGATCAGGTTTTGCCCTAGGGAGAGGTTTAGTCAACGGATCTGCTACATTCAGGTCCGTATGTACTTTACAAATATCTATGTCTCCATCTTGAACATTTTCACATATGGAGTTGAGCGGCGCTTGATGTGCCTTGTCTTCTTGTGAAACACAGGCTCCTTGGCAAGTGCAATAGCTCCGGTGTTGTCCTTTGAAGAGTGCGATTAGCCCCGACGCGATGGGTATGACTCCTAGGTCGGTCATGAACTCCTTCACCCAGATAGCTTCATGCGCTGCCTCCGAGGCTGCCATGTACTCCGCTTCACATGTAGATCCCGCCACGACGCCTCGCTTGCAATCGCACCACCTTCGCCCCACCATTCAAAATATACATGTATCCGGTTTGAGACTTAGAGTCATCCAGATCTGTGTCGAAGCTAGCGTCGACGTAACCCTTTACAACGAGCTCTTCGTCACCTCCATATACGAGAAACATGTCCTTAGTCCTTTTCAGGTACTTGAGGATGTTCTTGACTGCTGTCTAGTGTTCCTTGCCGGGATTACTTTGGTACCTTCCTACCAAACTTACGGCAAGGTTTATATAAGGTCTGGTATAGGTCATGGCATACATGATAGACCCTATGGCTGAGGCATAGGGGATGACACTCATCTCTTCTTTATCTTCTGCCGTGGTCGGGCATTGAGCCGAGCTCAGTCTCACACCTTGCAATATAGGCAAGAACCCTTTCTTGGACTGATCCATATTGAACTTCTTCAATATCTTATCAAGGTATGTGCTTTGTGAAAGACCTATGAGGCGTCTTGATCTATCTCTATAGATTTTGATGCCTAATATGTAAGCAGCTTCTCCAAGGTCCTTCATTGAAAAACACTTATTCAAGTAGGCCTTTATGCTGTCCAAAAGTTCTATATCATTTCCCATCAAAAGTATGTCATCCACATATAATATGAGAAATGCTACAGAGCTCCCACTCACTTTCTTGTAAACGCAGGCTTCTCCATAAGTCTGCATAAACCCAAACACTTTAATCATCTCATTAAAACGAATGTTCCAACTCCGAGATGCTTGCACCAGCCCATAAATGGATCGCTGGAGCTTGCATACCTTGTTAGCATTCTTAGGGTCGACAAAACCTTCCGGCTGCATCATATACAATTCTTCCTTAAGGTGACCGTTAAGGAACGCCATATTGACGTCCATTTGCCATATCTCATAATCATAGTATGCGGAAATTGCTAACATGATTCGGACGGACTTCAGCTTCGCTACGGGAGAGAATGTCTCATCATAGTCAATGCCTTGAACTTGTCGATAACCCTTAGCGACAAGTCGAGCTTATATATGGTAACATTACCATCCGCGTCCGTCTTCTTCTTAAAGATCCATTTGTTTTCTATCGCTCGCCGATCATCGGGCAAGTCTGTCAAGGTCCACACTTTGTTTTCATACATGGATCCTATCTCGGATTGCATGGCTTCAAGCCATTTGTTGGAATCTGGGCCCGCCATCGCTTCTTCATAGTTCGAAGGTTCACCGTTGTCCAACAACATGATTTCCAAGACAGGATTGCCGTACCACCCTGGTGCGGAACGTGTCCTTGTGGACCTTCGAAGTTCAGTAGGAGCTTGATCCGAAGTATCTTGATCACCATCATTAACTTCCTCTCTTGCCGGTGCTAGCACCACAGGAACATTTTCCTGAGTTGCGCTACTCACTGTTTCAAGAGGTAGTACTTCATCAAGCTCTACTTTCCTCCCACTTAATTCTTTCAAGAGAAACTCTTTCTCCAGAAAGGACCCATTCTTGGCAACAAAGATCTTGTCTTCGGATCTTAAGTAGAAAGTATACCCTATGGTTTCCTTAGGGTATCCTATGAATACGCATTTTTCCGACTTGGGTTCGAGCTTCTCAGGTTGAAGTTTCTTGACATAAGCATCGCATCCCCAAACTTTTAGAAGCGACGACTTAGGTTTCTTCCCAAACCATAATTCATACGGTGTCGTCTCAGCGGATTTAGGCGGTGCCCTATTTAAAGTGAATGTAGCTGTCTCTAGGCGTATCCCCAAAATGATAGCGTAAATCAGTAAGTGACATCATAGATCGGACCATATCCAATAGAGTGCGATTCTGACGTTCGGACACACCATTTATTTGAGGTGTTCGGCGGCGTGAGTTGTGAAACGATTCCACATTTTCTTAAGTGCGTACCAAATTCGTGACTTAAATATTCTCCCCCACGATCTGATCGTAGGAACTTTATCTTTCGGTCACGTTGATTCTCTACCTCATTCTGAAATTCCTTGAACTTTTCAAAGGTCTTAGACTTGTGTTTCATCAAGTAGACATACCCATATCTACTCAAGTCATCAGTGAGAGTGAGAACATAACGATATCCTCCACGAGCCTCAACGCTCATTGGACCACACACATCAGTATGTATGATTTCCAATAAGTTGGGTGCTCGCTCCATTGTTTCGGAGAACGGAGTCTTGGTCATCTTGCCCATGAGGCATGGCTCGCATGTGTCAAACGATTCATAATCTAGAGACTCTAAAAGTCCATCAGCATGGAGCTTCTTCATGCGCTTGACACCAATGTGACCAAGGCGGCAGTGCCACAAGTATGTGGGACTATCATTATCAACTTTACATCTTTTGGTATTCACACTATGAACATGTGTAACATTACGCTCGAGATTCATTAAGAATAAACCATTCACCAGCGGGGCATGACCATAAAACATATCATTCATATAAATAGAACAACCATTATTCTCGGATTTAAATGAGTAGCCATCTCGAATTAAACGAGATCCTGATACAATGTTCATGCTCAAAGCTGGTACTAAATAACAATTATTGAGGTTCAAAACTAATCCCGTAGGTAAATGTAGAGGCAGCATGCCGACGGCAATCACATCGACCTTGGAACCATTCCCGACGCGCATCGTCACCTCGTCCTTCGCCAGTCTCCACTTATTCCGCAGCTCCTGCTTTGAGTTACAAATATGAGCAACCGCACCGGTATCAAATACCGGGAGCTACTACGAGCCTCGGTAAGGTACACATCAATTACATGTATATCACATATACCTTTGGTTTTGCGGCCTTCTTGTCCGCTAAGTACTTGGGGCAGTTCGCTTCGATGACCACTTCCCTTGCAATAAAATCACTCGAGTCTCGGGCTTGGGTCCATTGCTTGACTTCCTCCCGGCAAGCTGGCTTACGGTAGCGGCAACTTCCTTGCCGTCCTTCTTGAAGTTCTTCTTACCCTTGCCCTTCTTGAACTTAGTGGTTTTATTCACCATCAACACTTGATGTTCCTTCTTGATCTCCACCTCCGCTGATTTCAACATTGAATATACCTCAGGAATGGTCTTTTCCATCCCCTTCATATTAAAGTTCATCATAAAGCTCTTGTAGCTCGGTGGAAGCGGCGAAGGATTCATCAATGACCGCGTCATCCGGAGATTAACTCCCGGTGAGTCAGCGGTTGTGCAACCAGACATCTTGAGTATGTGCTCACCGCGACAGACTATTTTCCTCCATCTTACAGCTGAAGAATTTGTCGGATACTTCATATCTCTCGACCCGGGCATGAGCTTGGAAACCATTTTCAGCTCCTCGAACATCTCATATGCTCCGTGTTGCTCAAAACGCTTTTGGAGCCCCGGTTCTAAGCTGTAAAGCATGCCGCACTGAACGAGGGAGTAATCATTGGCACGAGACTGCCAAGCGTTCATTACGTCTTGGTTCTCTGGGATTGGTGCTTCACCTAGCGGTGCTTCTAGGACATAATCTTTCTTGGCTGCTATGAGGATGATCCTTAGGTTCCGGACCCAGTCCGTATAGTTGCTGCCATCGTCTTTCGACTTGGTTTTCTCTAGGCAGCGTTGAAGTTCAGGTGGACATGGCGTTGGCCATTTGATCTACAAGACATATTGTAAAGATTTTAGACTAAGTTCATGATAATTAAGTTCATCTTAATCAAATTATTTAATGAACTCCCACTTAGACAGACATCCCTCTAGTCATCTAAGTGAAACATGATCCGAGTCAACTAGGCCGTGTCCGATCATCACGTGAGACGGACTAGTTAACATCAGTGAACATCTTCATGTTGATTGTATCTTTTATACGACTCATGCTCGACCTTTCGGTCTTCCGTGTTCCGAGGCCATGTCTGTACATGCTAGGCTCGTCAAGTGAACCTAAGTGTATTGCGTGTGCAAATCTGGCTTACACCCGTTGTATTCGAACGTTAGGATCTATCACACCCGATCATCACGTGGTGCTTCGAAACAACGAACCTTCACAACGGTGCACAGTTAGGCGGAACACTTTTATTGAAATTATTATGAGGTATCATCTTACTTACTACCGTCGTTCTATGTAAACAAGATGAAAAACATGATAAACATCACATGCAATCATAACAGGACATGATATGGCCAATATCATATAGCTCCTTTGATCTCCATCTTCGGGGTTCCATGATCATCTTCGTCACCGGCATGACACCATGATCTCCATCATCATGATCTCCATCATCGTGTCTTCATGAAGTTGTCATGTCAACGACTACTTCTACTTCTATGGCTAACGCGTTTAGCAATAAAGTAAAGTAGTTTACATGGCGTTCTTCAATGACACGCAGGTCATACAAAAAATAAAGACAACTCCTATGGCTCCTGCCGGTTGTCTTACTCATCAACATGCAAGTCGTGATTCCTATTACAAGAACATGATCTCATACATCACATATATATATCATTCATCATTCATCACAACTTTGGCCATATCACATCACAAAACACTTGCTGCAAAAAACAAGTTAGACATCCTCTAATTGTTGTTGCAAGTTTTTACCTGGCTTCTATAGGTGATCTAGCAAGAATGTTTTCTTACCTACGTTAAAGCCACAACGTGATTTGTCAAATTCTATTTACCCTTCATAAGGACCCTTTTCATCGAATCCGCTCCAACTAAAGTGGAAGAGACAGACACCCGCTAGCCACCTTATGCAACTAGTGCATGTCAGTCGGTGGAACCTGTCTCACATAAGCGTACGTGTAAGGTCGGTCCGGGCCACTTCATCCCACAATACCGCTGAAGCAAAATAAGACTAGTAGTGGCAAGAAAGTTGACAACATCTACACCCACAACAAATTGTGTTCTACTCGTGCAAAGAGAACTACGCATAGACCTAGCTCATGATGCCACTGTTGGTGAACGTTGCATAAAATAAACAATTTCCTACGTTCACCAAGATCAATCTATGAGTTCATCCTCAACGAGAGAGAGGATTGCATCTACATACCCTTGTAGATCGCGAGCGGAAGCGTTCAAGAGAACGGGGTTGAGGTAGTCGTACACGTCCTGATCCAAATCACCAGAGATCCTAGCGCCGAACGGACGGCACCTCCGCGTTCAACACACGTACGGTCAGCGTGATGTCTCCTCCTTCTTGATCCAGCAAGGGGGGAGGAGAGGTTGATGAAGATCCAGCAGACCTGACGGCGTGGTGGTGGATCTGGCGAGGATCGGCGAGGCTTCACCAAGCGTCTGCGGGAGGGAGAGGTGTAGCAAGGGGAAGGGGCGCCGAGAAAGGTGCGGCTGCCTCCCCCTCTTTATATAGGGTCCCAGGTGGCGCCGACCACGGAGATGGGATCTCGAGGCGGGCTGCAGAACTTGCCCCCAAGGCAAGTGGGCGCCCTCCCTAGGGTTCCCAACCCTAGGCGCGGGGGCAAAGGCGCACCAGCCCACCAGGCTGGTCCCTCCCACTTCAGCCCATGGGGCCCTCCGGGATAGGTGGCCCCACCCGGTGGACCTCCGGGACCCTTCCGGTGGTCCCGGTACAATACTGGTGACCCCCGAAACTTTCCCGATGGCCGAAACAGCACTTCCTATATATAATTCTTCACCTCCGGACCATTCCGGAACTCCTCGTGACGTCCGGGATCTTATCCGGGACTCCAAACAACTTTCGGTTTGCTGCATACTGATATCTCTACAACCCTAGCGTCACCGAACCTTAAGTGTGTAGACCCTACGGGTTCGGGAGACATGCAGACATGACCGAGACTCCTCTCTGGTCAATAACCAACAGCGGGATCTGGATACCCATGTTGGCTCCCACATACTCCTCGATGATCTCATCGGATGAACCACGATGTCAAGGATTCAATCAACCCCGTATTCAATTCCCTTTGTCAATCGGTACGTTACTTGCCCGAGACTCGATCGTCGGTATCCCAATACCTCGTTTAGTCTCGTTCATCGCAAGTCACTTTACTCGCACCGTAATGCATGATCCGTGACGGACACTTGGTCACATTGAGCTCATTATGATGATGCATTACCGAGTGGGCGAGAGATACCTCTCCGTCATACGGAGTGACAAATCGATGTCGATTCGTGCCAACCCAACAGATACTTTCGGAGATACCCGTAGTGTACCTTTATAGTCACCCAGTTACGTTGTGACGTTTGGCACACCCAAAGTACTCCTACGGTATCCCGGAGTTGCACAATCTCATGGTCTAAGGAAATGATACTCGACAATTGGAAAAGCTCTTGCTAAACGAACTACACGATCTTTGAGCTATGCTTAGAATTGGTTCTTGTCCATCACATCATTCTCCTAATGATGTGATCCTGTTATCAATGACATCCAATGCCCATAGTCAGGAAACCATGACTATCTGTTGATCAACGAGCTAGTCAACTAGAGGCTCACTAGGGACTAGTTTTGGTCTATGTATTCACACGTGTATTACGATTTCCGGATAACACAATTATAGCATGAATAATAGACAATTATCATGAACAAAGAAATATAATAATAACCATTTTATTATTGCCTCTAGGGCATATTTCCAACAAGGTGATGATGATTTACTTGTTGACAACCCTAGTGATGAATACTATGATGAAACGTCAATTAATCATGCTAATCAAGATAAAAAGAATGACAATGATAAGGAGAAGATTGAGCTTCTAACTAAAGAACTAAACACTCTTAAGTTAGCTCATGAAACTATCTTAGAAGATCATCGAGAACTTTTAAGGACACATGAGAAGTTACGTTTTGAAAAGCTCAACCTTGAGCAAGAGCATGAGTTCTTAAAGGCAATCAATGATGATCTTCGCAAGAAAAGTTCTTCATATATTGCCAAGCGTTTATTCTTATCTACTTACATGCCTCAAGTCAAGTCTAGTAACAAGAACAAGAAGGATTCTTCCTCTAGTAGTAACAATAATCATGCTAAATCCAATGTTGTTGCTTCTAGTAGTTGTCTTGATTCCACTGATGATTCTCTTAGCCAAGTTACACTTGAGCAAGAAAATAGATTATTGAAGGGGATTATTGAGAAAGGTGTTTACAAGAGCCTTGCCGGGAGTAAGCAATTCGAGGAAATTGTACGCAAGCAAGGAAGGCACCGGAAGAACCAAGGTGTTGGTTTTGAATGAAAGTTCAATGCCAATGGAGTTGAGTGGGAAGAAGATCAATACGCCAAGACGAAGTTTGTTCCTCAACAAGAGAAGTATGATCCTACTTCCTTCAAAGGGACACAAGCTCAAGATGATCTTCCACCACAAGACCACAAGCAAAAAGGCAAGGATAAGCTTCAAGAGGAGATTGATGCATTTGAAGAAGCTCCTAAGGCCTTGGTCAAGTGGGTTCCCAAGACTACATCAAGTTCTACTTCATCAAGTACGACTACAACTCCAAGGATTCCCATCAAGATGATGTGGATCGCGAAGAAGAAGAACTAGAGAGTTCTTGAGGGTGACTCCGCCAACATATTTCACTCATATCATTTTGGCAAGGACAAGTGCAATCAACTTCCACATCTTGCACTAGTTCATGGAGTCACAAACCCTCTTGTTCGTAAGACAAGGGACAAGGTAACCTAATGCTTCCATGGACATCATCTTGTGTGTATGCATCACTCTATGTCTATGGATATCCTTGTTTGTTCCTTGTGGGACTAACCCGTGTAGGTATTGAAAGTGCAACTCACTCCAAAGGATTGCTCCAAATGATCTACATCAACATTGAGCATCCACATCTTCAACACCTACATGAAGTCAACATCCACAAAACCCAAGGTTAGTCCATCCCTCTTAGGGGGGATCTCACATCTAGGGGGAGCTTTACTCTAAGAATTGAGTCAACGCAACTCTAACGGTGTGAGCACAACAATGCTTTATGTAAAAGTGGTAACCCCACTTGAGCTTAAACGATGAGTATGACCTATGATCAAATGTTCTCATTTGACTCCTAAGTCAATATACTCATATATAGATGACCTAGTCATCGCCAATTGCTTGATAGATGCTAGAATTGGTTGTGCATGCTTGGCCACATAATTCATTTGCCATTTTATTGTGTGAGCATGTTGGTTGCATATTTTACTCATTCGAGGAAATCCACTTGTTGTTTTGATTGTTTGGCTTCTTTTCTTTTGCCAAGTGGATGGACAAGAATGCCTAAGAACCCTCTCTAGCTATCTATGCTTTTCTTGTCTCAAAATCTATTCATGCTACCTCACAAAGTTTGATCAAGTCAGATTTGAACCACTCTGTGTGAGGAGCACTTGGAGTCCCCGATTCGTCATAGACTTAAACATCCAAAACTTCTTTGTGCGTTTCGGTCTGGCCAATTCTTCCATTTCGGTCATACCGAGAGCACTAAGTCGATCTAGGTTTTTAATCTTGGTGCAACCGATTTGAACTTTTCTGTCACACCGAGTTGCAGTAACTGCTTGCAGTTATGCATCTCGGTGCCACCGAGTCGTTCCACTCGGTCACATCGACAGGGTCTGGCTATATATATCCACGGGCCAAAATTTGGAAATTTCTCCAAACTCTTTCGCCCGCGCTCAGCCTGCTCTGCCTCCCTGGGTCTCCGGATTGTCCTCCTCGTCGCCAGCTACCTCCCGCCGCTGGTCTCCGCCGCCGTCAACGGGAATCGTCTCCACCGTTGCCGTCGTAGCAAGTCCACCGCCGAACTAGGGTATGGACTTGATCCTTGTGCTAATCCCACTCCGAATTCCTAGCACATTGTTTTGCCATGTATCTTGCCATGATTGAGATCATCTTATCCAGTGAAAACACTCTGTAGTTCAGTTGTGAATTGAAAATTTAGGGTTAGGTTTCCGCCAAAACCATCTCGGACCAACCGATTTGTATAACTCGGTTCCACCGATTCGGCTAAGGCCATTGCACATGTGATTCTCGGTCTGACCGAGAATTGCAAATCGGTGTGACCGAGTTTAGGACTTTGTGAAACCCTAGCAGTCTAGGTGCCACCGAACTATGACTCGGTCTGACCGAGTTCACTAGTTTAGGTTCCAAAAGCTGCTTCAGTATCATCGAGTTTACAAATCGGTAGATCCGAAATGCTTTCTGTGGAAAACTAAAACTAAGTTTTTGACTCATTCTTTTGCAAAAACCTCTATATTTTGTGATGCTCATCTACTCTACCTCGTCTATATCTATTCACAGGGTTTGCGATCAGTGTTTGCAACATGTCTGATGAAAGTGACAGTCAGAACAAGTCTGGGGAGCAGGTTCAGATGAGTGAGGGCACTAGTCCCTCTAGCAGCTATGATGATGGAAGCAGGAGCACACCCAAAAACTTACCCAAGGCAGTAACCAGGGCCAGAAAGAAGAGAACCGCAGATTCTGAGGATGAAGACTATGTGGCTATTGAGGATGAGGTCACTTCCAAGAAGAAGGTGCTCAAGAAGGTGTATGGCACAGCTGATGCCACTAAGCCTGGCATGAAGACCAAAGCACCTGCTGAAAGAATTCCCATGTCTAAAGCCAGAGCCTCTACTCAAGTACCTTTGGAATCTGAACCCAAAGAGGCTGGTGTAGAAGGGAAGAAGAGGAAGGAAAGGGTCAAGAAGACCATGGCCAGGGTTGTTGGAAAGCCTTCCATGATGGAAGAAGAAGAAGAGGAAGAGGTTGCTGCACCAGCACCAAAAGCTCAAAAGCTTATGGGTGATGCCATCAGGTCAGGGGCTGCTTCATCAAAGCCCAAAGAAGCTCCTAAGGCAGCTGCTCCAAAGCCCAAATCTGCACCCAAGAGGAATACAAGGAACATTCCTGCTGGAGAGAAGACCAAGACCCCAGTGCTTGAAGCAGCTGTTGAAGAAGAAGATGAGGAGGAACATGTCTTGAGAAAGTTGAAGCCCAAAATTCCAGATCACAATGATGTTCATCCTGTAGCTGAGGATATGAAGCTAAGGAAGGATGCAGGTCTCAGACAGTGGAGATTGACTGATCCCTATGCAGTCAGGAGGAGAACTGCTATGGACTACAGGTTCCATACAAAGGAACAACAGGACTTCTATGAGACAGTGCTGCTTGACAAGAAGCCTATAGTCTGTGATATGAGATGGGTGGACTGGGAGTACATCAGGAAGAATGAAGAGCATTATCTAGGAGTGCATGACAGTTTCAATGCTTGTGGAGTGGATGACTTTGTTGGGCAGAAGCTCACAAAGTGGAATGATGAGCTTATTATGCAGTTCTACTCCACAGCTCACTTCTATGCAGATGGAAGGATTGTTTGGATGTCTGAAGGTACTAGGTACCAGTCAATAGTTGAAGAATGGGCAAAATTGATCAATGCACCTAAGGAGAATGAGGATGACTTGGATGTCTATGCCAAGAAGAAGAAGGATCACAACTCCATGGCACATATGTACAGAGAGATCCCAGATGCTGTTGTTGAGACACACAAGTTTAGATCAGTACATTACCTTCTGTCAGGATTGCCAACAATCAACTGGATCCTCAGGCACACTCTTTTGCCTATGTCAGGTGATCACAAGATGATCAGAGGCCATGCTATCAACCTACTTCACATATTTTATGTGCCTCAAAAGTTCAAGGTCATTAGCATCATAGTGGAAACTATCAAGAGAACAGCTGCTGACCAAAAGAGAAGTTGTGGGTATGCCCCACAAATCCAGGAGCTAATCAACTCCAAGATGAGCACTGGCACAGCACAAGCAAAGAAGGAGAAGGCAAGGTATGAAAAGATTGCAAAGATGCCAACCATTGATGAGGCATCTCAGTACGTCTTGAAGAGCAAGCAGGATCAGCTTGGCTACTTGATTCCCTCCACTCTGAGGATTGAGAAGGGATTGGCCACCCTGACTCAAAACCAGGAGAGCCTGGAGAGGATCATGGAGAAGAAGTTCTATGACTTGGATGTGAAGGTCACTGAGATACAGTCAGTTGTTGAGCAACTTCAGGATGACATGCAGGAGAGGAAGGGCAAGACTACCACTGATGATTTTGCTAGGTGCCCAGGAGTCAGAGATCAGCTGCAGTGCCTGTTCCAGACACCAGAGATCATCTGCACCAGCTACAGCTTCAGTGCCACCAACTCTAGCATCTACTCCTCCAGCTCCATCTACATCAACTGATGCCTTCGTCCTTGGAGTTCTGTCTACACCACCACCTGAAGACCAAGCCCGAGAGTCGATTTAGTGCTATGCATTTTCTATGAACTTTTTGGTATCTTGATGCCAAAGGGGGAGAAAAATGTATAGATCATAGGCTTTAAGAGAGAGTTGCTTTTGTTCTCTCTTGTTTTGGTGGTTGAACTTTATTTGCTTGTTTCAGATACTTTATGCCTTTGTGAGATACTTGGATGATCATGTGTTTGATCATATGCTACCTTAATGCTTGTTGGATGACATTATCCTTTTATCTCTATATGATCATTCACTTTGCTTGGTGATGGGTGCATGTATTTAATTATTATCATTTTGAGCGCTCCACCAAGATGTATGTGACATGGAAGAGTAACTCATGATCCTAATTCATTGTGCATTCGCAGTCCAAAGCAAATCTTAAACCATGCACATATTTAGGGGGAGCTCTTACATTTCACATACTTCTCAAAGCGACAATGTTTCTCACTCTTATTGTCATTTGTCGAAGCTTTGATCTATATGTTGTCATCAATTACCAAAATGGGGGAGATTGAAAGTGCAACTATCCCTAGGTGGTTTTGG
This sequence comes from Aegilops speltoides, assembly GCA_021437245.1. Taxonomy (NCBI): domain Eukaryota; kingdom Viridiplantae; phylum Streptophyta; class Magnoliopsida; order Poales; family Poaceae; genus Aegilops; species Aegilops speltoides. The sequence continues at coordinate 233,220,213 of CM038144.1, forward strand.
TAATTCCTAACAACATATAGCTCATTGAGCTAATGCTATTTCAAGATGAATATTTCAGGAAAGCTCAAGGATTGGCATGTCATGGATGAGAAAAGGGGACCCCTCAAAATGCTAAGGACAAAAGGATTGGCTCAAGCTCAAAGCTCAAGACTCTACATTTTATATATTAGTGATCCAAGATCACATTGAGTCTATAGGATAAGCCAATACTATCAAGGAGGGATGAGGTGTTGCTTAATGGCTTACTTGCTCAAAATGCTTAGTGATATGCTCCAAAGCCCTCAAGTACTTTCTCACATCCACATATGACCTAAACCAAAAGTCAAACTCGGCCCCACCAATTCTTTCTATCCGGCGCCATGATACGTCTCCATCGTATCTATAATTTTTGATTGTTCCATGCCAATATTCTTCAACTTTTATATACTTTTGGCAACTTTTTATACTATTTTTGGGACTAACATATTGATCCAGTGCCCAGTGCCAGTTCATGCCTATTGCATGTTTTTTGTTTCGCAGAAACCCAATATCAAACGGAGTCCAAACGGGATAAAAACGGACGAAGAATTATTTTGGAATATTTGTGATTTTTGGGAGGAAGAATCAACGCGAAACGGTGTCCGGGGTGGCCACGAGACAGGGGGGCGCGCCCTCCCCCTGGGCGCTCCCTGGGCTCTCGTGGGACACCCATAAGGCAGTTGACGCTCTTCTTTTGCCGCAAGAAAGCTAATTTTACGAGAAAAATCTAGGCGAAAGATTCACCCCAATCGGATTCGGATCTCGGATATAAAAGAAAGCGGTGAAGGGAAGGATTTGAGACGCGTAAAGCAGAGAGATAGATCCAATCTCGGAGGGGCTCTCGCCCCTCCCACGCCATGGGAGTCAAGGACCAGAGGGGAAACCCTTCTCCCATCAAGGGAGGAGGTAAAGGAATAAGAAGAAGAAGGGGGCCTCTCTCCCCCTTGCTTCCGGTGGCGCCGGAGCACTGCCGAGGGCCATCATCATCACCGCGATCTTCACCAACACCGCCGCCATCTTCACCAACGTCTCCATCACCTTGCCCCATCTATATTCAGCAGTTCACTCTCCCGCAACCCGCTGTACCCTCTACTTGAACATGGTGCTTTATGCTTCATATTATTTTCCAATGATGTGTTGCCATCCTATGATGTCTGAGTAGATTTTCGTTGTCCTATCGGTGGTTGATGAATTGCTATGATTGGTTGGAGTTGCATGTTTTATTATTGGTGCTGTCCTATGGTGCCCTCTGTGTCGCGCAAGTGTGAGGGATTCCTGATGTAGGGTTTGCAATATGTTTATGATTTGCTTACGGTGGGTGGCGTGAGTGACAGAAGCACAGACCCGAGTAAGTAGGTTGTTTGCGTATGGGATAAAGGGGACTTGATACTTTAATGCTATGGTTGGGTTTTACCATAATGAATCTTTAGTATTTGTGGATGCTTGCTAGAGTTCCAATCATAAGTGCATATGATCCAAGTAGAGAAAGTATGTTAGCTTATGCCTCTCCCTCAAATAGAATTGCAATAGTGATTACTGGTCTAGTAACGTAGTCAATTGCTTAGGGACAATTTCACAACTCCTACCACCACTTTTCCACACTTGTTATATTTACTTTATTGCTTCTTTATCTAAACATCTCCTAGTTTATATTTACGCGATCTTTACTTTCTTGCAAAACTATCCAACAACACCTACAAAGTACTTATAGTTTCATACTTGTTCTAGGTAAAGTGAACGTCAAGCGTGCGTAGAGTCGTATCAGTGGCAGATAGTACTTGAGAGAGTATTTGTTCTACCTTTAGCTCCTCGTTGGGTTCGACACTCTTACTTATCGAAAGAGGCTACAACTATCCCGTATACTTGCGGGTTATCAAGACCTTTTTCTGGCATCGTTGCCGGGGAGTCATATCGTGGGGTGAATATTCTCGTGTGTGCCTGTTTGCTTTATCACTAAGTAATTTTTATTTGCTGTTCTTAGTTGTTTTCAATCTTTAGTTATGGATATGGAACACAAAATACCAAAAAAAATTAGGTGTACTTGCTACTCATGGAGACGGGGTAACTCCTAAAACCCTCGATTCTCTTTATGTGAGAGATATTATATACTACTTTGATAATCCTGGGAAAACCCCATTCAACTTTATAATGGGAGACATGTTGGATCAACGTGAATACTTTAGGGATTATCGCTCGACACAAAAAGGGAAACTAATATGGGATCAATTTATTATGCTGCGTTGGTATGCCTGGGCTCTATGCTTGAGATATGATATTACTTGTTGCTCTAGGATGAAGGCTCCACACCTTCCCTTTTCATGCAAATTTAATGATAATGAAACCTTAGCCTCTTATGCTAATGGTATATATGATTACTATGATGTGGAACAAATAGAAGTATTTGTTGCTTTTAAGGCTGCTTATGAAATTGAATCTTTGTTTGAAAAGTATGAAGCTTTAGATGATGATGTTTATAGGCCTGAAAATCTTGCTATACTTAGATATTGCTATGAAAATTATTAATACAATTACTATATTAATGCATTTATTGAGAAAGTCTCCGCTGTCCAAGAAGAGACTAATATTTTGCAGGAAGCTATGGAAGAAGAAATTGATGAAACAGTGAGCTCATTGGATTAACAAGATGATGAGGAGAGTGAAGAACAAAAGGAGGAAGAGCAGATTAGGTACCCGTGCCCACCTTCTAATGAGAGTAACCCTCCAACTCATACATTATTTAATTCCCCTTCGTGTTTACCGAAGGATGATTGCTATGATCTCGTTGATTCTCTTGAAATATCCCTTTTTGATGATGCTTGCCATGCTTATGGCCAAGATGCCAATATGAATTATGCTTATGGAGATGAACTTGCTATAGTTCCTTATGTTAAGCATGAAATTTTTGCTATTGCACCCACGCATGATAGTCCTATTATCTTTTTGAATTATCCAAACTACACTATATCGGAGAAGTTTATGCTTATTAAGGATTATATTGATCGGTTGCCTTTTACCGTTGCACATGATGATTTTGATGAATATAATATGCATGTGCTTGCTGCTCCTACTTGCAATTATTATGAGAGAGGAACTACATCTCCGCCTCTTTATGTTTCCAATACGTTAGAATTGCAAGAATCTGCTTATACTATGCATTGGCCTTTACTATGTGTGCATGAATTGTTCTCTTATGACATGCCAATGCATAGGAAGAGAGTTAGACTTCGTTGTTGCATGATATATGTTACTTTGTGCTCACTACTAAATTACAAATCATTGTTAATTAAAATTGGCTTTGATATACCTTGGGATCCGGGTGGATTCATTACTTGAGCACTTTATGCCTAGCTTAATGGCTATAAAGAAAGTGCTGCCAGGGAGACAACTAGGAAGTTTTAGAGAGTCATTTATTTCTGTTGAGTACTTTTATATATTTTAAAAATAAAAAAATAAAGAGGGGAACCGAAAACTTTTCAAAAAGGAAAGTGAAAGTGAGAAAGACAAGCATTGTTGAAGTGGGAGCTAGCCTTGAACTTTGTTCATGCTCACGGAAACTTTGCGAATCTTGATTACAGAAACTATTCATAAAAAATAATTATCCCCTTGTATAATTCCATTGTATTATAAAACTAATTTGCCAAGGTTTGCCTTTAGGATGTTTACAATGCTTGTTGGTTTGTACGGTGCAGGACAGAAACTTCGGCTGTAGTGCGCGATTTTACGTTTTTAACTGGAACATCAATTGGTTCTGATTCCTTTTGAAATGTCTCGCTATACAACTTTTTTATTTTTCCTAATTTTGGTAGAATTTTAGATGTAACAGAAGTATGGTGGATGTTCAGATTGCTACAGACTGTTCTATTTTTGACAGATTCTGTTTTTGATGCATAGTTTGCTTGTTTTGATGAATCTATCAATTTATATCAGTGGATTAATCCATGAAAAAGTTATATTACAGTAGACACAATGCAAAAACAAAATATGAATTGATTTGCAATAGTACTTAGAGTAGTGATTTGCTTTATTATACTAACGGATCTTACCGAGTTTTCTGTTGAAGTTTTGTGTGGATGAAGTGTCTAAACGTGGAGGTCTCGATATGAGGAAAAGGAAGAGAGGCAAGAGCTCAAGCTTGGGGATGCCCGAGGCACCCCAAGTAAATATTCAAGGAGACTCAAGCGTCTAAGCTTGGGGATGCCCCGGAAGGCATCCCCTCTTTCTTCAACAAGTATCAGTATGTTTTCGTATTCGTTTCGTTTATGCATTATGTGCAAGTCTTGGAGCGTCTTTTGCATTTAGTTTTCAATTTTCTTTTTATGCACCATGCTGGTATGAGATAGTCCTTGGTTGATTCATAGAATGCTTATTGCACTTCACTTAAATCTTTTGACTGTGGCTTTATAGAATGCTTCATGTGCTTCACTTATATCATTTGAAGTTGGATTGCCTGTTTCTCTTTACATACAAAACCGCCATTTGTAGAATGCTCTTTTGCTTCACTTATATTTGTTAGAGCATGGGCATATCTTTTGTAGAAAGAATTAAACTCTATCGCTTCACTTATATCTTTTTAGAGAGATGAGAAGAATTGGTCATTCACGTGGTTAGTCATAAAATCCTACATAAACTTGTAGATCGCTGAATATGATATGTTTGATTCCTTGCAATAGTTTTGCGATATAAAGATGGTGATATTAGATTCATGCTAGTGGGTGGTTGTGGATTGTAGAGACACTTGTGTTGAGGTTTGCAAGTCCCGTAGCATGCATGTATGGTAACCGTTGTGTGACAAATTTGAAGCATGGGGTGTTTCTTTGATTGTCTTCCTTATGAGTGGCGGTCGGGGACGATCGATGGTCTTTTACAACTAATCTATCCCGCTAGGGGCATGCATAGTAGTACTTTGCTTCGAGGGCTAATAAACTTTTGCAATAAGTATATGAGTTCTTTATGGCTAATGTGAGTCCATGGATTATATGCACTTTTACCTTTCCATCATTGCTAGCCTCTTCGGTACCGTGCATTGCCCTTTCTCACCTTGAGAGTTGGTGCAAACTTCGCCGGTGCATCCAAACCCCGTGATATGATACGCTCTATCACACATAAGCCTCATTATATCGTCCTCAAAACAGCCACCATACCTACCTATCATGGCATTTCCATAGCCATTCCGAGATATATTGCCATGCAACTTTCATCATCATCATATACATGACTTGAGCATTCATTGTCATATTGCTTTGCATGATCATAAGATAGCTAGCATGATGTTTTCATGGCTTGGCCGTTTGATGTCATTGCTATGCTAGATCACTGCACATCCTGGTACACCGCCAGAAGCATTCATATAGAGTCATATCTTTGTTCTAGTATCGATTTGTAAGTAAATAAAAGTGTGATGATCATCATTATAGAAAATTGTCCCCAAAAAAAGGCCAAAAAGAAAAAAAGGGCCGAAGAAAAAAAAGAAAAAAATGATAGAAAAAAGAAAATAAATAAAAAGGGCAGTGTTACTATCTCTTTTTTCCACACTTGTGCTTCAAAGTAGCACCATGTCCTTCATATAGTGAATCTCATATCTTGTGCTTCAAAGTAGCACCATGTTCTTGATATAGATTGTCTCCTATGTTCTCACTTTCATATACTAGTGGGAATTTTCATTATAGAACTTGGCTTGTATATTCCAACGATGGGCTTCCTCAAATGCCCTAGGTCTTCATGAGCAAGCAAGTTGGCTGCACACCCACTTAGTTTCTTTTGTTGAGCTTTCATACACTTATAGCTCTTAGTGCATCCGTGGCATGGCAATCCCTACTCCTCGCATTAACATCAATTGATGGGCATCTCCATAGCCCGTTGATTAGCTGCGTCGATGTGAGACTTTCTCCTTTTTTGTCTTCTCCACATAACCTCCATCATTATATTCTATTCCACCTATAGTGCTATATCCATGGCTTGCGCTCATATATTGCGTGAGGGTTGAAAAAGATGAAGCGCGTTAAAAAGTATGAACCAATTGCTCGGCTTGTCATCGGGGTTGTGCATGATGGGGGCATTTTGTGTGACGAAAATGAAGCATGGCCAAACTATATGATTTTGTAGGGATAAGCTTGCTTTGGCCTTGTTGTTTTGAAAAGACATGATTGCTTTATTGGTACGCTCGAAGTATTATTGTTTTTTATGTCAAATGATAGACTATTGCTTTGAATCACTCGTGTCTTAATATTCATGCCATGATTAGATAAATGATCAAGATTATGCTAGGTAGCATTCCACATCAAAAATTATCTTTTTTATAATTTACCTACTCGAGGACGAGCAGGAATTAAGCTTGGGGATGCTGATACGTCTTCGTCGTATCTATAATTTTTGATTGTTCCATGCCAATATTCTTCAACTTTTATATACTTTTGGCAACTTTTTATACTATTTTTTGGACTAACATATTGATCCAGTGCCCAGTGCCAGTTCATGTCTGTTGCATGTTTTTTGTTTCGCAGAAACCCAATATCAAACGGAGTCCAAATGGGATAAAAATGGACGGAGAATTATTTTTGAATATTTGTGATTTTTGGGAGGAAGAACCAATGCGAAACGGTGTCCGGGGTGGCCACGAGACAGGGGCGCGCCCTCCCCCCTGGGCGCTCCCTAGGATCTCGTGGGCCACCCATAAGGCGGTTGATGCTCTTCTTTTGCCGCAAGAAAGCTAATTTTACGAGAAAAATCCGGGCGAAAGATTCACCCCAATCGGAGTTACGGATCTCCAGATATAGAAGAAACGGTGAAGGGGAAGGATTCCAGAACGCCAAAACAGAGAGATAGATCCAATCTCAGAGGGGCTCTCGCCCCTCCCACGCCATGGGAGTCAAGGACCAGAGGGGAAACCCTTCTCCCATCTAGGGAGGAGGTCAAGGAAGAAGAAGAAGAAGGGGGCTCTCTCCCCCTTGCTTCCGGTGGCACCGTAGCGCTGCCGAGGGCCATCATCATCACCGCGGTCTTCACCAACACCGCCGTCATCTTCATCAACGTCTCCATCACCATGCCCCATCTATATTCAGCGGTCCACTCTCCCGCAACCCGCTGTACCCTCTACTTGAACATGGTGATTTATGCTTCATATTATTTTCCAATGATGTGTTGCCATCCTATGATGTCTGAGTAGATTTTCGTTGTCCTATCGGTGATTGATGAATTGCTATGATTGGTTTGAGTTGCATGTTTTATTATTGGTGCTGTCCTATGGTGCCCTCCGTGTCGCGCAAGTGTGAGGGATTCCTGCTGTAGGGTTTGCAATATGTTTATGATTTTCTTATGGTGGGTGGCGTGAGTGACAGAAGCACATACCCGAGTAAGTAGGTTGTTTGCGTATGGGATAAAGGGGACTTGATATTTTAATGCTATGGTTGGGTTTTACCTTAATGAATCTTTAGTATTTGCGGATGCTTGCTAGAGTTCCAATCATAAGTGCATATGATCCAAGTAGAGAAAGTATGTTAGCTTATGCCTCTCCCTCAAATAGAATTTCAATAGTGATTACCGGTCTAGTAATGTAGTCAATTGCTTAGGGACAATTTCACAACTCCTACCACCACTTTTCCACACTCGCTATATTTACTTTATTGCTTCTTTATCTAAACAGCCCCTAGTTTATATTTACGCGTTCTTTACTTTCTTGCAAAGCTATCCAACAACACCTACAAAGTACTTATAGTTTCATACTTGTTGTAGGTAAAGTGAACGTCAAGCGTGCGTAGAGTCGTATCAGTGGCAGATAGGACTTGAGAGAGTATTTGTTCTATCTTTAGCTCCTCGTTGGGTTCGACACTCTTACTTATCAAAAGAGGCTACAACTATCCCGTATACTTGCGGGTTATCACGCCACCGAGTTCAAATGTCTTAGCCACTGCCACAAACCCTAGGCAAATCGGTCTCACCGATAGGGATCTCGGTCTCACCGAGATGGGATTGTAATCTCTCCGTTTCCCTTTGTAACATTTCGGTACCACCGAGATGAGCGATCGGTCCCACCGAGGTTGCAATGTAAACTCTTTGTTTCCTTTTCGTAACAATTCAATCTCACCGAAATGAGCGAACCGGTCCTACCAAGTTTACCTGACCAACTCTCTAGTTAGCCTATTACCAAAATCGGTCCCACTGAGTTTGTGTAATCGGTCTCACCGAGATAACGTTATGCCCTAACCCTAACCATATCAGTCCTACCTAGTTGCATGTCGGTCCCACGGAAAATCCTAACGGTCACTAGATTTGTTGAATCGGTCCGACCGAGTTTCTCAATTCGGTCCCACCAAGATTGGCAAGTTGTGTGTAACGGTTAGATTTTGTGTGGAGGCTATATATACCCCTCCATCTCCTCTTCATTCGTGGAGAGAGCCATTAGAATGAACCTACACTTCCAACTTGCATTTTCTGAGAGAGAACCACCTACACTTGCGTTGAGACCAAGATATTCCATTCCTACCATATGAATCTTGATCTCTAGCCTTCCCCAAGTTGCTTTCCACTCAAATCTTCTTTCCACAAAATCCAAATCCTGTGAGAGAGAGTTGAGTGTTGGGGAGACTATCATTTCAAGCACAAGAGCAAGGAGTTCATCATCAACACACCATTTGTTACTTCTTGGAGAGTGGTGTCTCCTAGATTGGCTAGGTGTCACTTGGAAGCCTCCGACAAGATTGTGGAGTTGAACCAAGGAGTTTGTAAGGGCAAGGAGATCGCCTACTTCGTGAAGATCTACCGCTAGTGAGGCAAGTCCTTCATGGGCGACGACCATGGTGGGATAGACAAGGTTGCTTCTTCGTGGACCCTTCGTGGGTGGAGCCCTCCGTGGACTCACGCAACCGTTACCGTTCGTGGGTTGAAGTCTCCATCAACGTGGATGTACGATAGCACCACCTATCGGAACCATGACAAAAACATCCGTGTCTCCAATTGCGTTTGAATTCTCCAAACCCTTCCCTTTACATTCTTGCAAGTTGCATGCTTTACTTTCCGCTGCTCATATACTCTTTGCATGCTTGCTTGAATTGTGTTAAGATTGCTTCTAAGATAGCTAAAATCTGCCAAAGACTAAAATTGGGAAAAGGATAAATTTTTATTTGGTCAAGTAGTCTAATCACCCCCCTCTAGACATACTTTCGATCCTACAATTGGCTTTATTCAACATTATGGTAATAGCAAATGTAGATCTGATAATTTGGAGGAAGTGGAGGACAGGGCAGATAAGATGCAGAGTAATGCTAGAGAATCAACTATCTCGCGATGCAAGTACAATAATACCACCACCGTCCGTTATTACTTGCCACTCAAATGGATGTATCTAGCACTATTAAGTTTTAAATAGATCCAATTGATCAACAATTAATTCGATACAGAGGGAGCACATGACAACAGGAACTTACATGAGCAATCCAAAACTTCATAACCATTGCGTTAATTCTACATTTATCTAAGAGTAAATATAGATCTTATAATTTTGAGCAAAGGGGGGATAAAGAAGCGAGTATTTACAGTGATGCTACATAATCAAAACACAATGAGTGTAAGTATGATGACAAAGGGCAAGAGGTACTGACAAGAGCAATGCAGTGCTCAGTATTGTTGTGAGATCCTATGATCCTTTGAGCAAGGAGATTCCTCTGAAATTAGTTTTCATACAAGAGAGAAGGTTAGGCACATGCAGAAATTTAGGAGTTAAAATTTTGAATAGATATCGTAGACAGTACCTGACGCTGGGCTCTCAACAGTTCTAATAGGGGTTTGGCCAGTGAAGTAGGGGTAAAGTGTGGTACAGTTGGGCCTGTGTTTTCTATGGCTGCCGATCTATCTGATTTAATAGGTATCACTACCTTTTCCAAATACCTAGTTTGTAGTCCTTAAGGATCTGCACTCACCCTCTTCCTTTTGGACATCTATTACAGAAGAACAACATTTGACTAAAAAAACGTAGTATGATGACACATGGAATAGGTACAGAAAATGGATAGGTATGGCATATACTCATATGATGCTTAAACTAAGAAGATGGTGGTGTAACAAAGTAGAAGTAATGCAAGAGGTCATATGCAAAATATGTACGACCAATACAACCTTGCCAATTTAGAGCACGCACCTTCATGGGTGAATAAGATAGACCATCCTCCACCATGCCAAGTTTCTTAGCCAGTGGATTGTTCCGCAATATTCCTCTCGTGCGCCCATTCTCATATTGATTTTGATCATGTTCAATATGTGACATGCATGAAAACATAAAAAAAAGTGAGATTATCTTTGCAATGCAGAAGTGATTCTAATCCAATATTGCCTCCCTTTTAAACCCCATCGTGTTATCTCTGCAATTCTACTAAGAGATGCCATGCATGCTGTGGGGTGTGCATTAATATAATGTGACCTACTACTCAAAATACCAGAGCTCCAGAAGTGATGATACTTCGCAGATGACAGCTTCAACATATAGTTAAGAAGAACAAGTCGACCTGGCCTAACAAGTTCAAAATATACTAACGGAAGAAAACTCGACCTGACCAGTCGACCGCAAATGTCTCTGCTACTCTTCCCAACAAGGAATATACTTATTAAAGAAGAGAAGAGGATCATGTTAAAGAAGAGCAGAAGAGCAAGCAGATTGAAGATATTACAAGGTTTTCTATACAATGTCTGTTGCCCACCCATCATGAACCAAAGCGCACAGAGAAATACTATTCCTTCTGGTCTCTCCATATGTGGCTCACATACATTTTGAAACTGAAGTAGGAACATTTAGCTAACCAATTAAACATGTCTCAGCTTTACTAATATGAGCATAATATTAGATTTGAATTTGTACAACTAAGCTTTTTTAGCTCGATGGGTGGAGCAGTGCTATTACGACACAAACCATGTAGGCTGATTGTGGTCATCATAAAATGGGGAAACCATAAGCATGATGAGTATAGTGTTGACCGTGGCAGTGGGTTGGCAGATCTGATGCTGCAAACTACGCAAAGGGTAGTTAGCAACCGATGTTTGCTTTGAAATAACAACTAAGATTTGGTATGGACAAAAAGTACAGTCAACAAGTGACAAATAAATGCAATTCTGCTATCTCTCTATATGTCATGACATGCATTTGGAAACACAAGTGGGAACTTTAGCTAACCAATTAAATGTCTCTGTTAACTAATATCAGTATCATATCACGACCATATTTGAACAACCAAGCTTTGGAATTATGAGTGTTGTGTTGTTTAGCTTGAAGGGTGGAGTACTGCTAGTACAACAGAAAGCACCTACGCAGATCATAGTAGAGTAGATAAAAGGGGAAAACCCTAAGCATCAAGAGTAAAATCAGGAAAGTGGAACTAGCTGGACCATATGTGCTTGTATTGCTGGTACGACAAGAAAGAGCTACATAAAAAAACAATGCCATGGCTCGCCCAGCCCTAGTCAATATACAAAGGAGTGAAGGTAAATTTGTACAAAAATTTGGGATCCCCTGTAGTCTATCCATCTGGGCCGCCCAATATATTTAGGGGAAACTTTGTTTTTGCCACTCTAGCTTTTGCCAACTTTGCTTATGCCACTCTATAATTTGACATTTCACTTTTGCCACTCTTAGCTTTTGACAATATATCACTTTTGCCATTCCGTGGCAAAAGCAAAAGTTTTAGAGTGGCAATTGTGATACATATCAAAAGCTAAGAGTGGCAAAAGTGAAATGAAAAATTATCGTTTTTGCCACGAAATGGCATTTGTGATGTATTGTCAAAAGCTAAGAGTGGCAAAAGTGAGATGTCAAATTCTAGAGTGGCATAAGCAAAGTTGGCAAAAACTAGAGTGGCAAAAACAAAGTTTTCCCATATATTTACGGTAGCTCCACCGGTGTGTGGCGCACATGCTTTTCGAAACGAATATAGGAACATTAGGTGACCAATTAAATGTTCTCTGTTTTAGTAATATATGAGCTTCATATCAGATTCGTATATCAACAACTAAGCTTTGGAATGATCAGTGGCATGTTGTTTCACTTGATGGGTTGAGGTCTTGAGGAGAAGTGCTAGGACGACACGAAGCACCTATGATGATGGTAGTGAATATAAAGGGGGAAACCATAAGCTTCACGAGTATAGTGACCATGGTATGGCGGATCTGAAGGTGCAAACCGGACAAAGGCTACATCACAACCAATGTTTGCTTTGAACTAGCCACTACGATTTGGTACGGACAAGAAAAGTAGAGTAAACAAGTTAGATCTATTTTTCGGGTGTGATTAATAACTTAAGAAGATATGAAAGAGTACCACCTCTCTTGCGATGACGTGTATGCCCCTACTGATACATTGAGGGTGCTGCGGGTGCGATAGCTATCGGCGGCGTGGAAGAAGACTTTAGTCGATAGACGACCGGGTCGGGGGATAAGTGACGTTGCCGTGGACGAGGCGGTTGTAGGAGCGGCAACGGCAAGGTGGATGATGATGAAGATGAAGCGAGAGGACGTGATGAAAGGATCCTGGTCCGGCGCCGTGGATGAGAGACGACCATCTGTTGTAGTGGACGATGGGGTAGGGGTAGCGACCCCGACAAGGTGGAGGATGGGGTGGCGGACGGAGGAGGCTGGCCGTGGTGGGGAGGTTGTTGTGGCGCGGGCGGTGTATGGATGGGAAAATAGAGGGGAAGGGGGGATCTCAAACTTTGGGATGCGCTTGTCTGAAATCTGGGGAAGTTATGAACTTATCCCCCGTTTAAAATTTCAGACACCATGTTGATTGGGGATAGTACTGTAATATCACATCTCCCCAATATTTGCCGGTAGCGATTTAAGGCGACGAGAGGGTGTTTTGCAGCCCACGATTGGCGCCCATAGTGTATGAACGGGGATGACAGGTAGGGCAGTTGTGTCACATCTGAAGGAAGTTACACATCTGTCCCTATTTAGAATATTTGCCTACATCGATTTCGGACGATGAGTGTTTGTTTTGCCGCCCACCGTGTATGATGGGCAAATGGAGGCTGAGACACATGTCTTTCGGACGAGCTTGCATCAAATGTGTTTTGCCGCCCAGGTTAGGCGCCCACCATGTGTGAATGGGCTCAGAGGCGGTCATGTTACATCTAATTGAAGTTACTAGTCTGCCCCTATCGACAGCAGTGGAAATCGGGTCGATTAGGATGTGAAGTGTTAGGGGTAGATAGTAATTTCCATCTCACAAATACTTGCTTTGGGCAGCCGACAAATGATAGTGGGTGATTTACTGCTTTGTTGAAAATTTGGGAGAATTAGCATTCACGCTTACCCTGTGCCCTGGCAACTGAATTCAAATTCAATTTGTATTCGATTAGGAATATCCATAGATCATTCTATCTTTTGTTATTTATTTCTTCAAAACCACGACAAAGATTTATTCCACCTTTATATATTATTATGACTTAGACATGCCGTGATCTTCGAATTCAGTAGGTTGGATACACTTTGAATCAAACAGTTATTTCATCCAATACAATATGCTCACACAAAAACAGTTCACCTTATGTCAATCATACAAGTACTGAGGACTACCTCACCTAAAAATTCAGATCATTACAACACATGGACAACATAGGGGATCTTACAACATAATCCATTCATAGACATGAGAACATGCAAGTATAATAATCTAATGACAATTTCAACTGATATCAAAAGAAGAACTGGGATCACCCTGGGCTTCAAAGAGCAGAAGCAACATGACCTCCTCCATCTTCAAATGCAACATTCTTACTTCCTCCAATTCTTGGGTTGCTTGCATAATGCGTGCAGCTAATTGCATAATTTCCAACCTTAAGATCAAGATTACCTCATTCATGGCAGCCACACCATCTCTTTATGCGTCTAGTAGAGCCCAAGAACTATAATATCTATGCTCAGACTGCTCTCCGACGGTGTTGCCTCTGAACTGCTACCATCTAGTAACATGGATGGCGCACTGCTTCCACTAATAGATTCCGGGGTTGTACATTGGGTCCTAGTGTGAACGGCATCCTGAAAGGTTTCTACTGGACATAAGTAAGGGATAGTCATCGCATGGTCCAGGCAGTAAGCTTACATGGTAAACGACATACAAATTATTGCCGAGCATGGCAAGCTATATTTAAATGGTTTGAAGCAGCATCAGCCGAAAAGAAATTAAAATGTTAGGATGAAACTAGGGATGTAAGTGGCAAATAAACGGCATCCGCCAGTCCCATCTAGTTAGTTTTTGCTAGCTCCCTAGTTTAGTTTCCTCACAAAACAAAAACTCTTTTGAACTATCATACCAGTAGTGGACTTTAATCGGGATTAAACGGGACTCGGTTGACATCCCTAGTTGAAAGGGAGTGTACCACCGCTATATTTAAGTTGCCAAGGCATCTAAGCAGTTGAAATAATCTGAGAAAGCACTTAACAGTGTGGCCTCATATAAACTACAAAGACAGTCTTGTGATGAAGTTCATATGAAAAGTTAAGGAGTCAAATGAACTAGGCATGCATTTCTTTACAATAGTACAACAGGCACTACTGACATATTGGCCAACTCAGGTATAGCCTAACAAGTAACAAACAATCATTCGAATCAAGCAATATAGCAAAGCAGACAATTGAACTATTTGTAATTCTGTAGGATTATAGGTTGAGGGCACAAGCCAAGAAAGCATCCCACATGCATTATATTTCACATGTACTAAAACACACTGACTTACCATATGTTGCGGTGAAGCCTCGTTGCTGTTGCAATGTTCTTTGAAGATATCGTCAGCATCCCGTGGTTGCAGATCTACTTGTTGTAGTTTATTATGCACCCTCTATTTATGTAAAATTAATTTTAATCGCATGCACTGGTTCGAATTGATCACCAATGGTTCATCTAAACTAATGAAAGATGGGTGTGTTCTTACAGGAAAATATATGTGCTTCACTCTATTCTTATGCTTGCTCAAGGTACCAGCCCCAAAAGAACAAATATTTTGCTTGATGGGGTTGGCAGCTCCATAATTAATAGAAGCATCAAATTAGTCATGCAACTTGGGAAGAACAAGAACGCACAAAAAAGTAGGGTCTATTTGGTTGGAGACTAGCATGGCCAAGGCAAAGTGTGACCAACCACACAAGTATGGCAAGCCACACAAGTGCGGCTAAGAAATTGGATGCCAAACTTTGGCAAAAGTTGGCAAAAAATTGTCTCCATCATAAGTGGGCCGTAGGTGAATGAAGTGTGGCAAAAACCAAACACATGCCAACTATACTGTGGATGCCAAACTTTTGCTTCGCAAACCGTGGCTGGGAACCAAACAGCCCCGTAATGAACAGAGGCCCGGAGCAGTGATTTAATAGGTAGCATCAGAAAATGTAGGGTAAAACGAACAAAAAGCAGTGGAACCACATGGTAGTTTGCTGATGTGTAATTAAGGATAGAGAATATGAAGCAGTCTAATGGAACCAACAGGTGGCATCAGAACAACACCACTATCATAAATATAGCATGCAGGAAGTAAAATAGGAGGCAATGATATCTAGGAAGTACAGTAATACTTAGGACAAAACTAAAGCATTGTAACTATATGTGCAATGGTTTGTAATTTAGCATAGGTAACATGTTCACTGCCAGAAGTATGGCCCTACAGGTGCAAGCAGAATAATGTGTCTCATGAAAAATTGAATGATGCCCTGAAGAAATTCAAAGATGTGGTGCTTATGCTAAGAAAGTGAACATAGGCGTTGGCCGTTGGATAATAGTACCTGTTTCTTGGCGGCGTATGAGTATCGTTGTCATACTTGATAGCTAAGGATCATCGATGGTTCTCTTGTTGTGATTGAGTTTGGGCCGGCTGTCATCGTTGCTGAAGCGGCTCCGGTCCTTTGGTTAGGGCGCTTGTCGACATACAATAAAGCTCATCTGTGGTAAGTGAACAGTTCCACGATAAAGAAGAGAAAAACCGAAGGAGTACAAATCCAAATAACCTAATGAGGCTGAGGCGTCAGTAAAGCACGACCGATGGAGTTGAATATGGCGTCCATGGAGTGGGTCCGGTGCAGTGGACGAAGGCGTCAGCGAAGCACATCTGGCGTGGTGTACAGTGCTTTCGATGATGCGGATCTATTGCGGCAGACGAGGGCTTGTATGAAGGGCAGTGATGGGGCGGACGAGGGAGTCAGTGAAGGGCCTACACTGTGGTGGACAAGGGCGCCGATGAAGCAGATCTGGCGCGGTGGACCATGAGGCAGTGAAGGAGATTTGATGCGGTGGACAAGCCAGTCGCTGAAGCAGCTCCCGTGAAGTGGTGAGTTGGTAGTTGGGGGTTCCAAGGTGCGGATGGTAGATCCGGCGAGGTGTGAGGTCCACCACTACGGCGGAGGACTAGATTCAGCGGCTTGGTGTGGTTGGGGTGGTCGGGGAGGTGGAAGGGGAGGGGGCTCTGGGGAAGAATGTTGGGGACAAAGACAGGAAAACAATGGAATTACCGAAGCAACCCTTTTCCGTTCATGTGGCAGGGGTTAAATAGGAATATTGCAGGGCTAAACTTTCGGGGGCGAGATATTTCGATGTGAGCGGGAAGTTTGAAAGCTTTCAGCGCCGGAAATTAAGTGTTCTGCTCTTGTATGGCCGACTATGATATCATGACCGGGAATTTATTTATGTGTATGTGTATGAATAAAGTGGATGATTATAATGTTTGAACATGCCCATATGTGTATATCTCTAGGTTTCATATATGAATTTGAAATCACGAAATCTCGTCTTAAAAAATGTACCTCCGTTTAAATGAATTACAACAGCTAATGATGGAGTCGAATTCCAAAATTCCAATCTTTGTAATTCTGGTACTTCAAAGTATATTACGCAGGTTCAAAAGTATCATTATCTCATAGTCCAAACTTTGAAACAAATTGATCAACCATGAGTGCACACACTATTGACCATATATATCTCAATTACGCTAGAGTCTCTCAAATATAGACACCTCACTCTTTATCTGAAGCCACCCCCTGTCCCCCCCACACACAAGTCGTTCTCTCCCCCGGACACGAACACACGATCACATTGAACACCCCCTCTCTTCGAAAGTCTGAACCCCAATATAGGTCTCTATCACTTTGTCTCTCGGGCATGCACACATCTCTTGCTCGATTCTCTAGGTCTCCCGGCATCTCTCTTTCCCAAGCACACACACTATATAGAGTGTATCTTTCGCATACACACAAAACGTTGCCCCCAAATGTCTATCTCCCTAGTTATGTGGTTCTCGCACACTCACCTCACACACCACCCCACTGCAAACAAGCACACTTTGTCTCCTTGTGCACCACTCTCCTCTTTCTATCTCTCCCACATGCGGACCCGCCCCAGCTCCTTCCCTATATACATATATGCCGTGACTCTTTCCATAGCTCCCTAATGTATCATCGTTCTCAATCTCGCACATTGTTCTCTACACCATCTATTCTAGATCTCTCATGAAGTCCCTATCACACACACGATGACTCGCTTCCCTTGCTTCTCCGTACATAGGCCACTTTCGAACAACATCAACATTGTCTCCTTATCTATATGCCACTTCTGCACACAAACGTCCCCCCTCTCTCCCACTCTCTTCCTCTCTCTCTCTCCCTCACTAGCTCTCTCTCTCTCTCTCTCTCTCTCACACACACACACACACACACACACACACACACACCCCTCTCCCACACACACACTTGATGTCTCTTCCAAATAGTCTACTCCCCACCCGCACCCATGCTATCCCGCTACTACACATGCCTTTGTCTCTCTTTGACACACATGTCATACCATTCCCCCTTCCCTATACTAGGTTTACATTATTAGTGGTCTCTCTTCTCCACATACACACACCCTCTCTCTCTCACACACACGCGCGTGCAAAAGCACACACAGACACGCACAAACACCCATCTATCTGGATCCTTCTTGTAAGGCACCCACCCTTGCATATTCTCTCCAGCTCTAGGTATGTATATATCCCACCTCTCTCTAGCTTAGATGCATACCAAAATTCTCCATCTCTCTAACTCACACATCTCTCCCAATGTCCGCATGTGTATCTCACACACTCACTCTATGATTACGTATATGTGTCTCCATGTTACACAACACAAAGCCCCATGCACATGTCTCTCTATCCTCCACAAACAAAGGCACAAAGAATCTCTTATCATTGCCTCAGTCTCTACACATATCACACACGCATGCTGTCTCCCTCTCTCGCACACACGCTCAACAAAGGTTTTCCCATGAATAACTTACCGTCTATTCACCAACAGTCGTGGCAGTACGGCGAACACGAGCCGTGAAAAAAAATAAATCTACATGTGCTTAGACCACCTAGTATGACTACTAGGACTAGAGGAAGCCAAAAGTGCGTCGCTGTCACCCCCTTCTTATCAGCGACGAGAAAACCTTCTGTTTTACATAGTCGAGAAGTCATTGTGCTACGACCCCACATGCTCAACCATTGAATAGAATGTAGATCCAAGTTTATGGAAACAAGTATCAATAATACATTTGTATCTCCATACATATATCTCTTATCTTATAAAAACTGAGTTGGTGATGATGGTACGCCTGCCATCTTACAATATAGACCGTCCGATCTATATCTGACTGATAGAAATTGAACTAAAAGATACCCGCACCCTCTCTCCACAGTTGCAGACAAGGCCTACCCTCGTTCATCCTTATCTCCCACAACCTCATGTTGAATTATTAAAAAAGGAAGCCTCTGGAACAAACTACCACTGGAGCAATTAAAAAAGGTGTTCGCTGCCGGCGTCGTCCATCCCCATGCCCCCGCTCAGTCCGACCACCAATCACCACCACGCACCACTCCTCCTCACCTTATCTCTCCTCTTTCTCGAGTTATCATTAGTTTCTACACATGGGATTACCCCCGCATGGGTCAATCACAACAGGTGTTTTTATAAAAAAATGCATGTTGATGTTCCATGCAATGCACGAACATCTTGCTAGTACTCCTACAGAAGACTTAGTTGGTGATGATGGTGTGTCTGCCATCCATCATTTCTGACCATTAGATCTACATCTAATGACTGTGAGGTAAGTTGTTGCCTTTTCTCAACAACATCCCACTTCTCTACCAATTTGTAGACAAACCCTTAATTAGTATCTTAAAACCAACCACATCCCTCCCTCACCTCACAAAAGCAGCCCAAGAAATATATTCTGATTGAAACATAAAATATCTCTAGTGATATATGTATATCAAAATTAGTGTGTTTTCTATCAAGTTTGTGAATAAGTATTATTCTAATAAGGATCCGTTGCAACGCACGAGAACATTGGTAGTATTTCCAACCATGCAAAAAATGCTAGTATTTCCATAGTTTCGAGTTTTCCATCAAGATATTAGTCACTCATGGTTAATATGTAATTTGAATTACGTACACATAGGCACTATGTAACTAGCCATGCTTATTGGCTTCCAAAGCTTAATTTTCACTCCTACGTAACAAAAAACTACCACTTTCAACAAGCCTTAGGAAGAAACTATTGTACAAAAAATAGCAAAAACATACCCAAAATTTCTTAATCCGCGCCAAGAAACTACTACCTAGTGCCGATTAGGCTCGTTTAAACCCATTTATGATAGGGTTGGCCCACACGTCCATGCTAACGAGGTAGCTTGAACCAACACATTTTGTTTGACTGTTGACACGAGCGACCCACATCTGACCTTCTATCCTGTTCTTCCACCTCCAATCATTATTTTTCCCGAACATTACTTCAAACAGTACTGATGTGTGTTCGTCGGTGGCGTCGGCGATGGGCGAGTTGGCCGCCGCTCCGCCGCGCTGGCCTCCACACGGGTTGGCTGGCTGGCCAGAGCGTGACTCACGCGCGAGCAAGCCGCCACGTTGGCCGTCGCTCGAGCTAGATGGCGGGCCTTAGTGCGGCATGTGCGAGCAAGCCGCTGCACCGCCGTGCTAGCCTACCTAGCAAACCTTGCAGAAAAGCAGCTGGATGTATCCAGCAGGGTGTGTGCTATCTTGGCTAGCTAGCGGCCGCGAGCGCCGGACGGAGTTGGCATCCGGGCTGCCGCAAGATGGGCTCTACACCGCCGGCGGTTTCGACCTCGCCTTCTGCCGGTGGCGGTAGCTGCGTCCCATGGCCGAGGATGACTAGGTGTGGACGGGCTGGAGGTAGGACGTCACTCGGGGATTTTTGTCCAGACTGACATGTAGGTCCCACAAGTCATAACGCCAAACTTGTTGGTCGAAAGAAGGTGTTGACTTAAGGTGCGACATTTTTTGAAACGTGCCTATAACGGCACTTTGTGGAGTAGTCGTTTCTTGGTTGGGCTGGTTGGTAAGTGGTAGTAGTAGTTTCTTGGCATTATTAGTGGTTTCTTTTAAGGAACAATGTACTAGCGACAAAAGGCGATTCTAGGTTGCGTTGTACTCTAACGAGTACTACTAGTGGTCGCGGGAGTGTATAGCTCGTTTTGTGGGTTCAATCCCGGCCTAACGCATGACAGCCTTTTTTAAAATAGTAACCTCGCTGCGAGCCAATATTGTACATTGGTAGTTTGACTTTTGAAGTCAAACGGACGTGTTGCACCACAATCTGGGTGCACTGGATAACCCAGCCACGTGAGCGGGTTTTCCCTCCTATCATCTTGTGGCTTGCGTACTAGAGTAGTACTCCTATATACTCGCCTGCGTGCTCGCCCTAGCCGCACTTCGCTTGCAACTTCCTCATCAGCTAGCATATTTAAACTAGCGCCTCCCAATTAAGCCAGAGGAGCTGGAAAAGCCTGGCGCGATATTGGGAACTGTACAATATGGCTCTATACGTGAACTGCTAGTACTCTACTAATCTATAGCTTGCAGCGTTGCACACATGGACTTCGCTCCATTATCGGCTCTATTAAAGAAATTCCTCTTGACATGTATATTTTTTTGAGACGGAGGCAAAAGCTTTGCCTCATCTCATTGATAAAGAAGGACCTACTAACAAAGTTCGACGAGATCCATTACACCTCCACAAATGGAAGCGAAAAGCCTAGTCTCTCTGTATCAAAGTGAAGGAAATATGCCCTAGAGGCAATAATAAAGTTATTATATATTTCCTCATATCATGATAAATGTTTATTATTCATGCTAGAATTGTATTAACCGGAAACATAATACATGTGTGAATATATAGACAAACAGAGTGTCACTAGTATGCCTCTACTTGACTAGCTTGTTAATCAAAGATGGTTATGTTTCCTAACCATGAACAAGGAGTTGTTATTTGATTAACAAGGTCACATCATTAGTTGAATGATCTGATTGACATGACCCATTCCGTTAGCTTAGCACACGATCGTTTAGTATGTTGCTATTGCTTCCTTCATGACTTATACATGTTCCTATAACTATGAGATTATGCAACTCCGTTTACGGAGGAACACTTTGGTGCTACCAAACGTCACAACGAATCGGGTGATTATAAAGGAGTACTACAGGTGTCTCCAAAGGCGGATGTTGGGTTGGCGTATTTGAGATTAGGTTTTGTCACTCCGATAGTCGGAGAGGTATCTCTGGGCCCTCTCGGTAATACACATCACTTAAGCCTTGCAAGCATTACAACTAATGAGTTAGCTGTGAGATGATGTATTACGAGCGAGTAAAGAGACTTGCGTAACGAGATTGAACTAGGTATTGGATACCGACGATCGAATCTCGGGCAAGTAACATACCGATGACAAAGGGAACAACGATATTGTTATGCGGTGCGACCGATAAAGATCTTCGTAGAATATGTAGGAGCCAATATGGGCATCCAGGTCCCGCTATTGGTTATTGACCAAGAATAGTTCTAGGTCATGTCTACATAGTTCTCGAACCCGTAGGGTCCGCACGCTTAAGGTTTCGATGACAGTTATATTATGAGTTTATGAGTTTTGATGTACCGAAGGAGTTCGGAGTCCCGGATGAGATCGGGGACATGACGAGGAGTCTCGAAATGGTCGAGACGTAAAGATCGATATATTGGACGACTATATTCGGAGTTCGGAAAGGTTCCGAGTGATTCGGGTATTTTTCGGAGTACCGGGGAGTTACGGGAATATGGGGAAGAGTATTGGGCCTTAATGGGCTTTAGTGGGAAGGAGCCAGGAGGAGGCGCGCGCCCCTCCCAAGCCCAGTCCGAATTGGACAAAGGGTTTGGGGCGGCCCCTCTTCCTTCCTTCTCCACTTCCCTCTTTCCCCCTTGACCTAGTTGGACTAGGAAGAAGGAATCCTACTCCCGGTGGGAGTAGGACTCCTGGCGCCCTCCTCCTAGGGCGGCCTCCTCCTCCCTCCCTCCTTTATATCTGGGGCAGGGGCACCCATAGACACACAAGTTGATCTACGGATCGTTCCTTAGCCGCAGCGGTGCCCCTTCCACCATATTCCACCTCGGTCATATCGTCAGAAAGCTTAGGCGCTGCGCCGGTAGAACATCAAGATCGTCACCACGCCGTCGTGCTGACGGAACTCTCCCTCGACACTCGGCTGGATCGGAGTTCGAGGGACGTCATCGAGCTGAACGTGTGCTGAACTCGGAGGTGCCGTACGTTCGGTACTTGGATCGGTCGGATCGTGAAGACGTACGACTACATCAACCGCGTTGTGCTAACGCTTCCGCTTACGGTCTACGAGGGTACGTGGACAACACTCTCCCCTCTCGTTGCTATGCCATCACCATGATCTTGCGTGTGCGTAGGAAATTTTTGAAATTACTACGTTCCCCAACAGTGGCATCCGAGCCTAGGTTTTACGCGTTGATGTTATATGCACGAGTAGAACACAAGTGAGTTGTGGACGATATAAGTCATACCGCCTACCAAAGCATGTCATACTTTGGTTCAGCGGTATTGTGAGATGAAGCGGCCGGACCGACATTACAGCGACGCTTACGCGAGACTGGTTTCACCGCCACGAGCACTCGTTGCTTAAAGGTGATTGGCGGGTGTCTGTCTCTCTCACTTTAGTTGAACTGAGTGTGGCTACGCCCGGTCCTTGTGAAGGTTAAACGAGTCTATTTGACAAACTATCGTTGTGGTTTTGATGCGTAGGTAAGAACGGTTCTTGCTAAAGCCCGTAGCAGCCACGTAAAAATTGCAACAACAAAGTAGAGGACGTCTAACTTGTTTTTGCAGGGCATGTTGTGATGTGATATGGTCAAGACGTGATGCTATATTTTATTGTATGAGATGATCATGTTTTGTAACCGAAGTTATCGGCAACTGGCAGGAGCCATATGGTTGTCGCTTTATTGTATGAAATGCAATCGCCCTGTAATGCTTTACTTTATCACTAAGCGGTAGCGATAGTCGTAGAAGCATAAGATTGGCGAGACGACAACGATGCTACGATGGAGATCAAGGTGTCGCGCCGGTGACGATGGTGATCATGATGGTGCTGCAGAGATGGAGATCACGAAGCACAAGATGATGATGACCATATCATATCACTTATATTGATTTGCATGTGATGTTTATCTTTTATGCATCTTATCTTGCTTTGATTGACGGTAGCATTATAAGATGATCTCTCACTAAATTATCAAGAAGTGTTCTCCTTGAGTATGCACCGTTGCCAAAGTTCGTCGTGCCCAGACACCACGTGATGATCGGGTGTGATAAGCTCTACGTCCATCTACAACGGGTGCAAGACAGTTTTGCACACGCGGAATACTCAGGTTAAACTTGACGAGCCTAGCATATGCAGATATGGCCTCGGAACACGGAGACCGAAAGGTCGAGCGTGAATCATATAGTAGATATGATCAACATAAGATGTTCACCATTGAAAACTACTCCATCTCACGTGATGATCGGTTATGGTTTAGTTGATTTGGATCGCGTGATCACTTAGATGACTAGAGAGATGTCTGTCTAAGTGGGAGTTCTTAAGTAATATGATTAATTGAACTTAAATTTATCATGAACTTAGTCTGGTAGTATTTTGCAAATTATGTTGTAGATCAATAGCTCGCGTTGTTGCTTTCATATGTTTGTTTTTGATATGTTCCTAGAAAATTGTGTTGAAAAATGTTAGTAGCAATGATGCGGATTCGATCCGTGATCGGAGGTTTATCCTCATTGCTGCACAGAAGAATTATGTCCTTAATGCACCGCTAGGTGACAGACCTATTGCAGGAGCAGATGCAAACGTTATGAACGTTTGGCTAGCTCAATATGATGACTACTAGATAGTTTAAGTGCACCATGCTTAACAGCTTAGAATCGGGACTTCAAAGATGTTTTGAACATCATGGACCATATGAGATGTTCCAGAATTGAAGTTAATATTTCAAGCAAATACCGAGTTGAGAGATATGAAATCTTCAACAAGTTCTATAGCTAAAAGATGGAGGAGAATCGCTCAACTAGTGAGCATGTGCTCAGATTTTACGGGTACTTCAATCGCTTGAATCAAGTGGGAGTTAATCTTCCGGATAAGATATCGATTGATGAATTCTCTAGTCACCATCACCAAGTTAGTAGAACTTCGTGATGAACTATAGTATGCAAGGGATGATGAAAATGATTCCGAGTTTTTCATGATGATGAAATCGATGAAGGTAGAATTCAAGAAAGAACATCAAGTGTTGATGATTAACAAGACCACTAGTTTCAAGAAAAGGGCAAAGGGATAGAAGGGAACTTCAAGAAGAACGGCAAGCAAGTTGCTGCTCAAGTGAAGAAGCCCAAGTCTGGACCTAAGCCTGAGACTAAGTGCTTCTACTGCAAAGGGACTGGTCACTGGAAGCAGAACTACCCCAAGTATTTGGCGGATAAGAAGGATGGCAAAGTAAACAAAGGTATATTTGATATACATGTTATTGATGTGTACTTTACTAGTGTTTATAGCAACCCCTCGGTATTTGGTACTGGTTCAGTTACTAAGAGTAGTAACTCAAGCGGAGTTGCGAATAAATGAAACTAGTTAAGGGTGAAGTGACGATGTGTGTTGAAAGTAGTTTCAAGATTGATATGATCATCATCGCACACTCCCTATACTTTCGGGATTAGTGTTGAACCTAAATAAATGTTATTTGGTGTTTGCGTTGAGAATGAATATGATTTGATCATGTTTATTGCAATACGGTTATTCATTTAAGTAAGAGAATAAACTGTTGTTCATTTACATGAATAAAACCTTATATGGTTACACACCCAATGAAAATGGTTCATTGGATCTCGATCGTAGTGATACACATATTCATAATATTGAAACCAAAAGATGCAAAGTTAATAATGATAGTGCAACTTATTTGTGTACTTGCCGTTTAGGTCATATTGGTGTAAAGCGCATGAAGAAACTCCATCTTGATGGGATTTTGGAATCACTTGATTATGAATCACTTGATGCTTGCGAACCATGCCTCATGGGCAAGATGACTAAGACTCCGTTCTCCGGAACAATGGAGCGAGCAACCGACTTATTGGAAATAATACATCTTGATGTATGCGATCCAATGAGTGTTAAGGCTCATGGTGGGTATCGTTATTTTCGACCTTCACAAATGATTTGAGCAGATATGGGTATATCTACTTGATGAAACATAAGTGCTGAAATAGTTGAAAGGTTCAAAGAATTTCAGAGTGAAGTGGAAAAATCATCGTAACAAGAAAATAAAGTTTCGTGATCGATCACGGAGACGAATATTTGAGTTCTGAGTTTGGTCTTCAATTAAAACAATGTGGAATAGTTTCACAGCTCACGCCACCTAGAACACCACAATGTTATGGTGTGTCCAAACATCGTCGCACTTTATTGGATATAGTGCAATCTATGATGTTTCTTACCGATTTACCAATATCGTTTTGGGATCATGCATTAGAGACAGCTGCATTCACGTTAAATAGGGCACCATCTAAATCCGTTGAGGCGACACTATATGAACTGTGGTTTAGCAAGAAACCAAAGTTGTCGTTTCTTAATGTTTGGGGCTGCGATGCTTATATGAAAAAGTTTCATCCGATAAGCTCGAACCCAAATCGGAGAATACGTCTTCATAGAATACCCAAAGGAAATTGTTGGGTACACCTTCTATCACAGATCCGAAGGCAAGATATTCGTTGCTTAAGATGGATCCTTTCTAGAGAAGGAGTTTCTCTCGAAAGAAGTGAGTGGGAGGAAAGTAGAACTTGATAAGGTAATTGTACCTTCTCCCTTATTGAAAGTAGTTCATCACGAAATCTGTTCTGTGACTACTACACCAATTAGTGAGGAAGCTAATGATGATGATCATGTAACTTCGGATCAGTTACTACCGAATCTCGTAGGTAAACCAGAGTGAGATCCGCACAGAGTGGTACGGTAATCCTGCTCGAAGTCATGTAACTAGACCATGATGAACCTACGAACTATGAGGAAGCGATGATGAGCCCAGATTCCGCAAAATGGTTTGAGGACCATGAAATCTTAGATATGATCCATGTATGAGAACAAAGTATGGACTTTGATGGATTTGCACGATGATCGGCAAACCATAGAAAATAAATGGATCTTCAAGAGGAAGACGGACGTTGATAGTAGTGTTACTATCTACAAAGCTCGACTTGTTGCAAAAGGTTTTCGACAAAGTTCAAGATGTTGACTACAATGAGATTTTCTCAAGCGTAGCGATGCTTAAGTCTGTCCGAATCATGTTAGCAATTGCCACAATTTATGAAATTTGGCAAATGGATGTAAAAACTGCATTCTGAATGGTTTTACGGAGGAAGAGTTGTATATGATGCAACCGAAGGTTTTTTCGATCCAAAGGAGCTAACAAAGTGTGCAAGCTCCAATGATCCATCTATGGACTGGTGCAAGCATCTCGGAGTTGGAATATACGCTTTGATGAGCTGATCAAAGCATATAGTTTTATCTGAGACTTATGGTGAAGCTTTGTATTTACTAGAAAGTGAGTGGGAGCACTACAAACATTTCGATAAGTATATGTGAATGACATATTGTAGATCGGAAATAATGTAGAATTATTCGCAAAGCATAAAGGAGTGTTTGAAAGAAGTTTTTCAAAGAAAGACCTCGGTGAAGCTGCTTACATATTGAGCATCAAGATCTATAGAGATAGATCAAGATGCTTGATAAGTTTTTTCAATGAGTACATACCTTGACAAGATTTTGAAGTAGTTCAAAATGGAGCAGTCAAAGAAAGAGTTCTTGCATGTGTTACAAGGTGTGAAATTGAGTAAGACTCAAAACCCGACCACGGCAGAAGATAGAAAGAGAATGAAAGTCATTCCCTATGCCTTGGCCATAGGTTCTATAAAGTATGCCATGTTTGTGTACCAAATCTATTGTATACCCTGACTTGATTTTGGCAAGGAGTACAATAGTGATCTAGGAGTAGATCATCGACAGCGGTCAAAATTATCCTTAGTGGAATAAGGATATGTTTCTCGATTATGGAAGTGACAAAAGGTTCATCGTAAAGGGTTACGTCGATGTAAGTTTTGACACTGATCTGGATGACTCTAAGTCTCAATCTAGATACATATTGAAAGTGGGAGCAATTAGCTAGAGTAGCTTCGTGCAAAGCATTGTAGACATAGAAAAATTGCAAAATACATAACGGATCTGAATGTGAAAGACCCGTTGACTAAGACTCTCTCACAAGCAAAACATGATCACACCTTAGTACTCTTTGGGTGTTAATCACATAGCGATGTGAACTAGATTACTGAATCTAGTAAACACTTTGGGTGTTGGTCACATGGCGATGTGAACTATGGGTTTTAATCACATGATGATGTGAACTATCGATGTTAATCACATGGTGATGTGATCTAGATTATTGACTCTAGTGCAAGTGGGAGACTGAAGGAAATATGCCCTAGAGGCAATAATAAAGTTATTATATATTTCCTCATATCATGATAAATGTTTATTATTCATGCTAGAATTGTATTAACCGGAAACATAATACATGTGTGAATATATAGACAAACAGTGTCACTAGTATGCCTCTACTTGACTAGCTTGTTAATCAAAGATGGTTATGTTTCCTAACCATGAACAAGGAGTTGTTATTTGATTAACAAGGTCACATCATTAGTTGAATGATCTGATTGACATGACCCATTTCGTTAGCTTAGCACACGATCGCTTAGTATGTTGCTATTGCTTCCTTCATGACTTATACATGTTCCTATAACTATGAGATTATGCAACTCCTGTTTACGGAGGAACACTTTGGTGCTACCAAACGTCACAACGAATCGGGTGATTATAAAGGAGTACTACAGTGTCTCCAAAGGCAGATGTTGGGTTGGCGATTTCGAGATTAGGTTTTGTCACTCCGATAGTCGGAGAGGTATCTCTGGGCCCTCTCGGTAATACACATCACTTAAGCCTTGCAAGCATTACAAATAATGAGTTAGCTGTGAGATGATGTATTCTGAGCGAGTAAAGAGACTTGCGGTAACGAGATTGAACTAGGTATTGGATACCGACGATCGAATCTCGGGCAAGTAACATACCGATGACAAAGGGAAC
Organism: Aegilops speltoides; assembly: GCA_021437245.1. NCBI lineage: Eukaryota > Viridiplantae > Streptophyta > Magnoliopsida > Poales > Poaceae > Aegilops > Aegilops speltoides. The sequence continues at coordinate 233,248,755 of CM038144.1, forward strand.
AACGATATTGTTATGCGGTCTCGACCGATAAAGATCTTCGTAGAATATGTAGGAGCCAATATGGGCATCCAGGTCCCGCTATTGGTTATTGACCAAGAATAGTTCTAGGTCATGTCTACATAGTTCTCGAACCCGTAGGGTCCGCACGCTTAAGGTTTCGATGATGCTTATATTATGAGTTTTGAGTTTTGATGTACCGAAGGAGTTCGGAGTCCCGGATGAGATCGGGACATGACGAGGAGTCTTGAAATGGTCGAGACGTAAAGATCGATATATTGGACGACTATATTCGAGTTCGGAAAGGTTCCGAGTGATTCGGTATTTTTCGAGTACCGGGAGTTACGGGAATACGGGAAGAGTATTGGGCCTTAATGGGCTTTAGTGGGAAGGAGCCGGGAGGAGGCGCGCCCTCCCAAGCCCAGTCCGAATTGGACAAAGGGTTTGGGGCGGCCCCCTCTTCCTTCCTTCTCCACTTCCCTCTTTCCCCTTGACCTAGTTGGACTAGGAAAGAAGGAATCCTACTCCCGGTGGGAGTAGGACTCCCTTGGCGCCCTCCTCCTAGGGCCGGCCTCCTCCTCCCTCCCTCCTTTATATACGGGGCAGGGGCACCCCATAGACACACAAGTTGATCTACGGATCGTTCCTTAGCCGTGTCGGTGCCCCTTCCACCATATTCCACCTCGGTCATATCGTCACAAAGCTTAGGCGAAGCCTTCGCCGGTAGAACATCAAGATCGCCACCACGCCGTCAGGTCTTGTGGAACTCTCCCTCGACACTCGGCTGGATCGGAGTTCGAGGGACGTCATCGAGCTGAACGTGTGCTGATCTCGGAGGTGCCGTACGTTCGGTACTTGGATCGGTCGGATCGTGAAGACGTACGACTACATCAACCGCGTTGTGCTAACGCTTCCGCTTACGGTCTACGAGGGTACGTGGACAACACTCTCCCCTCTCGTTGCTATGCCATCACCATGATCTTGCGTGTGCGTAGGAAATTTTTTGAAATTACTACGTTCCCCAACACAAAGAACTCAAATGTTCTGCCCCTGCAGTAACCGTCGCTGATAAACAGGCTGCTAGTGTGTGCATGAGAGGAGCGGCTGAGTAGGCCAGCTACGCGCTTGAACAGAGCACGGAGAGTACGCACTACACAGGTGTACTTTTCCTGCATTGATAGTACAATGATGGTTCTAGAGAACAGTAGTACCCTCCACTTGCAACTGTTGCTCCTTGGCCTTGAGATTCAAGAGTTGAAAACTAGTGCACTATAGAAGTACAGTACATCGCACTACTAGTTGAGAAAGTAGTAGTACTACTGCTACAGTATGAGTACGAGGCCCTGCGGGCACGAGACACTACCACTATCCGTGCCCGCATATGAGGCCCTGCGGTTACGCTCTTATCTGCTCCTCGCCAGTTCCCCTCCCCCCGAATAGACCAAGGTAGTTCGTCGCTGCTCCCTTGGATTCGCCAGGTGGTTCTCCTCCTCGTCGGGGTTGAGAGACCTTGGACGACGATCCTCTGGGAGAAATGCACGCCACTCCGACGTCCTCACCGCCGCAAGACTCGGTGCTTCCTACACCAACTTTTTTAAGACAATGCTTAAACAGGTTTGGGAAACGGCCATGCTTGTTTGTCTTCCATGCGTCCTCGAGGAGAAGGTTATTCTATGGGAAAATCCTTCAAACAGTCCACCGCTCTCTAGCCATGGTTGCACGTTGACTCCGCTAGAGTTGCCGACGTTGAGAGGTAGTCGGATTTTGTCCGATGAGCAAGTCAGTCATGGAGTTTGATCATGTAGTGTATATTCTAAATATAGTACTTAGTTATTCCGTCCCGTAATTTCTCTGCCGCCCACCGTCTTATATATAGGTATGGGTTGGTGCCAACGAAGATTGGCTTGCATACCCCTGCCGGATACCACCATCATTTTGCAAAACATCCACATCAGTGCGGCCATTCCCGTAGACCCCTCTCCACCATTGGGATTGGCCTTCCGGACTGGCTGGGCTTGAATGCGTATAATGATGCCTACATGAGATTGAAGATAGCAATTGCGGACCCACCGACAAAGTGACGCGGCTACGACGATTACTATCTCATTGTGGTGGTCGACATAAGGATTGCCATCAATACAAGAGGCAGTAACAGCAGAGGTTGGCGCATGTTGGACACGACAGATTTGTACCCCTACACGTTCGAAGATGCCGTGCGCCATGTAGGCCGCATCTTCACGGTGAGAATCCAAAGGACTTATTTCATCTAGTTGCCATCCTATGGTACGGGAGAGTACAAACGGAATGCACAAACCATCATTTTCATCCCTAACGGAACTCCATTATTTTGCAGGGACCAGTCATCCCCCGATCAAAATAAGATCGTTGATCCTGGATGTTCATTTGCATCCGCGATTTGGTCTAACCTGGAACCTTGTAGCTGACTTTGGCATATTGGGATCAACTATCTTAGAAGTCGTTACCCATGGTACCATTGATGTGCAACAGGGTCACAGAATCTACCACGATTGGACCATCACCATCTGCCCAGGTATTCTATTTTCTCATTGTTGTGTGTTAGAGTAGTAGAGCAGTACTTGTTAGTTATTTTCTTTTCTTGACTGGGGCATGTTTACTGTACTAGTAGTACAATTTAGTATTATATATTTTTAACCTTCTCGCCTTCTCTTTCATTGTTTTACTTTTTACTAGTACTAGTAGGAGTACTTTTTACCTTGGAGGACGCATATAGCTAGCTAGGCCCTTGAAGACTTGAACCCACAAGCTCCCACCATTTTTGTTTTTCCATGTCTTATACTATCTCATCCATGTAGCCAAGAGTTGCTATATACAATAAGCTGGTTATTTTACTTCCTCTATACCGGAGTAGTACTATTTGCTGCATAGTATTACTGACCGCCATATTTGAGCACAACATTATTATGCATGGACCTTGACTATGTACGTCACCATGTATCCAGATCTGAGATGCCGCATGTACTAGATGAATGGCACTGAGTTCGACCCCCCGTGTTGCTATGTGGGTGCTGAGAACACTCTTGGAGAGTACTCGCTTTTCATTGGGGACAGCTACCCCATTGTGAAGCAGATGCCACCTTCCATGCACGACACCGAAGTCCTGCCGTTCATGAAGCATGGTTGTGTCTTCAATGCGCACCACCGGATGAATGACATGCCGGGACACGCTATCCCTGATTTATGCCGCTTCAGCTTGGATGAGTCTCCATCGTGTGGAACCAGACTAGAAAGCTGCGACAATGATCCCCGTTCCCCATCGCTATGGATCGTGCCATCCATGAAGAACACCTGGGACTGGAACCTGGAGGAGGACATGGAGCCCATCGATAACGTGTAAGTGGAGTATGGTAAATTGTGAATGGCAGCGATGCGAATATATGTAGACTAGTCGTGCACAAATTTATCACATTAAGTGGAGATGAACTTGTGTGGCATACTGGCATTTGACCTTTCGAATTTATTACTAGTAAGTGTGTTATGTGTACGTGCAACTTGTGTGGCTGCCGCACGAGCTCCAACATGCTCTTTGAGAAAAAAAAGGGGGCACATCTTTGGATATAGGTGACATGGTGGCATCATACAGTAGCATCGCTCACTATAGTTGTAGTACTCCTACTAGGAAGACAACTCCTATAAAACCTTGCGCTTGGCTCTTTGCCTCTTCAGGAGGTTCAACAGTTCGTACTCGTGTGAACCTTGCACTTGGCTCTTTGCCTGTTCGAAAGGTCAAACAATGATCATACTATAGTACAATATGCTTTTGGCAATCTGACACCGAATGAACTACTGCACATCCACCACGAGGGCAAGGGTGAGGAAGAGGGAGAGGGCGCTGTAGTCAAAAACCCTCTCCTCATCCAGCGAGCCACCGCGCGCGTGTTTGAGTGAGAGGGCGTAGGCATACATAGTAAGAAAGCTTCTCCTCGTCCTATGAGCCACCACGCATGGGCGAGGGAGAGGGCATAGTAAGCAAGCTTCTCCTCATTCGGCGAGTTGAAGGGACACATCAAAGCAGTATTAGTCCATACTGTGTCCTTTCCGGTTAATATGGATTAATTTGGAACAACAAAAATACACTGGCCGTCAACGTATGCAACAATACGCTTATTACGGTGACTATATAGTTTTGCGGTGATTATATGATCACTAGCTCACCGTAGAGCACCGTATTGCACCCTACTAACTGGCCACATAGTCAACGTGGCACTTTGTTGACTAGTTAAATTGACACCTAGTTTCTGGGTCCCACCTGTTAGTTGGCAGTGCAAAGAAATTAGTTAATAAAACTTTACGCAAGCGCGACAGGAGTCCAACCCTTGCGCGCGAACCACCCTGGCTGTGTATGTGAGTCCATGCACGTCTACTCAACTCCCCCGGTCTTCTAACAAAGAGTGTCAATCTACACTTCCAATGCACTTAGGCTGTAATCTAATCGATATTGATTGACTGATGCACTGATACGTCCATTTTGCATCATGCTTTTACGCAAGCACCAGAGGGGGGCCACCCACCGTCCACGAGGGTGGAGGGCATGCCCTACCCCCCTGCGCGCACCCCCTTGCCTCGTGGGCCACCTGGCAGCCCCCCGATGCTCATTTTCTGCTATATGCTGTCTTTTGCCCTGGAAAAAAAATCATAAGGAAGCTTTCGGGACAAAGCGCCGCCGACTCGAGACGGAACCTGGGCGGAACCAATCTAGGGCTCCGGCAGAGCTCTTGTGCTGGGGAAACATCCCTCCGAGAGGGAGAAATCGTCGCCATCGTCTTCACCATCGATCCTCTCATCGAGAGGGGGTCAATCTCCGTCAACATCTTCACCAGCACCATCTCCCCTCAAACCCTAGTTCATCTCTTGTATCCGATCTTTGTCTCAAAACCTTAGATTGGTACCTGTAGGTTGCTAGTAGTGTTGATTACTCCTTGTAGTTGATGCTAGTTGGTTTATTCGATGGAAGATCATATGTTCACATCCTTAATGCTATTCAATACTTCTCTGATTATGAACATGAATATGATTTGTGAGTAGTTACCTTTGTTCCTGAGGACATGGGAGAAGTCTAGTTATAAGTAATCATGTGAACACTACTAGGAAAAGGCTTGCTAGTGGCGCACCTGTTTTGGCCATTAATGGCGCACTACAGGTGCGCCACTAGCATCACGACACTAGTAATAAATACTAATGGCGCACCCCTAGTGCGCCATTAGTATACCAGAATAGTGGCGCACCAGGGAGTGCGCCGTTAGTATGTCACACGGTGCGCCATTACTGTGCCTCCAAGGGGGACATATTTACCTTGTGCTCTGGGTTACCAATGGCGCACTTCTAGATACTGCGCCACTAGTGTGCTTATTGCAGTGCGCCACTAAAGTGCAGAGTGGTGCGCCACTGGAATGAATATTAGGAATTGTTTTCTTTTCTGATATTATCACGGGTTACAAAATATATTATTGCACAGAATATAGACAGCACAACATATAAACAGCAGATTTATCGAATACAATAGAAGATTAGTCTCCGAATACAATTCATCATATTAGTCTCCGAATTCAAAATACCGAACAAAGTTAGAACATTACAAGTCTCGAGACCGCGAATAGCGAGTTTTTCTTCACATTACAAGTCGATATCGACCATCTAAACTACCATCACATAGAAGAGAGTTGTGGTCAGCACGAGGAGCATCATCGCGATGAAACTGGTCTTCATCCAGTTCCTCCACCGCTCCCTTCTCTCTCCCGCTAGATAGCGCGCGTATCTAGCTTCCGCCTCTGCCCTAGTGGTGTACCCTTTGTAACTGTTACCGCTGAAATGGTGAACCTGTCTCCAACACTCCTCCGAGTCGTCGTAGACTCCGGGAACCTTGCCCTTGTACATGACATACGACGACATCTCTATGCACTAGCCAAACAAAACGTTAGTAGCAATTCACAGACAATACATAAGCAATATATAAGTATGCAACAAAAGGATCGGAAGAGAAAAGCAACACATTAATAGCATGATTCATGGTCCTACTAATAAATAGCATCGATTACATATAAGACTGTCCAAACCAAAGAGACATACAAGTTCATTAAAGTTTAATTACAACATGAGCCAATCGACATTTCAGAACTACATAACATCACTACTTCCGACTCGACTCAGGGACCGGAGTGTGGATGAAGCCATCGTCTTTCGTGATGGTCATGAAATCGCGGGCGTTGTCAGCCTCCATTTGTAGCATTGTTTCTATCTCACTATTGGACAGTTGATATCTGAGGTAGAACTGCCCCGAGGTACGAAGGACATCTTGATGGACGATTTCCTCAAACTCCGACTGGATGCGATAGAATTCTTGTCTGATGTCCGCGTCCTGGATTGCCGACAAGCGTGTGGCCAATTCTTTGAGATTATTTGGTAGCAGAAGGTGTTTATGGTCCCGTACGATCGCCCGCATGTGATGGAGGGCATAGTAGGCATCCTTCTGACTGCCAGGCGGCTGCATGACGCAGGGAACGTCAGACAGGGTGAACACGTGCTTGCCGTATTCCACGAATTGGCTCGTCAAGGTGCCTCCAGATCTAGCATAGCTGGGGAGAACATCATCAAGAACTTTCTTGATATTTGTGTAGTCTTTCTTCGACTAACGGTCCAAGTCGAAATACGTGGCCATGGAATATTTCGGGCTTAAGAGGATGAGTGTGCAATGTGTGTCACTGCACAAAACACAGAATGTTAGAAAAAAAAAGAACGATCGAAATCTAAGAAATCATATGTTACGGGGCGATGAGGGGATGACTTACTCGGGAAAGTAAGGCACGAGGAAGTTATCCTTATCTGGGTTTGCCAGAATGACGCCTTCGAGGTGTGAACTCGCTACTTGCCGGTCCCAGTGCTGCCCAAGATCTTGGCACGCATGTAGAAGGGGTCGACTATCATGATGTCCGGGGTCTTGTCTCTAATGATCCGCATCTCCATACTCAGCGAAAATAGCCGAACGAAGGTGTAGTGCAGCGGATGAAGGTTCAACATAGCGAAGATGTCATCAAACCGCAGGGCGATCATACCCCAGATGGCGCTATCCACAAAGCCCTTGCCATCTGTCACCTTGGCCATGAAAACCGGGTATGCCACATCATTCTCGGAGAGACGCTGCTTCTGCAAAGAAAGAAAACTGTCATGCAGACTCTGCATAGCACCGGTTGCAGCATTAAGCAGATTAGTCAGTAGCATCTGCCCACCCGCCACAAGCACCCTCCTCGAGATATCCTTAGGTGAAGGTGGCCTGCCCTGAGCATGGATTGTACTCGGTGCCGGCTAGCTCGCACCGCCCTTGTTATTCTTTCTTTTCTGTCCCTTCTTCTTCTACTGTAATGGGATCGAGTTCTGCTCAGAGACCACCTTCTTGAGTGTGTTGGGGCTGATAATATTTCGCACCTCGGCTATAGTAGCAGCTGGAGGCATCTCTTGAGAATTGAACGCCAGACGACGCCTGTTGCAATTGGGTTTCTTCGCGGTACCAGCTAGATCGCGGTCGTCTTTTGCAGGGTTGGGTTCTTCAGAAGGAGGCCCCAAGAATTCGTCACCGTACCCATGTTCGGCAAAGTACTTATCAACGTTGGTAAATGTACCGTCGTCATCGTCGTCCGGATCCTGTGCCATATGCATGTCCGGCATGTCTGGTAGCGTTGCGGCGGTCTTGCCATGGCTTGGCGCCGGCACGACTGGCGGTGTTGTCTGTGGGGTGGTGGCCCCGCCCCCAAACGAATCTGGCTATTCGGCCAAAGCAGGGGCCAGCTTAGGCAGGCGCTGAGGGTCATCACATCATCTTCATTGGCCCCAGCGGGTCGAAACGGAGGTAACAAGTCATCGCAGCCTGGCAGCACCCGAACCAGTTGAACCCTATACACGGTGGGTGGCATCGGATTACCGTGTAACACGGGGTTGCCCGGTTGAACGATTCTGCCCTTGGTGACATTGATCAACTCGCCGCCCACGAACTGCAGGAGGGTGCATGAAACGTCGGCGCCGGCGCCCTGCGAAAACATGTAGGGCGTCAGGGATGCCCAGTCAAAGGCAGGGAGATGAAGTCATCGGCCGAGAGGCTTAGTTACCGTGATGGCGTCAAGCTCAGCTAATGTCGAGGCACCGCCAATGGCGGGCGTGCAAGTGATGGAGGGGCCGCTTGCTGCCGAGGTGCATGCCGGCGTATTCTTCGCACACCCGGGTGCATTAAGTTCCAATGCCCGCGCCGGCGCTGGAGACACCAATACCGCCTCCGTCGGAGACACCAATGACGCCGCCTGCGGGTTGTGCGAGTTGCTGGCTGTGAAGCTGGGAACCGGGGCCGACCCCTATTGGCCGCCCGCAATCCACGCCTGCAGGCCCTCAATCAAGGTAGGCACAATCGCGGTGAGCGTTGTTCCCAGTTCGTGTTGCATTTGCTCTTGGACCATCTCCGCAATCCGCACCACGTGTGCCTTGAGTTCTTGAACCTCGAGCGACTGGATTTCCGAGCTGGTCTTTCTCTCCTTTCCCCACCAGAATTATAGTATGATGACCATTTCGTGGACAAGCCTTTGTCGTCCACACGACCAGCTGATGATGGCTTACTGAACTTATCCTCATTTTTCATTACGTTCAACGCCCTATTTAAAGTGTTGTCCCAAGGGGAGCTCTGAGACGACCCCGCGCTACTGCTTTCAGTGTCCTACAGAAGGAATGCGAACCATTTAGAAATTTGGCTTCATTAATTAGAATGCAACCATATGAAGCTAATTACACGGGGGTGTATTCCTTACCAAAACAAGCTCACACGCCTTGGTCTTCGGATCCGTGGTAAGCTCCTTTGTTATTGGTTCCACCTTGTACCGGGCCCTGACATAGTTCCTGGTCTGCTTGTCATGGTATTTCTCGAAGCGGGGTGGTGGGCCTTTGTGACGCCCCCGATTCAATCGTACACTAATCATGCACGCAAACGTGTACGATCAAGATCAGGGACTCACGGGAAGATATCACAACACAACTCTAAAAACATAAATAAGTCATACAAGCATCATAATACAAGCCGGGGGCCTCGAGGGCTCGAATACAAGTGCTCGATCATAGACGAAGTCACGGAAGCAACAATATCCGAGTACGCATATAAGTTAAACAAATTGCCATAAGATGGCTAGCACAAGCTGGGATACCGACGAAGAGGCACAGCCTCCCGCCTCGATCCTCCTAAACTACTCTGGTCGCCGCCGCAGCCCGCACGTAGTAGTAGGCACCTCCAGTAGTAGTCGCCGCCGACGGTGGCGTCGCGCCTGGATTCCAAAGATCTGGTTGCGACAACCGTAAAGAAAGGAAAGGGGGAAAAAGGGGGAGAAAGCAACCGTGAGTACTCATCCAAAGTACTCGCAAGCAAGGAGCTACACTACATATGCATGGGTATATGTGTAAAGGGCCATATCGATGGACTGAACTGCAGAATGCCAGAATAAGAGGGGGATAGCTAATCCTGTCGAAGACTACGCTCGCAGCCTCCGCCTTGCAAAGATGTAGAAGAGAGTAGATTGAAGTCCTCCAAGTAGCATCGCATAGCATAATCCTACTCGGCAATCCTCTCCTCGTCGCCCTGTTAGAGAGTGATCACCGGGTGGTATCTGGCACTTGGAAGGGTGTGTTTTATTAGGTATCCGGTTCTAGTTGTCATAAGGTCAAGGTACAACTCCGGTCGCCCTTTACCGAGGGACACGGCTATTCAATAGATAAACTTCCTGCAGGGTGCACCACATAACCAAACACGCCGATCCCATTTGGCCGACACACTTTCTTGGGTCATGCCCGCCTCGAAGATCAACACGCCGCAGCCCCACCTAGGCACAACAGAGAGGTCAACACGCCGGTCTAAACCTAAGCGCCGCAGGGTTCGGGCCCATCGCCTCGAGCACACCTGCACATTGCGAACGCGATCGAAGCGCACCTAGCCTAGTGGCGTTCAGCCCAATCCGCGCCGCCACTCGCTTGCGTCGACGCCAAGGCTTGCCGATACCACGACGCCGGATACCCATAACTACTCCCCCAGAGATGGTTAGTGCGCATAGACCAAATGGCCGACTCAGATCAAATACCAAGATCTCGTTAAGCGTGTTATTATGAAGCAATCATGACACCGACCGAGGCTAGGCCCACCTCTCGCCTAGGTGGTCTCAACTTGCCCTGTCGCTCCGCCACAAAGATCCACACAGAGGGCCGTCGGGACAAAGGTCCTTTCAGCCCCCAATCCGTGAATCACTCGCGGGTACTCTTCGAGCGGACCCGACTTTAGTCACCATCTCAGATATGTATGTATGTATAGTATATACCGTGATCACCTCCCGAGTGATCACGGCCCAATAGTATAGCAAGGCAGACTGACAAGAATGTAGGGCCAATGATGATAAACTAGCATCCTATACCAAGTATTTAGGATTGCAGGTAAGGTATCAACAGATGTAGCAACAATGTCAGGCCATGCATCAGAATAGGATTAACGGAAAGCAGTAGCATGCTACACTACTCTAATGCAAGCAAGATAGAGGAGAATAGGCGATATCCGTGATCAAGGGGGGCTTGCCTGGTTGCTCGCAAGAGAGTTCGGTCGTCAACACCGTAGTCGTACTGGGTAGCAGCGGCGTCGGTCTCGGTGTCTAGCGAGAGAAGAGGGGGAAGAAACAATAAATACCATGCAAACAGATGCATATCGATGCATGACAAGATAAGTAACGGTGCTAGGTGTGCCCAATCGCGGTAGTAGGTGGTACCGACGAAGGGGGAAAACATCCGGGAAAGTATTCCCGGTGTTCCGCGTTTTCGGACCGGTGAACCGGAGGGGGAAAGTTGCGTGTTCGGTATGCTAGGGGTGTGTGGCGGACGAACGGGCTGCGTAACCGGATTCATCTCGTCGTTCTGAGCAACTTTCATGTACAAAGTTTTTCCATTCAAGCAACGTTTTATTTTATATTAATTTTAAAAGATTTAAAACATTTTTAGAATTTACTTAATTATTTTAAATCAACATTATCCAGAATAGTGTATGCTGACGTCATCATGACGCCGCCAGCCAACAAGAGGCGCTGATCGTCAAACCGACGTGGGTCCGTTCTGCCATAGGCTGATAACTAATTAACAATTACTTAGTTTAATTAGCAGGTTAAGTAAATTTAACTATTTAACTAATCCGGATGTCATTAAGTTAATTAATTAATTAATTAATTAATATCTGTATTTACTTATTTATATTTATTTTTAATTCTTTTTTTTAAACGTTCAGGGGGCATGGGGCCCGGCTGTCATAGGCCCTAGGGGCCATAGTGGGTTCGGTGCTGCGGGCGCCGCAGGTGCGACCGCGGATGTTCGGGCGGCTGGCCCCGGGCACGGGCGCGAGCACCCGAGTGGGTGAACCCGGGGCGTAGGTGGAGGTCACCAGGCGCTGGCGGGCGAGGCCGTGGCCGTGAGCCTGGTCGGCAGGTGGCGGCCGCGGCGCGGGCGGGCGGACACGGGCATGGAGCGAAGGGGAAGGGCGCGGCAGCGACGGCGGAGTGCACAGGGGGCGTGCGGCGACGCGCGAGGTCCAGGCACAACAGCAACCCTGTGGACGAGCGAGCAGCGGCAGCGGAGGCGCAAAACGATGGGCGACACAGGGGAACAGGTGCGGTCGGTGCGCTGAGTGTGGCGATGGACATGCGGGACGATGGGGAGAGGGAAGCAGGGGGATGGTGTTCTCACCCCCGTTGTAGGGGAGTTCGACGGTGAGGCGCGCCGGCGCCAGCGGGGAGGAGGTCGAGGAAGGCGTCCGACGAGGTGGAGGTAGACGAGGGGTGGCTCCGGCGACCGGGGACAACGATGACGTCGTGGCGTCAGCGTGGTCGACGCGGAAGCAGGCCGGCGGGGAGGCGGTCCTGCAAGGCGGCGGTGTCCTGGCGCGGGGGCGGCGAGCTCCTCCCTCGGTCCCGATCCAATCGAGGAGAGAGGGGGCAGATATTTTCGGGAGAGGGGGGAAGTGGGGTGGTGACTGGTTAGGGTTTCCCCCTTGTGGGGATAAGGCAGGGGCGGGTCGGTCGGCTGGGCCAGGTAGGCCGGCCTGGCTGGCCCGATGGCCAGCTGGGCCGAGGCCTAGTGGGGGGGGGGGCAGGCTTTTTTTTTAGTTAGGTTCTGCTTTTCTTTTTATTTAATTAGTTTCTTGTTTCCATCCACTATAAAATATCTAGCATTTTATAAAAATGTGTTTATTGCACCATATTTACATATGCAAATTATGGCACCTCCCGAACATTTTAGTTTTGATATTTGAAAAGTTTTATTGTTTGCTTGATTTTGGATTTGAATTCAAATCAGTTTCGAACTAACGCGAGATTAGCAACAGTAATCGAGGTGACGTGGCATCATTAGCGGAGGGTTACTGTAGCTTAATTATCCGGGCGTCACAATTCTCCTCCACTACAAGAAGTCTCGTCCCGATATTTAAGAGGTGGAAAACGGGGGAAAGGTCTGGTTACAAAATTCTAGCGAATCTTCTTGGTCTTGGTTGCTCTTCTCGAAGTGGTCGATCCATTATATTGATGTCTTCATTTTTCCACTTCAAGTCATCAAGATGAAGTTGGCATGCTTTCGTCGGGGGTTCCATCGTACTTATGAAAGAATAAGGGGGGTATTCCGGGAGAACGAACCTCTACAAGGTTGACTATCTGGTCGATAACATCGGGGACGGAGGCGGAAAGTAACTCTCGAACTGAAACTTAAGAAAATATCGAGAGTAAAGTAAGGAGGTACCCTGAGAAGTTTCACGCGGGTAGGCAATCGTTTGATGCCTGAACAAAGTGTGATAGGGGTCCAGAGCAATGAGATTAAGTATTGCGTCTGTTACCAGAATAGATCACTAGGAAGCTAGCCCGTGAATTACATACTAAGTCAAGCGTGAGGAATAACTTTGACAACATGGTGTACATGAGAGTCAGGTTTCGATCCTGTGGACCTGTGGTTTATGGGTCCACCATGTGGGTTGAAAGTAGGAAGGGTGGTGACATCTTGCACACACGCGACAGGGAGGCATGTCAGTGAATAGCTTGTCAGCTATGCCGGCAACAATGTCGGTACCAAGGACGGGGAACGAAGAGAGCAATTTTCCTGCTTGTCGAATGAGGCGAACCAATAGGCAAAGTTCTCGTCCATCGGTGGTGACCGGAATGCTATCGACAATTTCAACAGGGTCTTACTAACACGGTTGTACACCAAGGTGTATACATAAGCAGAAGAATATTACTGCTTAGATCCTATGGATCACAAGGAAGGTTAAATAAATCAATGGAAAGGAAAATGTGATCATCAGATCAGACAGATCAATGGAAAAGAAATTGTGTTTGACACATATACCAGGGGTATACCCTTCCCAAGGTCAAGTAGAACAAGATATCCACGACGGGATAGAAAGTAGAAACCATTTAGGTAAGCGGGGAGGAATTTGATGACAAAACCCATACAACGGTGTTTGGATAATTGAGCAGGAAACTTTTAGCATTGGGCTTCAATGTTCTTGTTGAAAATCAAAGTACCATAGACATGCTTCGAGATAGCATTGACATGGTCATCAGGTGAAGATCGGGCTTTGGATACATACTTGTGGAAAGAATAAGTCTTATAATTTCCTCAGGGAAGAATGGTTAACCTTGCTAAAAAGGAAACTATAACAGCAGGTCCTCTGGCCAGGTGTGCTTGGCATGACATCACCTTACCAGGTCATATAAAGACCAATATTTTAACTCTTGGAAATATGTTCCAACCATCATATGTGACTGAGATTCAGATCCGATTGGTGTAATGATACCTCAGACTCAGGATGTCCGAGAAGAAAAGGTGCAACACAAATCGATGAAATGATATTGCAAGATTCTCGGGAAATGAACTAGGGGAGCGGGTTCCTAAAACAATAGTTCATCACTAAAAACAAGGAGGGGATGAGGAGGTGGCTGATGGACTCAGCGTCAATTCATCAAGATTCCAACAAGATGGATTTTCACAATTATGTGAACAAGGAGATAACAATTGTCGGATCAAATGATATAATGATGTATGTTCGAGGAAAACATACACAGTTAAACATTGGTTGAAAGGTGCACCCGAAATATGGGCTTAAGTAGCATGATCAATGTTAGAATGTTGGTTCGATAACCAATGGTCTAAGAATGAAATATCGACCATTAACTTCAGAGCAATAGGGTTGCTAGAAGTTTGGGAGTCGCACATCATAGTTCGATTGTCGATTTTCCGGTTAGAAATAACACGGGGACCAATAAAGAATGGTGATGGTGAGAAGTATCACTTGTATCAAGAATTCTCAAGAGGTGGTAAAGTTCCCACGACATTCTTCACATAAAAGGTGGTAATACTCAGAGGTAGAACACAACATAAGCTGGATAGCAAGGAGCTCAAAGTACAACACAAAACATGAGCATGTTTGTGTCGGAGGGAAGGCAATAATGTTGTCGATGATAACACAAATCATCGAGGGGCAAGGAAGGTATTTGTCATCATGAGTTCGAATGATATCCTGGAAGAGCTCAGAACGTTCATGATGATCATGACACATTTGTCAAGAAGTTTCATGGAGATGTAATCGATCGGTGATGACATCAAGTCAAGGAATGATGAAGCAAAATGTTCCTGGGACCATGACTATGACACAAACTCGAATTCGAGCTTGTCGTTCAAGGTGGAACGATAAGACGAGGAAATCAGCGTAAGCTTAGCTCATCATCGAAAGTTGTGCTCCGGAATTAAGGACCCGGTAGCACAGTTAAAATTAGCACGATAATGATGTAGCCGATCAGGCTAGGAGTGACGTGATGGAGTATTAAACTTCTCAACAACAAAGTACTGGGAGTACTGAATCTCAGTGTTGATTCGATTCACAAATTGGTGTTCTCGGTTGACGACAACCCAGAACCCATGAAAATTTGGAATCGGTGACAAATAACAGTTGATGAAGAACCCATAAGAAGTTATGCAGTTCCATGATATTCTAGAGATACCAGAGTGTCATACTCGACGATAGATTAGTAGAGGTTGGACTGGGGTATTGCTTTGCAGAAGACAAGCGCTTAAACTTGCACGAGAAATGGTATTTAAAGGAGAACATGGTCGGAACCACGATTGCAAAAGGCCAGATCCCAGATATAAGATGAACTTATACCAAGGGAATATTTAATTGAAGAGAAGCTTCAATGATATGATCTACATCGTGTCCATGGGCATGAACCCAAAGTTGAAGGTCGACTCCCACTTCTCCAATGCATAACCTTTCATTCACTTCTCACTTTCGAAAAAGTAGTACTGCTGAAATTTTATCTGGCAAAATACCAGAAGAGTAAGACTCGTGAAAACTTTTGAGTTCACACATATTAAGGAAGGCATAGGTTCAACCCATCAGGGTGTCACGGAAACATATACCACAAGCTTCAATAGTAAATACCACCATCTCGAAAGCTGAGCATGGTTGAGAAAGCAGAGGATACAATTTACCAAAGGCATTATGTAGCTGAGGGTAGGCTCACAAGGTTATTG
The DNA here is from genome assembly GCA_021437245.1 of Aegilops speltoides. Taxonomy (NCBI): domain Eukaryota; kingdom Viridiplantae; phylum Streptophyta; class Magnoliopsida; order Poales; family Poaceae; genus Aegilops; species Aegilops speltoides. The sequence goes on from CM038144.1 coordinate 233,264,355, forward strand.
AATATGAAGGACGATGTTGGATAAAATCCAACAAAGGATCTGACGGTCCATAATGAAGCTGATGTGAGTATCGGCTCACAACCAGAGGAAGAATCAATGCAAAGACATTGGATTACAGAAACAACTGAGTAACTTAGAGCTCAATTGCAAAGGAATAATTATTTACAAAGCGAAGGATCAGAAGCAGAAGCTCTGATCAAGGATGGATAAGTTCAATAGACTTAGGGGCATAATCGACGACAATTTAATTGGCGAGAACCACCTCATGATTAAAACGACGTCTGAGCCGGAAGGATGAATTCCAGGATCTGTTTGAGGATTGCGAGCATTCGCAACAAATCGAATCAACAGACTCAAAATGACAATGACAATGGATGTCAACAAGATTACTAGACTTATGGGATTAACCATAATGCAAGCAATCAAGAATTTCAAGAGCAATAGGATGCTCAAGGTTTTCGGAAGATCAAATGATATTTCGAGGATTGGTGACATGCATGAATCAACTGGGGATGAGTGGATACTCGGTAAGTGCGAGAAATTATCCGTAGTGGTATCCATGTAGCAAAGAACTGCAAGGCAGTAGGCACAAAGTATTCTTGGAACATTATAGAGAATTTCGAGGTATCTTGTAATAACAAGATCTATGGGATTAACTGCAAGAATTACAAGTGTATGCAGTTATCCATAAGGATATAACAATGGTAGGGGATTGAAAAGGCAACGGGCACAAAGTCTCGACAGAACATCAGAGAGTATCTTCAAAATCCTTCGGTGCACCAAGTAATCATCTGGAGTAAGGGGCTCTCCGGGTGGAAGTACTTACGAGAACCTAGAGTTGGCTTTAGTAAAATCATTTAACCCGAATAGAAGAGAGATCAGAGTCCCAGAGTATAGACGAGGAGTAAAAGATCCTAATACCACCCAATGGTGACGTGGGCCCATGGGCCGCACAGCCATGTTAATAAAACAGTTTTCATCGACTAGACTCGACTTCGGCCAAGGAGTTTGGAAGGGGGATTCCTACAGGCAGTCGGCTCTGATACCAACTTGTGATGCCCCCGATTCAATCGTACACTAATCATGCACGCAAACGTGTACGATCAAGATCAGGGACTCACGGGAAGATATCACAACACAACTGTAAAAACATAAATAAGTCATACAAGCATCATAATACAAGCCAGGGTCCTCGAGGGCTCGAATACAAGTGCTCAATCATAGACGGGTCAGCGGAAGCAACAATATCTGAGTACAGACATAAGTTAAACAAAGTGCCATAAGATGGCTAGCACAAGCTGGGATACCGATCAAAAGAGGCGCGGGCCTCCTGTCTGGGATCCTCCTAAACTACTCCTGGTCGTCGTCAGCAGCCTGCACGTAGTAGTAGGCACCTCTAGTGTAGTAGTCGCCGCCGACGGTGGCCCTGCCTCGATTCCAAAGATCTGGTTGCGACAACCGTAAAGAAAGGAAAGGGGAAAAGGGGAGAAAGCAACCGTGAGTACTCATCCAAAGTACTCGCAAGCAAGGAGCTACACTACATATGCATGGGTACATGTGTAAAGGGCCATATCGCGGACCGAACTACGTAATGCCGTAATAAGAGGGGATAGCTAATCACGTCAAGACTACGCTCGCAGCCTCCGCCTTGCAAAGATGTAGAAGAGAGTAGATTGAAGTCCTCCAAGTAGCATCGCATAGCATAATCCTACTCGGCAATCCTCTCCTCGTCGCCCTGTTAGAGAGCGATCACCGGGTTGTATATGGCACTTGGAAGGGTGTGTTTTATTAAGTATCCGGTTCTAGTTGTCATAAGGTCAAGGTACAACTCCGGGTCGACCTTTTACCGAGGGACACGGCTATTGAATAGATAAACTTCCCTGCAGGGTGCACCACATAAGCCAACACGCCGATCCCATTTGGCCGACACACTTTCTCGGTCATGCCCGCCTCGGAAGATCAACACGCCGCAGCCCCACCTAGGCACAAGAGAGGTCAGCACGCCGGTCTAAACCTAAGCGCGCGGGGTCTGGGCCCATCGCCCTGAGCACACCGCACGCTGCGAACGCGCCGGAAGCGCACCAAGCCTAGTGGCGTGCCCACCAATCCGCGCGCCACTCGCTTGTCGACGCCACGAAGGCTTCGCCGATACCACGACTGGGATACCCATAACTACTCCTGCGAGATGGTTAGTGCGATAGACCAAATGGCCGACTCGATCAAATACCAAGATCTCGTTAAGCGTGTTATTATGAAGCAACCATGACACCGACCAAGGCAAGGCCCACCTATCGCCTAGGTGGTCTCAACCTTCCCAGTCGCTCCGCCACAAAGATCCACACAGAGGGCCGTCGGGACAAAGGTCCTTTCAGCCCCAACTGCGGAATCACTCGCGGTACTCTTCGAGCGGACCCGCTTTAGTCACCATCTATAGTATGTATGTATGTATAGTATATACCCGTGATCACCTCCCGAGTGATCACGGCCCAATAGTATAGCAAGGCAGACTGACAAGAATGTAGGGCCAATGATGATAAACTAGCATCCTATACCAAGTATTTAGGATTGCAGGTAAGGTATCAACAGATGTAGCAACATTGTCAGGCTATGCATCAGAATAGGATTAACGGAAAGCAGTAACATGCTACACTACTCTAATGCAAGCAGTATAGAGGAGAATAGGTGATATCTGGTGATCAAGGGGGGGGCTTGCCTGGTTGCTCTAGCAAGAGAGTGGGGTCGTCAACACCGTAGTCGTACTGGGTAGCAGCGGCGTCGGTCTCGGTGTCTAGCGAGAGAAGAGGGGGAAGAAACAATAAATACCATGCAAACAGATGCATATCGATGCATGACAAGACAAGTAACGGTGCTAGGTGTGCCCAATCGCGGTAGTAGGTGGTACCGACGAAGGGGGAAAACATCCGGGAAAGTATAACCGGTGTTCCGCGTTTTCGGACCGGTGAACCGGAGGGGGAAAGTTGCGTGTTCGGTATGCTAGGGGTGTGTGGCGGACGAACGGGCTGCGAAACTGGATTCGTCTCGTCGCTCTGAGCTACTTTCATGTACAAAGTTTTTCCATTCGAGCTACGTTTTATTTTATATTAATTTTAAAAGATTTAAAACATTTTTAGAATTTACTTAATTATTTTAAATCAACATTATCCAGAATAGTGTATGCTGACGTCAGCATGACGTCAGCATGACATCAGCAATGAACAGAGGCATTGACTGGTCGAACTGACACGTGGGTCCGTTCTGCCATAGGCTGATAACTAATTAACAATTACTTAGTTTAATTAGCAGGTTAAGTAAATTTAACTAGTTAACTAATCCGGATTTCATTAAGTTAATTAATTAATTAATTAATTAATATTTGTATTTACTTATTTATCTATTTATTTTTAATTCTTTTTTTAGACGTTCAGGGGGCATGGGGCCCGGCTGTCATAGGCCCTAGGGGCCATAGTGGGTTCGGTGTCTGGGCGCCGCAGTGCGAAGCGACGACGTTCGGGCGGTTGCCCCGCACGGGCGCGAGCACCGAAAGGGTGAACCCGGGCGCAGTGGAGGTCACTGTGGCGCGGGCGAGGTCGTGGCCGTGAGCTCGGTCGGCAGGTGGCGGCGGGCGGGGCCGGGCGGGCGGACACGGGCATGGAGCGAAGGGAAAGCGCGCGGCGACGACGGAGTGCACAGGGGCGGCGGCGACGCGACGCCCGTACACAAGAAGAACCCTGTGGACGAGCGAAAGCGGCGGCAATGAGGCGCGAAACGATGGGCGACACAGGGGAACAGGTGCGGTCGGCGCGCTGAGCGTGGCGATGGACGTGCGGGACGATGGGGAGAGGGAAGCAGGGGGATGGGGTTCTCACCCCCGTTGTAGGGGAGTTTGACGGTGAGGCGCACCGGCGCCGGCGGGGAGGAGGTCGAGGAAGGCGTCCGACGAGGTGGAGGTAGACGAGGGGTGGCTCCGGCGACCGGGGACGACGATGACGTCGTGGCGTCGGCGGGGTCGACGCGGAAGCAGGCCGGCGGGGAGGCGGTCCTGCGAGGCGGCGTGTCCGGCGCTGGGCGGCGAAGCCTCCTCGGTCCCGATCCAATCGAGGAGGGAGGGGGCAGATATTTTCGGGAGAGGGGGAAGTGGGGTGGTGACTGGTTAGGGTTTCCCCCTTGTGGGGATAAGGCAGGGGCGGGTCGGTCGGCTGGGCCAGGTAGGCTGGCCTGGCTGGCCCGATGGTCAATTGGGCCGAGGCCTAGTGGGGGGGGGGGGCAGGCTTTTGTTTTTTTAGTTAGGTTCTGCTTTTCTTTTTATTTAATTGTTTTCTTGTTTCCATCCACTATAAAATATCTAGCATTTTATAAAAATGTGTTTATTGCACCATATTTACATATGCAAATTATGGCACCTCCCGAACATTTTAGTTTTGATATTTGAAAATTTTTATTGTTTGCTTGATTTTGGATTTGAATTCAAATCAGTTTCGAACTAACCCGAGATTAGCAACAGTAATCGAGGTGACGTGGCATCATTAGCGGAGGGTTACTGTGGCTTAATTATCCGGGCGTCACAGCCTTGCTCGGCACGCTCCGCGTCCTCCTTGTCCCATATAGGTTCCGCCACTCTGTAACCGTCGGGACCGAGTTGGTGGACCCCTAAGTTCAAGTCCCGCATATCTTTCCCCCAATGACTTCATTCCACGGTTGCGTTGCTCTCGCACTTGATCTTGAACTCCTTGTAGTCATCTTCGCTGATCGAAGGATTTTTCTCCTTGATCTTCTCATAACTATCACCTTTTTCAATGATTCTCTTCACCGCGCCTCTCCAAGTAGCCAGGGTCGTGCTCATCTTCGTGAGGGCGGCACTGTTCACTTTATTCCCTGAGAGGCGTGTGTTTGTGACGTCACCGGGGAACTTGTATCGTTCGTGCAGCTTTGTGAAGAGGAGGTTGCACAAATTCCCTTGGTCCTTATACCTTAGGTTCTTGGTGTTGATCGAGATAGTGCTCCGGAGAATGCACCCGAGCTGAACCGCGTACCCCTTGACTAATTCTTTGGGCGCCATTGGATGCCCCTCGGAGGACACTTTAGTAAATTCCTTCTTGACGATGCCGAGCACGTTCGGGCGCCGGTCCTTCCGTTGCCTCTTCGGTTGGCTGCCATCTGTGCGTGCGCTGCCATCATCAGTGGTGGCATCCTCGGCGGCACCATCAGTGGTGTCATCCTCGATGCCACTAGGGTTGTGTAGTCAGGATCGGTGTCTTCCGCGGCATCCTCATAGGGGTGAGGTTCTTCCTCCATCTCCTGGGATAGCTCCTAGAATTGCTTCCCCGAACCATCGGCCTCATCGTTGTGGGCCATGTTCGCTCTAAATAGGAAAAAAGTTTGGTCAAAAAGTTGGTTATTGTCAAGGAACAAGATCTCTAAGTTGACCAAATAGCCTAATTAATTCTCGAGAAATTCACTGTTAGTGTGTTTTTTCTAAGGTCCAAGTCCCTTCCTAACCCCCTTCTTCTTGTCTCCTCTCACTATCTCTCTCACACACATGGCAAGCAAGGGTGTCTGAGTGTGTGAAAAAAAATATTAAACTAATCCAAGGGCTGAAAATTGATCATCATTTTTAATGCAGTTTTATTCTGGGGCTTCGATGTCTTGATACAAAACTGAATTTGGAAATCTACAGAATGAACAAGCTAAGGGCTAAGCTTTCATCATTTAGGTTTTTATCGACACCGAGGTTCCCTAAAAGCAAGGTTTTATCATTTAGGGTTTGATTCTTGGCTAACCAACCTCACTTCCTCCTCCTCCTCCTCTTCTTCTTCTTCGTCGTCTTCCTCTGATTAAATGGATTTCTAGGATGTAGGTGGATTCATGTGTATATATGTGTATATATACACCTACACTAACTACTAGCCAGCTAGTGTGTTTAGACTAGATCGGGGGTATTGTCTTCTGTTGTGTCATTTTCATAGTTTCTTTCTGATCACAGTGGATGAGGAGCTTGATTGGTTACTTTAATGGCGGTCAGGGTCAAGTAGGGGAGGTGGGCAGGCGGGACAGGAGCGAGGTCAACGGCTCGTGGATGGCTCACACGTGGTGTCCCCAGCTCCAATCGTGAGATTATGCAAGCAAATAAACAAAGAGGATTTACCTAAGTGTTCAGGACTAATCACACCGCTGTCACAAGTCAGAATGAGCTTTGAACACATGTGAATATTTCATGAGAGTTACTGACTGACATCAAGAGCCAACTTCAGTACAACTGAGTGTGCAACCCAAGTCGCAGGCCTATCTATCTATCTATCTATCTATCTATCTATCTATAGGGAAAAATATTACAAGTGGAAGTAGAAAATGGTGTGTCGGCGACGAAAATTCAGGTCTACGCCTTGGCTAGTCATGCCTGCTACCTAAGAAAGTGTGTAATTTTATCTTTATTTTTCTTCAGAGAACAGCCGGCGGCAGCAGTGACCTGCTCAGATTACTTAGGAATTAATTAACATCGGCAGCTTCCTCTTTCTGTGAATGAACCTACCTGCTAAAACGTCAGACCAGCCGTAGTGTTTCTTCAACACAAGTTTTCTACTCTACTCCAAGCGTGTGATTGTATGCACCCAAGTAAACAAGGTTTAGCTGAGTGATCAGTAGTAATCACAGCACTGTCACTAGTCAGAATGAACTTTGAACTACTTGAATTTCTTGTGAGAATTACTGACAGCAGAAGCCAATTTCTAGAGAAAAAGTATTTGCATAAAAATTTCAGAAAACAGCCAAATGCGGGTCTATGGATTGGTAGAAAATGCTCGCAAGCAAAAATTCAGAAAACAGCAAGGGCGTTAGAAAATTTGACCGTCGACAAAAGTTCAGGTCTACGCCTTGGTCACGCCTTCCTCAGTAGGTGTACTTTCTATTATATTGTTTTCCTTTAGAAAACAGCCGGCCGGCGCCGATGACTTGCTCAGATGATTAAGAGTTAACTAACATTAAGAATAAAGGGGCAGTTGATCCTACTTAATTAAATACTAACATACTCCGGCCCATGCATTAATCGCAAGTACCCCATATGTCCTATTTTTAGCAAAGTCATGCTAAAATTCACGGAAAATTTCAGCATTACCTTTGCTGAAAATAGGACATATGGAGTACCCAAATTTGCTGGAACGAAAGTTAAACGACATTCCAGCAAACTCAAGGGCCTCTCGGGGTACCTGCAAAATCATTATCCAATGAAGGAATTGCACCGCACACTGTTGCCTCACACTGCTGCCAAAATCATTATCGACATGCTGGTACTGTGTTGATAATAGAGCGTCTGACATGGCCAAGAAGCCTACACAGTGCATAGCATGGCCATGATCTATCTATGCCAGCCTACACATTTAAAGAGTTTGGAGATTTATGTATAACAAACATTACTTCACTCATAAAGCATGATGATGTTTTTACACCTTTGATACAACATAGACCATGTATTCAATCACTTTGCCACATACACGACAGACAAAATACCCTAGGCAGTACTAGATACTAGCAAATATATGTTTCACAAAAAAGAATGCTAGCAAATATAAGGGCAAATCAAATCATTTGGTCTACAGACTCCACATTAGCAGTCCAAGGGGCAAACAAACCAATAAAAGGTGAATAGACTTAACAAACCAGCAAAAGGAGCAGGAAATCAAGGCCATCTATAGTAATTTGCAAATGTCATTGTGCTACAGATGACCAGCCTATCCAGATATCATTTAAACACCACACCACAGGAGATCTCCTGGGTCAAGTGGACAGGTTACTACAATTTTTAGCAACTATTAAAATTTACAAGTGATTACCCCACAACAGATAAAGCTGTGATCCTTTGCTCCTATTAGACTACAGACAAGCACCGAACTGCCATCATCAGAAAAATACATGGTGCTGTAGTAATAACAGATAGACCATATATGCAGATATAAGAGATCACTACAAAAAAAATACACATCCGTGATGATACGTGTTTGTCACAGTAGGTCACGTTTTCTGTCATGCATGTACATCAATGACGATTTTATGACAGAATCAAGATAGTCATACCTGTGTTGTCATAGAAGTGTTCCATGACATTACCAAAATTATCATCACAGAAGTGTCCACTTCCATGACGATAAATCGCGCATCATAGAAGTGCTTTCGTCAAGGGTGGCCGACACGTGGCATCCACCGTAACGGAACGCCGTTAAGCTCTCGGGTCGGATTTTGGATCCGATAACCCGTTAACAGCCCTGGCCAACGGGAAATTTCCATGTGTAAAATTCTGATTGGCCGAAGGGAACACCTGTCAGCTCGTCACTGGGCCAGACGTCGCCCTTCCACTGGAGGGGACATGCCTATGATACGTCGACATGTGGCCGGGCCCAACAGAGGCCCATATAGGTTAAAAAGGCCAGCCTAGTCAAAGGCCCGTAGTACTTAATCAGGTACTAGTGGGCCAGCCCAATAACGGCCTGCTTAATAGAGGCCCATTTACGGCTCGAAGCCAGATCTAGCCCGTTAATTTTTCGCCCAATATTTGGGCCCATTTACGGCCCGAAGCCAGATCTGGACCGTTAATTGTTTGCCCAATATTTGGGCCCATTTGCGGCCCGAAGCCAGATCTGGCCCGTTAATTGTTCACCAAATATTTGGGCCCAACTACAGCCCAGTGACTTTCGGCCTTATAGAGGCCTGATGTAGACATGGACCCATTTCAGCCCGGTGTGACTCTCGGCCTGGGAATGGCCCATGCTGCCCATGGGCCATATATGGTCCGACGGGACATCGGGCCCACTAACGGCCCGTGCTAAAGGTGGCAACAGTTAAGCCCAACGTGACTTTGGGCCTGTTAAAGGCCTGTCGCGTAATTCGGCCCGTTGATGCATGTACTAAGCTTTCGGCCTCTTAAAGGCCCATGATATCAGTGGGCCAACTTAGGCCCGAGATATGTTTCGGCCTGGTAACGACCTGTTAGCTAACTGGGCCCAAAAAGGCCCGGACTACATTTCGCTCGTCAAGGCCGTCTGCCGACGACTAGTGAAAATTGAGGCCCAACATGCATTTTGGCTCGCTAAAGGCCCGTGGTTTCATCTCGCCGTAATAAAGCCAAGACAATATTCACTCATAATGGCCCAACGCTACCTGGGCCAAATTAAGCGCTGGGTCGACAAAAGGCCCAACTAAAATATAGGTCGGTGTAAGTTTGGGCCTGGCGCAATGTGTGAAGGCCCCAATCATTCGAGCCCAATAAAGACGCAGGCCGCCCAATTGTGGCCCGCTAAAAACCTGGCCCGTTAGAGTCGAATGTTTCGGCCGGGTTGACTACATCTGATTTTTTCAGAACTAGTAGGAATTAAGAACAAACCTACTCTATACAATAAAGAAATTATGGCATAGTAACTAAGAATAAACCTACACTATACAATAAAGGATTTAAGGTATACTACATCCACTAGGCATCGAAGTTCGCCACCAGTGATCATAAACCGCAACGAAGAAGCAGATTACAAAAACTGGGCATCATTGCAGCATAGCAAAATAATACTGAACCGAGACCACTTCCAAGACAGTTCAAGAAAGTTTAGCCTTGCGGGGGAACTGTTGCGCAAGCTGCTGAGCAAGGCTGTGAGACCGGCCTAGCATGGCGTTCATAGCTTCCAGGTGTAGCTGTTTAGCAATGAGGTTCTCATTGGTGTTCTCCACAATCTTTCTTATAGGACTTCAAGTCGAAGTTGAGTTACAGAATGCCTTTCTGCTAGAACTTGGGACTGAAGAAGTCGAACTAATTCAGACAACGAATTCTGCGAGCTCGTCTGACTGTTAGTCTCAAGTAACTTGAACACTACATCAAGACAAGACTTGGGGGTTGTCTCGCTATCTTCAAGATGTTTTTCCTTCTTTGCTTCAATATATGTTGGGTTTGTCTCACAGCCTTCAGCAGACTTGTGCATGCCATCAGGCATATCACCCTGAAACAAAGCGGAGAGATGACAGGTTTTGCATGTGTATAAACAAAGATGATAATTGTGCTGTCAATTCTATCCAATTTGAAATTAGAAAATAAAGAGCAAGTTCAAAATATCAATAGCATAATTTGGCATTGTTCAAAATGCGGGGAGCTTCACCACACTATTGGATTACCATGTCAACATAACAAGCATGGCATGTTCTTCATATCATCAGCCAAATCAGTAAGATAAAATAGGAGATGACAAGGTGCAAATGTGGGCTGCTTCACCACACACTGGATTATAGATCCACAAAAACAAGCATACATATAGGGAGTATTAAGTAATGTGCATGGTATGAATAAGGAATTTGGTTTTACAAGTAAAACTTAGAACTTACGGTTCTTAAGTAACATGCATTTTGGTAGAAACAACAAACTAAACAAAGAGTAAACGATAGGGAGTATGAGCAAATTAAACAGCAGTTGAGGATAAAGGCTTTAGAAGGACTGACTTACATTAACAGTTAACACCGGCTTTATAATGCCCTTCTCCATGTCAAGGGAAGGATAACTCAAGAATTTCAACACAGAATTTTCTTCATGAGCATTGCCTGTACTCTACATTTTGTAGAGAGTAATTATAGATATGATAATACTAGAAGGGATAGAGGATAATGAAGATAAGATGCAGATTGATGCTACATAATCAACTACCAATCCCTAGAAGTACAAGCATTACAGGACAAAATGTACTGACAAGAGCAATGGGCTACACTTCTGCACTGGCATTGTCTGTGTATTCTACTTGTTGGTAAGATTAACTATAGATCTGATCTTTTTTAGTAAATGGTTGGCGAGGGAGATAAGATGCAGAATGCTACAAAATGAACAATCTCTCTTCCCATAATACAAGAGTGTTTTGAACACCGTGTGTCTGTATAAAACGCTCTTATATTATGGGACAGAGGGAGTAGCTGTTAATGTAAGTACAGTGATAGACCACGTTCAGTCCTTACAAGAGGACTGCAGAGCTAAACCTCTTCAAAAGCATTGGGTTGATTCTAAGTTTATGTAAGAGTCCATACGGATCTTATAATGTCCACCAGATGGACGATTACGAGGCTCACATGTGAAGTGATGCTACATAATCAAACAGCTATGAAAGTAAGTATGGTCATACAGGGCAAGAGGTACTCACAAGAGCAATGCAGTGTGCAGTATAGTTGGGAGATTCTGTGGTCCCTTGAGAACTAATGTTCTTCGCTAACAGCCAGACAAATGAGACATTAAGGAAAATGCGTAAATGTAGTTCAAATTGTGATGTGATATCATAGACAAGACTTACGCTGCAGCCGAGACCAATGTGTAACAAGATTATTCCACCACCATCGGATAAATGTAGCACCAGAGACTTAATCGAAATTTCGCTCAGAGGCTTGCCATCGGCGCGCTTGCCTCGTGTACGAACGATACTTCATCAACGAGTGCTTGAAAAGCTTAACCAACCCTCGCTCGTCATCACAATCCAGCTTTGCTCCTCGCCTATTTAAAGGAATGAAATCTTGTGTCTTCGTCGCAGTAAACATATGCAGAATGACCATGAATAACATTAGTACATAACTTACGATATGTTGCGGAGGAAGACCGAAATTGTTCTGCGGTTCATGTATAATTTTTCCATGAAGGAAAGATGCGCACAAAGTTCCTGACAACAACATAAGCTTCGTCTTCTAAACTGGGAAGAAATGGAACAGGAGTCCTATTTGCTGCAATTGGGGCTCTCTGTGGTTCGAAAAGGGATTTGGCAACTGGATTTGGTGTACTCTTTGCAGGAATGGGGATTTTGTGTCGTACAGCTGGTGCTATGTCAACTGGCATAATCATACTGTTTGCCGCAGTTGGGGTCTGCTAAGTTGGGGCATCAGAAATGGCCAGTGTAGTAGGGCTAGAGTCTGCTAGAGTTGGGGTGTTTTGTGGGTCAGGTGATATTGCAACTACACCTAAAGGGCTATTTGATTTATCAGGTGCCACTACCTTTTCCAAATACTTTGCTTGTGCTCCTCCATGATCAGCAATCGCCCTCTTCCTTTTGAACGTTTGATACACAAGAACAACATTTGAATGGATAAATATGGTATGATGATAGATGGAATATGTACTGAAATGGATAGGCAGGGCGTATTCACATACACAATGTGTAAACTAAGCTAATGGCAGTTCAACAAAGTAGAAGCAATGCAAAGCATCAGTTGCAAGATATGTGCGAGCAATGTAACCTTGGAAAGTTAGGGCAAGTACCTGGATGGCTGAATAAGATAGGGCATCTTCCTCTGACTCCTCCACTAGGGAGCTACATTGACTTAGGTCTCCCTCTAGCTCAGAATAACTGTTAGGATCATATTCTGAGCATGAATCTGTAGGTGGAGAGCGTTTGCATTGCATTGCATCCAGACTTGATTTCAGTCCCTTAATACCAAGTTTGACAGCCATGGCATTGTTCTCGCTTTATTCTTTTCATGCGCCGCAAGCTCATAATCATTATGATGCTGTTCGTAATCTGAGATTCATGAAAACATAAAAGTAGTCGATTATCATTGGAATGCATTATGGATTCAACTCTGAGAGTGTCTCCCTATAAACCCATGCATATGCAAAGTTCACCTCCCCAACCGTGGTTGACTGCACAACACACGTAAATACAAACCCTTATGTCTCTATAACAGCAGCACACATTTCAAAACTGAAGTAGGAACATTAGAATCATATGAAATTTGTATCTGAACAAATAAACTAAGCAATTATGAGTGGCATAATGTTTAGCTTCAAGGGTGGAGTGTTGGTAGTGCAACACAAAGCAAGTAGGCAGATTGTATTCCATGTAAAAGATTGAAACCTATGTAAAAGCTGGAAATGACACTTTCTTTCTATGCAATGCAGTGTTTGTTGCCCACACATGATGGAAGAGATCACATAGAAAAATACTATTCAATCATGTCTACGGTTCCAGTATTTAGAAACAGGATGGTCCTCCCTAAAAGAATATTGACAACAAATATGACAAGGCAAGCATAGATGTAGTGAATCAATCATTTACTTGTGAGCTTACTAGGACAAGTATGCAGAATTGTAACTGCAGTAAGAGACCGTCCAAAATATGAATGAAGAAGTTTGTCTAGCACTTAATGTTTGCAACTAATCGACGTGAATAATTGGATATTATATCAAATGAGTAAGAAAGACAAGTAAAATTGTCAACAAACCTGGCTTGCAGTAGTAATCTGGGTCAATGTCACTATGACCAACAATCCAAAATGACTAGTGTCTGTTTCGAGGGCCGGAATTTTGAGAACCCTGTGAACTTTAGAGGTACTAAAGATTACCGAAATACATCTGAACCATTAAGTGTAGGTAGCATTGAGCACACAACAAACCCTAATGACAGTCCTGCCTAATGAGTAATGAATCAATTAGAAAATGGGTGATGAGGAGTGGTTGCTGAGTGTTGAGGACGTATCTCAGGATAAATCGGGTTGGCTTGGTGGGTCCTGCATGCCTGAGCCCTGAACGGACTGGGAAGGTAGGCAGGACGGTGTGCCAGGGCAGCGGTGACGCTGTTGGGTGAGTGGCTCCTGTCCTCCTGTTAGTCCGACGTTCCTCCTAGAGTCATGCCGTCCGGGGACGGCAAGTTGCCGGCGAGGTAGGCGGTGGGGCAGTAGAGATCGAAGCCAGCAGCAGTAATGTAGGGGAATCGGGCCTGGATGACCCAAAATCCTGTGGTGGGCCAGCCCACCGTGGGCACCTCAGAGATACACACCGAGCGAAGTAACATGCATTTTGGAAACTAATTTAGGAACATTTAGTGACCAATTAAACAACGCTGTTTTAATAATATCATATTCGTATTTGAACAACTAAGCTTGTTTAGCTTGATGGGTGGAGCAGTGTTATTATGACACTAACCACGATTTCGATCAGATAGTGATTATAAAAGGGGGAAACTCTAAGCATATTTTTTTAGCAAAAGAGGGTTTCCCCTCCGATTTCTATTAAATAAACCACCACGGAACCAACATGATCAATTAAACCCTAAGCATGATCAATTAAATTGTATTATGGTTGTGCCATGGCAGATTTGAAGCTGCAAACCGGAGAAATGATATTTAGCATCCATTGTTTTCTTCGAACTAAGAACTAAATTCTAAGAGCTGAAAAGAAAGTATAGTAACCAAGTTAAGATCTATTTTCTTGCTGAGATCAAAAAGTTGAGGAGATACAAAGTACCACCTGTCTTGCGGTGCCGTTTAGGCATCGGGGGTGTGATGGATGTCGGTGGCGTTGAAGCAGATCTGCGATGGTAGGCGGGTGCATCGGGGGATAAGTCCCGTTGCGGTGGAAGAGAAGGTCGTGTGAGCGGCCCCGGCAAAGAGGACGACGACGCCGATGAAGCGAGAGGACGTGACGCAAGGCTATTGGTCCGTCACCGTGGATGAGAAACGTCGATCTCTAGCAGTGGACGATGCGGTCTTGGTAGGCGCTCCGGCATGGTGGAGGACGGTGGCGATGGATGTGGTGGAGGACGGCGGCAATGGATGGGGTGGCGGACGGAGGCTGGTGTGGGGATGGGGTGTTCTAGCGCGGATGGTGTATGAATGAGAAAATGAAGGGAGAGGTACGGGGAACCATGTTTTGGGACGCGCCTATCTGAAATATGGGAAAGTTACGAACTTAGCCCCCGTTTAAAATTTGGACGTCTGATCGGTTGGGGATAGGACGGTAATCTCACATCTTGCCAATATTTGCCCGGAGCGATTTAGGGCGAGGAGAGCGTGGTTGGCACCCATGGTGTATGAACGGGGCTGATAGGTAGGGCGGTTGTGTCACGTCTGAGTGAAGTTACAAACCTGCCCCTATTGAAAATATTTGCCTACATCAATTTCGGCCGAGTCGAGTTTGTTTTGTCGCCCACTGTGTATGAATGGGGAATGGAGGGAGAAACAGAGGTCTTTCAGACGAGCTTGAATCAAATGTGTTTTGCCGCCCATGTTTGACGCCCACCGTGTCGGAATGGGATCAGAGGTGGTCATGTCACGTCTAATTGAAGTTCCTTACCTACCCCTATTTAGAGCAGTGGAAATTGGGCCGATGGATTGTCCGTGTAATGGGTAGACAGTAATTTCCATCTCCCAAACACTTGGCTTCGGTCAGCCAACGTGGGAGTGGACATTTTGCCGCTTCTTTCGAATTTTGGGACAATAAGCATCCACGTTTACCCTGGCAACTAAATTCGAATCCATTTTGTATTCCTATATGAATCTTAATAAATCATTCTATGTGTTTTTATATATCTTCAAAAGGACGACAAAGATGTATTCCACTATCATATATGAATATGATTTACAAATGCCGATACTCAAATTCAGAAGTTAGAATCCAGTTTAAGGTGAATTCAAATATTTAAAACACTTCATGTCCAACTCAAATGTCACACGGAGCATAATGTGTACTCCCATTTAGATATGTACACAAGCGATGTATCAAGATTCAAATACCGAGTCAATCAACCAAGAATGTACAGAACTAACAGACATATAAACACTTATAGAGTATATGGATCAATAATATCAACTAACATACATAAGCCAGTCATTGTTTTTTTTGGCTACAACAACATCCTTTTTTTAGCCGGCATCTTGGCCCTTTCCGATGCGTGCCACTTATGGTCCATCTATACTACTACTATTGCTGAATGCACATTCAGCCCGATTGGCATATTTGTAGGTCTGGCACAACAATCGAAATGAAATGTCTCCGAGTCTTATCAATTAATATAGACTTGTGCTCAAATAAAATTACCAACCAAAAAACAAAAAAAAATATTACATGATCTCTAAAACAGTTGGTTTGATTGATTACATGAACAGACAACACAAAGGTTATTCAATGACGGAAAGACCATTTCACCTATGATTTACAAAGTAGGAATTTAATTTTCTTTTTTCCTTCAGGACCTTAACAATCTGGTCAGTCTCAGCTTGCTTCGTTTTGAAATCCACAAAATATTTAATGGTTGTCTTGAGTACTGCTTGTAATTGTGCTGTTTGCTTCCTCAACATGTCAACTTCATCTCTAAGTGCGTATGTAATCTCTTTCTACCACTAGTTTAGCCTCTAGAGCATCAGCAGTTGGCAATTCATAATGCACGATTGGGCCGGTGCCACTGCTGTGGGATGATGCAACGTCCATGGGGACCTCGCTCTTTGATCTTGCGCTAACATGTTTTTCCATTAAAGTTCCGATTGGATTCAGAAAAGTTGAAGTTAGCAAAACATCTCAACTGGGAGTTATAACAGCAAACCATTTAAACAAACAAGGAATTAAAGGGTTTCAATTGGATGCTGAAAAGTAGTTATTAACATCATTATAACCCATCACAGTAAAGAAAGAAAGTCGTTAAACAAACAAGTAGATATTTAAGTTAAGGCAAACAGTAATTCTTAACAAGAAGTATCAAACACATAGATAGGCGATCTACAATATGATTAATAGGCTGTGGCATTATGTAATCAGTAGCAAACTAAATTAAGCCAAGCAACATAATTGAACAATTTTGCAATAAGTGGCTAACTAAAATTCCGAGAAGCAGGTAACTGAACTTACGGTAGTTCTTTGTACAGGCACACTACAACTTCTTTTTCGCTTACAAGGTTGTATGAAATAGTCCATGGCATCAATTGCTTGGATACGCAGTCCCAATACTTCTTTCTTCCCACACTGCATGGGTAAGTCGAATGGTTAATCTGGTAAGATGGTGCGTCCTTGATATGTTATATGAGGACGTGTAGTCAGACTAGTTGTAGCCACACACATCACACTGGCTTTTACTATATATTTCATGCAATTACTTTTGGCATATCGAGATCTAAGCAATCTACAATAGGATGAAAAGAATGACATCCTTCACATTATTGGCGAACTCAGTTCATAGAAACAAGCAATTCAACCATTCTGTGGGTAAATCGAAAGCGCCACTGGAATATTTTTCACTATAAAATCATACATGCAAAAAGGGGTGACGCCACCATAGGGACTGGTATGGGCGGCCGCCTCAGGTGGTTGGAAAGTGTGCACCTAGTTTGAGTCGTCCAGGTTCACCCATGCTAGTTTTGTTCGTCCCAATGCATGAGTAGGCAATGTAAAAAATGAAGAAAAATGTTTCAATTTGGATGGGCCAATAACATAAGTGCAAGGCAGGCCCTATAGCAGGCTCGCAGCCCAAACGAGTGCCTCCCATATCGATCGACAGCAAGAAAAATCCAAATTCATTTGCTCCAGCCTCCAGTCTGGTTCGCTCATAACCTAGCCGCCGCTGGACAGACCGACACAACACTTCCTCGCGCCCTCGTTGGAGGGAGGTCGCCGGGCTTCAAGCGAACGGAAGGACAAGAAGATGAAGATCCAACCCTAGGTGTAGCCTGCATGGGAGGTAACGGTCGCAGCACGGGCATGGCATCGAGCTTGCGCAAACGGACAGTCGCAGCTTGCAAGAGTAGCATGCGCAACGAGCAGGTACATCACATCCCTGATTATATCTAATTCAACTCTTCAATTTTTGTCCAATAGTTAAACCTGACGGTGTTGTAACACTGCTTGTATGTAGGGAATCTATGAGAAAATGAACCCAATTTCTACTTTTTTTCTAACTCCCCTAATCAATACTGAACTGACTGAATCTGATGTATCTAATCAAGTTTCCGGTGCAAACATACAAGCTCAAGTTGTTCTTGAGCCTGAAGCGTCTAATGAACAGACTGCTAATGAAGGATTTTATGCAAACATTTTACATGCTCATGGTGATGAACATATAGTGTCTAACCAGGGATCTAATGCAAGCATTTTGCAAGCTCATTGGAGGATTTAGTGTCTAATGATGATCTACTATGTTGAGAGAGACAGAGATTTGCAGGCATTGATGACAAGCAAATTATAGTGCATTTTCATAGCTTGAGGAAACGTCGAGGCCATCTACCAGAAAGTCCCCGTATCATGACAACATAGCATAAATACTTTTCTAATCTGTTGTTTGAAACTATTGCCATACTTGTGCAGGATAGATATATTGATATGCAGTTTGCGCGCTAGTTATACGTGCAATTACACTTTGATATTTTCAGCCAGAGAACGAATAATTCAAGTGTATGCACTATGTTTGTAGTCCTTGTACACCATGTTGCATTTTGTGTTTTTGGTGCTTGCATCATTTAGTGTTTATAATCTGAACTACTTTGGATCATTAGCTGGTTTTCAAAGTGCATGTAGCTTCACATTTCTCAAGTTATGTTGATTTCTAGAGTGCAAGTTCCTTCGTATTTTTTAAGTTAATTGTTCGCCCCTGGTAACTTGAATTCATGAATCAGCCACTACACATAAATCATACACGAATGCCAGTACGAATTAAATGAAATGCAGGGACTTATGCTAGCTCGTTGTACAGGCTCACTGCAACTCTGCTTGCACTTGGGATGTTCCATGTACAAGTCCATGTTACCACTTGCTTGGATGTGCAGGCCTTGTGCTCCATGCATCCCCCTTTGCATTTTCGACACGGCGAATGGTTGATCAAATAAGATGAATCAACCTTGATGTTGTACCAGAGGACAGATACTTATCAGGTTTTACGGGTGTGCAGGATGTGTACCAGATCCCGTAGCGCCGTCATGCTTCGCTAAAAAATGGATTTGCTTGTTTCAGATGATATCTCCAGAAGAAATAAGAGTTAAAGTCAGAGTTGCATAGGCGTGTAAGCTAAGAGAGCAGTGAAAGGATATCCAAACATTGTCGGAATAGTGCACAAGGGAGTGATGTGTGGATACCTAGTTCGGGCCGGCGTTTGGGCATGCTCGCCTAGCTAGAGTGCGGGTCACTTTAGAGCCGTTGAGGGTGATGTGCTGGCGTTGGCTGGCCACGCACGGATGCAGATCTTGAGTGGCAGCGAAGCGCTACGATGCGGTGGACGAGACCATTGGTGAAGCCCCAACGGCCTCGGGGGCGGAGGTGCGATGATGTGCTCGGTGAAGTAACCCCGGTGAGCTGGGAGATAGCATCGGTGAAGAGCACCTGATGCGGTGGAACTCAGTGTCTGTGAGGCACGTTGGTTGCGGCGGCCGACGTTGTCGGTGGACCACTCGGTATGGGGACGAGGGCGTCGATGAGGTAGCTCCGGTGCGGTGGTGAAGCGCGACCATCGTCTTCGTCGTCGTCGTCCAGCACAGTGGTGGGGAACGGTGGGTAAAGATACGAGACGAGGGGCGATTCAAACTTTGCTTGGGTTGGCGGCGAATTAGGGATTTGAGCAATCTGGGCGCGGAAGGGGACGGTGGAGAAGAGAGATTTTGTAGGGCTGGAATTGGGGCCGCCAGATATTTCAATCCAAAACATGGAAGCGCAAACTTATTTTGTCGTCGTCCTTTGGGGGGGGTGCTATGCGTCCGTCCGACACACGCGACCACCCCGACAGGACTATGCTTCGGTGCTTTAAGGCACCCGCCTTTGTGTCCATGACATGTGGGCCCAACAGGTGGCTGGCCCACATGTTAGTGACCCAAAGGCAGTTGCCTTTAAGGCACCAAAGAAGCATCCACCCCGACATGACCCTGGTCTGCCTGGTGTGCCTACATTTGAGAATGCAAATGAATCTTCTTTCATTTGCAAACGAATTTGTATGTATTACCATGCCCGTGTTTTCCTTGCAATAATTAGTCATTCGAACGAGATACTCCTCCGCTCACTTTTGTAAGTCGCTTCGCATAACTTAAAATGAACTGTTTTATGCATTGTCTGAAATGTCTTCAAGGTCTTATAAAAGTGAACAGAGGGAGTACTATAAATTAATTAATGAGGAGTTATTTGAAAAAAAAATCGAAACGGTACCCACGCTAACGTGGATTAGAGTGTGTGTGTCACATAGTTAGTTATTTGAATTAGAGTGTGTGTCACATAGTTAGTTATTTGAATTAGTGTGTGTGTCACGTAGCGATCTCCAATTCTAACGTGGATTTCACATTTCACTGTATCCACGCTACTTTTTTAATACAAATTCATATGTATATGATGAACACCATGGTAGTGAGGAAACTTTTGGATGGATTCAAACATATGACCTACAAAAAAGCACAAAAAATTGAGTCAATGTCAACTTTTCGAAATTAGTATGGCCCGAATTCGAAATATTTACCCGTATGCCTAGTCCTCGGTTCAAATCTTACAATGTACACCGAATTGAAACATCGATATTAAGTCTTGCACTATGTACATTCAAATGTTGTTTTTAGCCCCCCCCCCCCCCCGCACAAACGCTACATACTTCCTATATCGGTCAATCTTCCTCTCCTAACCACCTTAAGAAGCTACCGGTTTCCAACACACGTTCATTCTTTCTCTCCATGTTTCGATCTCTAAGTCTCTCAACTACACAACCCCTTTTTCCACTCTGTTACCAAATGTATTTACCTCACACACCCGCCATTGAACCCCATGCCGAGCTCTCTCTCTCCACCTTTCCCTCTCACCCTCTCGCGCTAAATACATGCATTGCCTATCTAGCCCCCCAAACCTCTCGTGCGTACGCACGTTGTATATCTAGGCCACTCCCTCGAGACTATCTCACTCTTTCTTCCGCACGGCGGGCCACACTCGGTCAATCTCGCTCTCTTTATCTGAGTTTCGTTTAACCTTGTTTTCTTTCACACACACAAATGATATATCTCCCTGTTCAGGCCTCGATCGACACACTCTATACTCTCTCACGCAGATTGTCTATCTAGGCCAGTTCATCCAAGCCGCCACCACTCTTTCGACCTCATGGTGGGCCATGCTCACTCTCTCTCTCTCTCTCTCTCTCTCTCTCTCTTTGTATGTCTCGATTGACCTTGCTCTTTCTCGGACAAAAACGATATATCACCATGTTTGAGCCCAATTCGACCTATTCACATTGTATACTCTCTCACGCACATTGTCTATCTAGGTCACTCTCTCCAACCCGTCTCACTCTTCCGATCGCACGGCGACCCTATGTGATTGGTTGACCTTGCTTCCTCCCACGCATAAAATATATCTACACGTCTGTGACTGGATCATCTCTCAAGCTCTATCTTATAGCCCTCACCCTTGACAAAAGCTCAATCGGACAATATCTCTCCGGAGCATATATATTTGTTCAATGAATGTCGGACCACACTCACTTTGTGTCTCTATCTATATGTCTCTCGATTGACCTCGCTTTCTCACGTATCTTCCACGCTGAAGCTACTACCTCTCCATCCTCGCAGTCGGAGCTATTTACATTGCGAGGGGCACTCCAACCTTGGATTAATTTGTGTAGGCATTTATTCCGGTCGGTTTAGATTATATTTTCGAAGCATCCGACCCAAAACTATTCCAAACACCGTTGCGACCCATGCAACTCCCCTAGTTGATTTCCCTCTGGCTCGGTCATCGCTCTCTCACACGTCCTTTCTCGCCTTAAACGTCGCACCATGGTATTATTGAAAAAACTATGTTGTTCTCTTTAATTATTATAAATAAGCTACAAAACTACAGACCGGTAGTCCACTTGGAATGGAACAAATTTTGACCCACAAATTAAAGTGCTACAAACTACACACCGAGGGGTCCACAGGTCATGAAACAAATTTGGACACATATACAAATTAAAAATAAAGGACGAGGATCGAGCATGCGACCGGGCCTTCAAGTCGCACGTCAATAGGCAACATACGTAGAATAGCAAAGTTTGTTGTACCCCCCTTTGTTCACATAATATTTTTATATTACCACAGCCTAATTAATGGATAACATGTAATATTATTTTTAGTACTATTCGCCTTCACTTTCTGGTGGGTTCCATGTGTGCTCTCTCTCCTCCCTTCTCGCTTAGACGACGAGCAAACAGGAAGAACTCATGGGCGATGTTGTTGCTGACCATATCTCGACACGCTGACAAGTCACGCACCGGTTTCACGTACTAGCAGCACTAGTCACAGGTACGCAATGCACGTTAATTTGGAAGTATATTATGCATGCGGATATTAAGTACTAGGATATTATTTGCGTGTTGTTATGTGATTAGCACTATTTTTGGCATGAAATTAACTGCACGCTTAATGTGTTGAGCGCTCGACATTGAAGCAGTCTAGGTCGTTGGATGACAAGGAATACATGTGGCTTGATGACGTTTTATATTTAATTTGATACGGCTCTAGCAGAACATTCAATCGATCAAACCACAGATTTTGTTCAGTCTGACTCCGACTTTAAATTATACGACGATCGATATAAAATAAACGGAAATGATAAATGTTCGGATTTTAAGCATGGCAACACAAACGTTTTTCATGGCAAATTTAGATTACGCGGCGGTAGCGGGGGCGTCTCGCGGTGGGAAGCGGCTCCTCTGCCGTGCTTTGTGTGTCGTCGGGCCACTGACCGACGGAGATGGCGGTGTCTTGCGCCGTTGTTGGCGTACTCCTGGACATTAGCCTAGCTTCAAGGAAGGCCAAAATGTTCTAGACTTTGGAGCGAGTCAACTGGCGGGAGGAGGCGACTGGCGTTGGTGCAAGGAAGCGGTCGACGGCGGCCATCCATGCCGCTGAGGGGGGCACTGGCACCCACGCGGGGACAGGCGCTGTTAACGACGCGACGAAGACATTCGTGTGCATGGGCACTGGCACAGGCACACACGTTAGTGCATGCGCAGGCGCATGCCCTAGCAGGTGCACGGGCACCGGCACGGGCGTGCGCGTCAGTGCATGTGCAGGCGCATGC
The DNA here is from genome assembly GCA_021437245.1 of Aegilops speltoides. Taxonomy (NCBI): domain Eukaryota; kingdom Viridiplantae; phylum Streptophyta; class Magnoliopsida; order Poales; family Poaceae; genus Aegilops; species Aegilops speltoides. The sequence continues at coordinate 233,287,126 of CM038144.1, forward strand.
GCTGGCAGGTGCACGGGCGCGTGAAAGTCGGCGGGGACCTCGTGGAACCCCGTGGGATCAAGCTTGGCGATAATGTGCGGCTCCCAGCCCATCAATGCCACGGGGATGGGCGCCGGCGCAGTCGGGGCGACGGGAGCCGGAACGGGAGCGGGGACAGGCGCAGCGTCTTCCTGCAAGGCCAGTTCAAGCTCGTCCCAAAGCGCCTTATGTTCTTGAGACTCCGGCTAGGTGTCTTCCTCAGGAAACTGGAACACTAAGGGTAGACCATCGTGATGCGGCATGGCGTACGTTTAGGTCAGGCTAGTTGGAGGTAGACGACAGGAGAATCGGAGAGGAAGAGAGAAGATTGTAGCGATACCGGGTAGTGCGGGGTTGATTTTAAACGGCGGCGCCGACGACATTAGAAGTGGGAGCATTTGGGACGACGATGGGAGGCGAAGCCTGGTCAAAGGGCTCGCCTCCCGGTGAGCTTGCACAGCGGTCTACTCAAGACCTCCTCGACAGCCGGCGCAGCGGTTCGCGTCAAGACGCCCTGCCGACCACATGCTTTCTGACAAAGACCGCCAAGAGAAGCGGGGACTCGTGGCGGCACGTAAACGCCCACGGTTTCAATAGTGAAAGCGTTCACCTTAACGTGATAGGTCTTTGTTCCAAAATACCTTGGCTCTTCATTTGTGCAACTAGTCATAAGTAGCTTGTCTCAAATTGAAGAAAAAACTTACGAAGTAATATTTGTGCCAGATCACATGACCATGCTCAGTTTCAAGAATTTATGCTCACTTTTGGATTATCTAAAATTTAAGATCCAGGATTCGAAACAATATCATAACCTGCATCATGTAATAAATTTTCAAGCCGTACATCTGTCTTGTTGTATTTCTTAACAAAGGATTTGGTCAAACATTTTGCTTAGTTACACTTCAGACAAGTTATATATGTAGAGTAAAAGGATAATCCTCCGCATCAAAGGCATTGCCTGATATATTAACTCAAGTACTAGGCATGAACAAACGGGCTCAATTCTGTGCTCATCCTGGTGTAGTAGTAGTAGTAGTACTAGGCAATGCAGTTGACGGGTGACCTTGACGAGTGGCGACCGAGGAATTGAACCATGCTCGGCACGGTAGGTAACGTTGTCTAGTTACTAAAGCATCCCTCCGTTGTTCATCGTTAGTCATTATGGACCGGGGACATGAGGGGAATTTCCTAGGGCTGGAATTCTGGCCGCCAGATATTTCAACTTGAAACTCTGAGGCTCGACTGGTTGGGGTTGTTTTAATGTGCGCACTCACGCACGCCCTTCAAGGACACGAGCTCGGTTTTTTTGTTTTTAGGATCAACACGAGCCAAGGTCTGGCTGGTACGCCGTTGGGTCCTACCATTCGAGAATACGAAAGGAACCTTTAAATTGCCGAACTAATCTATGTGTATTACAATACCAGATTTTCCTTGCAAATACTAATCTCAACGTGGTAATTGATTTATGACGAGTTGTTGAATTAGAGTGAGTTTGTGATATAGTGATCTCAACATGGATTTCACATTTCATGGTATCCCTAGTAAGTTTTCCAATGCAAATTCAAACTTTGTATGTATCAAGCATATGACCACACACACACACACACACAGAGACACACACGCACGAACACAACAACAATCCAATAAGTATAGTCCATCTATTTTTCCAAACCATGCATGTATGACACAAATTCAAAAATACTCCTTCTATTCCTAAATATTAGTCTTTTAGAGAGTTCAACAAGTGACTACCTACGGAGCAAAATGAGTGAATCTAGACTCTAAAATATGTCTATATACATCCGTATGTGCCATTTCATTTGAAACCTCTAAAAAGACTAATATTTAGGAACGAAGAGAGTAAAATGTAAGACATACATGGTTCTCAGTTCAATATTTAAAATGAACATGAAACTGAAACATGAATATTAAGTCTAGTACTACAGTACATGCAAATGTTGTGTTTAGGCGGAGCTATGATTGTCGGCGGTCAACCCCTCGACCTTAGATAAACTTGTGGAGCTCTGTTTAGGGTCGTTTAGATTATATTTGTCCCCACCCTCCCAACCATCGATTGGTTGTGCACCCCCCACCCCTCCTCCCTGGGAGAATATCATGTGCCCCCATACCTTTGATGCTATATGCCGATACGAGTTGCTTGGAGCTTGTAGATCTGAGATATAGCAGCTCACATGATGTGTCTTAATATTTTTGCAGGAAACCTTGATGAGTTTGAGAATTGCACACAATTTGTACAAAAACTACTCAAATGCCCTTTGATACCATATCCAACGACCTCGAAGCTCGTATCACCGTAGCATCTAAGATGAAGGAGGACATCATATTTTCCTGTATGTAAGAATATCATGTGCTACCACACCTTAGATGCTTTGGTGATACAAGCTCTTCGGAGGCATTGGATTTATGACCCAACACCTTCTCGGGTGGTTTGAATGGTTTTTTGCACAAAACCCCAAAAGAGTTCGGCCACTGCTTACAAGCACAAAGACTGCGCAGATGCCATTGGATCTCAAATCAAACGACCTCCAAGCTCGTATCACCGTAGCATCCAAGCTGCGATAGCACTTTATGTTTTCTCGCACGGGAGAATATGAGGTGCTCCCGCACCATTGATTCTATGGTGATACGAGTTCACTGAGATCTAACGGCCCATAGTAGGAGGTTTGAATGTTTTTGCCATATACGGCTGATAGAGTTTGGGAAATGCGCAGAAAGTACAAGTACTACGCATGTGCCATCTGATCACTGATCATACGACCTAGATGCTCATTTCACCGTAGTGGGTAATTAAGCTACGGGGAGCACCTAATATGAGCAACGGGGAACCATTGGATCGAAGATGCAGCGGCACACACGAGGCCTGAAAGTTTTATTTGCAAAAAAACCTTTCGAGAGTTTGGAAATTGCGCATAATTACAAAGACTACTCCCAATCCATTGGATCTCACTTCCAATGGTGTAAAAAGTCGTATCACCATAGTATCTAAGCTGCGGGGTGGATGTGATATTCTATGCCGCTGTGATTTTTGTTCGTAAACTTGCAAAATACGTTTAACTCGTGCCTTTACTTGTCTAACCGTGCAAAGCGTTTGCTAAAAAAACATCCTACACTGAAATATCAGAACAACACACGGGGGTCCCACTTGTCATTAATCAAATTTGGACCTAAAACTAACAAATCTGAAAGACGAGATTCGAACTGGCAACCTGGACTACAAAGCGTAAGTCGATAACCTGAAAAAACAAACGGTTGTTGGCTTTGTCCCATAACTTGATTTTATACAGTACTCGCATTGAGTAGAGTAGAGGGAGTGCCTCGTCAACACATGCAAGACCGTTGTCTCACTTACTGGTGGGTCCCAGGTCTGCGATCTCAATCTCTTCTCTCCATCGTCTAACCTTTGCACGGGCACACACGAAGAGCGGCGCTAGCTTGCCGTGGTGTTATTACAACTAAAAAAAGCTTGGAAAATAGAAGAATCGCCTAGAACAAGAGACGTTGTGGCTGGTCGAGACGGAGCTAACCACTTCTATCCTCCATGCTACGTTTGCATGATGAAGCTGTGTGGCTAGTGGGGTGTTTTCGACCGACTGGCTGGGTCCCGAGGTCGAACCATAGGTACTACGTCTGATACAGAATATTTTAAAACGCACATTTTTCCTCCCTGCCGAGACGTGGCACACCCTACCGCGCGGTTTCGGGGTCCTCCCGGGTGGTGCACACATATATTCTTCCTGACGTGGGATGCCCTACCGCGCGTTTTCTGGGTCCTCCTCAGTCATAGCGCCGAAGCAGGTAAATGTGTCGTCAAATCACGAAAGACCACCTTTACCGCCGAGTACATCAGTGAAGCACGGTGGCTAGCTAGATGGGCTAGTTCGACGGATTAGCTAGGCCGCCGCCACATTTGTTTTTTCACCCCTTTTTTTATCTACTTGCCGGCAGGTAAATATAAATATCCACCGCGGCGTTGCTCTAGTGTTTGGGTGCAGCAGGATTTTTAATTTTTTGATTGACGGGAGCAGGCACGGCAGGATTTTTAATTTTTGATTGACGGGAGCAGGTGCGGCAGCAATTTGTCACGATGACTCCGCCTATTAAACCCGCTGCTCCCTGATGTGAGAAGTCGTCGACTGGTGTTTTACCGTGGTGAAACCAAAAGATTCCCCTCTCCTCGGCTGGCTCCCTCCGCCTTCCTGTAGATTGCATTGCCTTTCAGCCGTTTCGCCCCCTTTGCTTCCTCTCCCCATTGCTTCTACCTGGTGCCATGGTGGCGCAGCAGATCACGGAGTCCGAGGTGAGGCGCCTTACACAGGAGCTCCATGCCAAGGATGCGGAGCTGGGTATAAGGACGGAGCCCGTGAGCTCAAGGAGGAGAGGAGTGCCATGCTCCTCCGTTATGTGTGGGAGTTCACGGAGCTTCAAAAGCGGCAGGCATCCACCAAAAAGATGCTCGAGGCGTCGGCGGCATTGCTGCAGAAAGCGGGAGATACGACAGCCCATCAGGGGAGATAGCTGGAGCGCGAGCGGGCCAATCATGACGAGGTCCAGGATTGCCTCAGCCACTTGGTGAACCAAGTTGCGACGCACGTGTTGCGATAGCGTGATGCCTACCGTCGGGCCAGCGCGACGATGCCGGCCGTCGGGCTAAACCCGTTCGACCACCCGGTAGACTTCAACGAGCTACGGCTTCCTGACCTGGTATCCTTCTTCACCTATATCTCCGAGGAGCTGAGCCGTCTCCGCGCGATGGTGGGGGCTGAGCTGGACAAGGAGGGGTTGCGGACTGCCATCGCCGTTGCCGAGCGAATCCTTTCAGGGCTCCATCACCGGAATCCGTTTGTGCCATTGGACGCCGTCTTTGACGAGCTGGCTCCCGTCGACCGAGAGCGGGCTCGGCGGGCGGTTGCACCCCGCATCACCAACGTCGTGCGCCTCAAGAAGCAGAGGGACTTCGGTGGATTTTAGGCGCCCTCTGCATGGGCATGTCCATGTCTCAGCACAACATGACCGTTGGATCAAACTCAGACGGTGCAGATCAGTCACTGTAGCACAAAGCGTGTGGGTGTGTTTGGTTGCATTCTCATCTCAATATTGTTGTTTCCTCTTCGTGTATTTCTGTCAACGTAGTAGTGTGGACTCATGCACCCTTCATGCACTCTGCCAAACTACCAAAAGTGGGTCGACAAGGGAACTTTTGCTCCCATCCCGTGCACCCTTCATACACCCTGCCTAACACTATTCGTGCTTCATATGGTTCATGTTTCATGGAGTACTATAGCACCGTACTCTCCGTGCGCTATGGACCTAGTTCTGTTAACATTGATCTCACCGTTCATTCTCGAACGACAAATGAAAAAGCGGTACTATGTTACATATAGGAGTAGTTGACATGCGCACAACATCATTTGTTATCGTCATATCTTACTACACTAGCAACAAGATTGTGTGACGTATGAACCACTGCACATGCCTAATAGTAGGAGCACTATGTATGTTCAAGTGGCTGCCGTGTTTGCACTCCTCCGTCGTAAGAGTGGAAACGCTTGTTGTAATCATTTTTTTCTTCAGAAAAACAGTGGACACGCTCTAAAGTGCGGATCCTCCTCCAGCGATGCACTAAATTACTCACTTTCGCCGATGTGTGGGACAACCAGCACCTGGGTCCACCAGCCATGCACTAAATTACTCCGTAGTAGAGTGACGGTAGACTACCCCGATCGAACCGCCGCAGTAATGCCCAATGAGCCGTCAAATAAAAAAAACCTCCTTTCCAGCAGTAAGTTGGACGGACAAAGCAACCATCATTTCACTCTTGTCTCTCAGCTTCCTCTCTTGAAGAAAACCCCCACTCACTTCACTTCTCCCTCATCTCGTTCCTTCTTTCACTCTTCTCTCACAGCTTCCTCTCTTGGATGGACGCCGGAGCACCGGCCGACGTCATGTCTATGGCTCTGGCCAAAACTTTCGAGGCTCATGGTACAAAGAAGCGCAAGCACCCCGCCGAGACTACCGTAGACAAGCTCAAAGCCATCGCCGGCCCTGTCCAAGCCCCCCTCTCTGGGATCCCTCATTAAGCAAGTCCAGGTAATGTCTCTTGTTGACGATCTTTTTCTCGATCTTGATCGTGTTTTTTCATCTAACACGCATTACTAGTACTGGTAGTACAACTTTCTATGTGATCTTGCATGCAATTTTAGTGTGCCAAATGACGGTTCTAAATTCCTCTTTTGACCAAAACATGCGAGAGGTTGACACTGATTTCTTATAGATTACTTTCAACTACTCCCTCTGTCCCAAATTTCTTGTCTTAGATTTGTCTAGATACGGATGTATCTAATACTAAAACATGACTTGATACATCTGTATCTAGACAAATCTAAGACAAGAATTTTGGGACGGAGGGAGTACATTATGAACATCAATGCTACCTTTTAAGAGGGTATATTTGCCTCAGTAACTTGTGTTATGGATATTGCAAGTAATCCCTCTGCTCTCATGCCTTTGAAGACATGTTCTAGTGTCTTTGTTCACTCATTTCTGTGCGTATATGTAGTCATATATGGAGTATAATATCGAAAATCATCTTATATTTCTGAATGGAGGTAGTAATAAAATATGGTTTCTGTTTTTTAGAATTAGAACCAGGTCCGCGGTGGAGATGAAGTTCTCAAAGTCATGTCGTGTGAACTAGAAGACCTGATGATGAGTTCTACTGCTGAACTATCTAGCTGCTGTGTGCTTGTCGCCACGTGTCTTGAACTAGTGTTTTCCTGTAGCATTGTTGTCAGGGGTGTTCTCGAGGCTGTACTTGACCACAACAATTTCCTGGCTGTGCCTTCGATTAAGAAGGGTGTGGTTCTTGTAAGGCTTCCCAACAAATCTGATGCGGCCGGTCTTCATCATCATGTTTATGAGTGGAAAGACCACTCTGTTAGGTTCTCCAAGGTTGACAAGATGGTGATGGTGCATGTAGACATCTCACACGATGCCCATGGCCTAGTCAGTTATGCGGGGTTCATCCCGTAGGTTGGTGGCAAGAAATAGTCTGCAGAGTTTAGTTAGTGCAACTTTGCTTGTCTGTAGTAAGTACTATTGTTCAGTACTTGATTTGTGTTTGTGAACCCTGTATTGTTTATTAGTACTGCCGCTTTTGGTGTGTGGTCAGTCCTGAGAATGGTCTATGTTAATGTTTGTCCACTCAATTCAGTCTGTATATTTTAAAGTATCCAGATCATATTTTTTGTGAGGACGGTTTATCAATTATGGTTACACTCCAATATCTGTATGCATTGTAGGGTTTATCGCACCCACCAGGATTTCCAATCCCATGGATGTTCAGTCCATACAATTTGTCACGACCTTTGGACTGTCCTGCTTGTGGGAGTAGGTGGGGCCCCTGCATGCCACACGTAGATGGGCGATCAATCTTCTGTTTAGTACTTCAACATAGTGATTTCCTGGCAATGATTCACTTGTGTCACATCAAGTAAATCTTATTGATTTACTATCTAAATCTTATTGATTTAATGTCACGTTTTCTTTCTTTTCTTGCAATTTTATGATGCAGGTTTTGCCATGTAACATTCACCACAGAATAAACCGTTTGGTTTGCTCTACGATGGCTATTTTTGTAGGTTTCACTTCTTATGTCGTGTCAGTAACGAAGGGGCAGTCTGTTGTCTGTTGTCTGAGTACAAGCTGAAGCCCTATGATGAACTGCAGTTTGGTTTAACAAAAACGCCACAATTAGTCCTTCTCACGTTTAAAAGAAATGAAGAAAAATACTGGATCACGGTCACGGATCCTAGTCAAGTTAGAAAGCTGATCAGAGCAGACCAGAAATGATCGCCGCTGTCTCGCACATCGGTACCACCTTCAGCAACAAATCGAGCATCGACAGCTGTTTAGCATCGACAGCGGCAAGAACTCACCGATCCAATGAGGATTGGGCATCGACAGCGTCGGCCGATCACCGATCACGGAGGATCGGCATCGACACCGGCACCTGCTCCGACACCGGCACCAACTCTACAAGGAGCACCATCTCCGGCAGCAGCAGCGGCTTCAGCACCTGCACCAACACTTGCACTTGCATCTGCTCTGGCCTGTGCAGTTGCAACGGCAGCAGACTGGGTTGCAGTTCGCACTTCATATAACAAAGTCCTTCCAAAAACCGACATGTCCACCTTCTTGGTAAGCATTGGCCACCCAAGTGTTTCGTTCTTTTTTCTTTCCATGTTGTTTCACATGATTCACTGTGTTGATCTAACTGTTTGGGTATGTCTTCTTCTTTGCAAACAGAGAATTGGTAGAGCAACGAGGGAGTCATTCAACAATCCGGGCGACCGCGGCCAAGTTGCTCTTACGATGCTCAGCTTTGGTGTGAATGAACCTGCTCAATATACCGTAAGTACAAAGGATGGTCGCATGATGATTGATGCTAAAGGATGGTCAAGGTTCCAATCTAAATCATATCTTGTGGTAGGGGATGATGTCAAAATCAAACTTTCTCGGCAAGGAGAGCTGGTCCAAATCAACTTTGAAATTCTTCAAGAGCAAAGACGCAATCGCCGAACTGATCTATCCTCCGAGAGATTTTGATGTAATAAGTCGGCATGGTGAAACAAGTGTCCCTGTATGATAAGTAGTAGGACAAGATTAATTATCACATGGTATATCATCGATAGAATTGCAACTCGATTGCTGGTTAGAACTGCTGCTCGATTTCATTCCAATAGCTTCCGTGTTTTATTCAATTTTTCAGTATTCGCTTTTGCATAACATCTAAAACCAGCGCCATACCGATCGCTTGCAATATGAAAAGCGCTGAGGTAGAACACATGGGCCCCCAAACATGCAGGGTCGGCCTGTGGCCCAAAGTCCAAAACCGTGAGCCTATCTCAGTATTATATTCTCAGCTGAACCCCCATAAAAAAAGCTGAACCCCCATAATGCCCGTGCGTTGCAGAGGGAGTATATTTCTCGGGAAGGTGAGCCTGTGATATAAAAGATTTGTATCTTTCTTTACAGAGGGAGTATCTCTCTGTCAAAATATATATTTATGTGTAACTAGTTACTTCTATCTTTCTACTTCCTTTCGCTGATATGTGGGGCAACCAGCAACGGGGTCCACGTGCCATGTGCACAAATTAGAGTGCACCACTTCACGGTAGACACACCCCGGTCGTAGCGCCGCAGTAATGCCCAATAAGCCGTCAAATCACAACCCCCTCTTTCCAAATTTTAGCGAAGAAGTCGGACGGACGAAGCGGCAATATTTCACTAGGCCTGAATCCCTTTCTCCCTCGTCTGCTTGTTCAGAGAAAACACCCTCTCGGCGATTGCATAGGGTTTTCTCATGGAGAACCAGGTACGAATTCTTCGTCCATCCCCGATAAATCCAAGTCCCTTGGTCGCAGGTAATCCTAGGATGGCACCCGCCGCCGTTGATGCATTTTTCTTCCTACTGAATCTAGTGTGTTTCATGTGCAGTGCCCAAAGTGCGAGTACCCTATAGGTTTCTGCGCCCTCGGCGAGACGCCACACTTGTTCCTTCTCATCCTAACACAACATTTTAAAACGCGCATAGTATGTTCCTAGAATCCTCTTTTCTATCCGGGAGGGTGGGGGTTTTTTGAACATGTTGTGTTCTCATATTATTTTTCCTGCAGTGTATTATTTGCTCTGCTAGAACACATGTACTCAAGATGCTCGGCCTTGCCATAACTGAATACACTAGTTGTAGCGACCAGACCTCAAACAGTCAAGTCTCTGTGCCCCAGTGTCATCCCTGGATCAGTAATGCCGACACGCACAATACTCGAAGGATTTATAACAGAGTAGCAATCACACACTTATTACATCGAATGTCTCAAAAGAGAACTTATTACAATAATATGGCTTAAGGCCATCTAATGCGATAACACCGGAAGGCTTGGAAGATAAAGTGAGTCCATCAACTCCAACGGCATAGCTGAGCTGCACGGCAACGACCTAACGAACCTTACTCCTCGTCTGAAAAGTCTGCAACATAATACGTTGCAGCCCAAAAACAGGTCAGCACATGGAATATGCTGGCAATATAACACAATAGAATAGAAAAAAGAATAATACTATCTCTACATGCATATATGGCTGGTGGAAAGCTCTAGGGTTATAGTTTTGCGGAAAGCAAATTTTTCCCTACAACCAAGGAATGAATTTTAATTTAACTATCATGGTGGTTGATAAAACATTGAGAAGGTAACCCCTCCTCAATCCCAATTAAAAATCATTAACAACCCAACAATATTAATTAAGAGTGTTGAGATACATGTGAATACTCAAGTACGAGATACTCAAATTGTCCATAACCGGGGACACGGCTAACCATGATTAGTTTGTACACTCTACAGAGGTTTGCGCACTTTTTCCCACAAGACTCGATCGCCTCCGTTGGATTTCTCGCACTACATGGTGTTTGACAAACGGATGACCGAGACACAGTCTTTCAGAAACATTAACTCTCTCTCCGGGTAGACCATACCAAACCTACAAAACCCACTACCTGCTGATCTACCTCTTCAAGAGCTTCACGTTACTTACTCAACTATGCTAGAGCCCATAATAGCTTGTGGCTGCACACGGAAGTTTCTAGCATGAATAATCTCAGTTCCCTTTGAGCCTGGGTGGCGGTCCATAGGAAAATCACACGGTAACCCCAGGATTTCCAAAAAAATAGGCAATCACTGGATACCCCAGGTGCCTCAGTCCACCCAGATGTGTATTTAAGTTGCCACCTTAAGTTGAACCATTAAGTATACAATCTCACATCTGTCATGGAATACACTCAAACCCAATCCACGTCTACGAGCATAGCATGGCAATATAAGCAACGCGTAGAAGTAACTCCCAAGGATTCGATAATAAACAGGGCAATAGGTTCTACCTCAACAACTACTTCCCAATACCCACATGTTATAAATCCTACTCATGCAATGTTTGAGGGTTGAACTAATGCAATGAAAACTGGGTATGAAAAGAGTATGATCAATGTGTTACTTTCCTTGCTGACGATCCGTGAATCCTAGAGACTCGTAGTAACATGCTTCGCACTCCGGGAATTCTATCGCAAACAAACAATAACACACATAAGCAACTAGCTAATATGCGCAAACAAAACTCCAAATAAAAGAGATTGACCAGGAAGTTCAACTTAAGAACTCCGGTTTGCAAAAAGAATCAAATCAAACGGAGCAACAAAACTCAAACGGCGAAAGAAACAAGATCCATTTACTAATCTGGACTAAGGTCAAATTTTAAAATACCAAAACCTTGTTTAAGTTGATTAAACAGAAAGAGGGTCTCGAGACGAAACTCTAGGCGTTTGAATCACCTGATTCCGATAAACGAATGAAAAGTTATACTAGTTCAAACATCGGATCAGAAATCGCGATCAGAAAAATCGCGGAATAAATCCGAATAAAGAAAAGGGACGAACAGTTTAACGAACGAACGTTCGTTAACTGAAACTAAACGGAGAACGCGTTCGTTAAAACGAACGAACAAGCGAACGCTCGCTAAATAAATAAACCGGGGAAATAAACCGATCTATATAAAAAACGCAACTAGGGTTTCGAAAAAAAAAAAACCAAACGTTTTTTTTAAACCGGCGGTCTCAGATTCCGGCGGGTGCCTCCGGCGAGGGGTCCGGCGAGGTGGGGCTCCGGCGGTGGGCTCTGGCGCGGCGGTGGCATGGGGCGGCGGGCTACGGCGACGGGCGGCGGCGGGCGGCGAAGGCGGCGGCGGCGGTTACGGGCGACAAAGCGCGGCGGTCGCCGGGCTCGGCTCGGCAAGCGGGAGGCGGCGGTGGTGGTGGCGGCTATTGGGGGGCGGTATTTACAGGAGGGGGGTTGGTGCCTTGGGAAGGGGCAAGCAGCGGCGGAGTCCGAGCCGGACTCTGGCGGCGGTGCGGCTTGGGCCGTCTCGGCTGGGCTGGCTGGTCATGGCCCCGAAAAGTCGGGCGCGAGATTTTTTTTAAATAGTTCCGTCGACGGAAAAATTCCTAATAAATAAAATAAAATTTTAAAAATGTCAAAACAAATTTTCGCCGTCTAAATAAAATATTTAGAACGAGATGAACATTTTCTTGGCCCTAAAATGCAATTTTGAAAACGTGCATATTTTTCTAATGCAAATAAAATCCAAATAAACTAAAATAAAATCTGACAAATGATTTTAATATTTTTCCTCCAATATTTCAATTGTTTTGGAGAAGTCATATTATCTCCTCTCATATATTTTATAAGAAATATTTTTTGGAGAGAAAAATAATTAAAATCGAAATCCTCGTTTTACTATTTGATAGAAACCAAATATGAAAACCGGGAAATCCCCAACTCTCTCCGAGGGTCCTTGAGTTGCTTAGGATTTCGAGGATTTTTGGATCGGAAACACAATAAAATATGATATGCATGGATGATCTATGTATAACATTCCAAATTGAAAATTTGGGATGTTACAAACCTACCCCCCTTAAGATGAATCTCACCCTCGAGATTTGGGTTGGTCAGAAAATAGGTGCGGGTGGTCCTTGCGAAGATCGTCCTCTCCTTCCCAGGTGACTTCATCCTCGGTATGGTGGCTCCACTGAACCTTGCAAAATTTGGTTACCTTGCTGCGAGTGACTCGGCTGGCAAACTCAAGAATCTTCACTGGTTTCTCCTCATACGTCAAATCACTGTCTAGCTGAATTGTCTACAAAGGTACGGTATCTCTTAAAGGTATATCGGCCTTCTCAGCATGATACTTCTTTAGCTCTGAGACGTGGAACACATCGTGAACTCCTGACAATCCTTCAGGTAACTATAGCTTGTAGGCAACTTCTCCCATCCTTTCCAAAACACGATATGGTCCTAGAAACCTCGGGGCTAATTTTCCCTTAACTCCGAATCGTTTCACCCCTCGCAAGGGTGATACTCGTAGATATGCTCTGTCTACGATTTCATAGGTTACCTCCTTGCGTTTCGAGTCTGCATAACTTTTCTGTCTGGACTAAGCTATCTTCAGTCTATCCCGAATCAACTTAACCTTCTACTCAGACTCTTTGATCAAATCTGGTCCAAACAACTGTCGGTCTCCTACCTCGTCCCACATTAATGGTGTTCTGCACCTACGTCCATACAAAGCTTCGAACGGTGCCATCTTCAAACTGGCTTGGTAGCTATTGTTGTATGAGAATTCAGCGTAGGGCAAATTGTCATCCCAACTAGATCCATAGTCTAGCGCACAAGCTCTCAACATATCTTCCAATATCTGGTTGACTCTCTCGATTTGTCCATCTGTCTGCAGGTGGAATGCTGTACTGAACTCCAATCTTGTACCCAAAGTCTGGTGTAACTGATGCCAAAACTTTGAAGTAAACTGTGTCCCTCTATATGATACGATGCTCCTCGGAACTCCATGCAAACATACGATCCTGGACATATATATTTTGGCCAACTTTGTGCTTGTATATGTAGTTTTCACTGGAATAAAATGAGCCACTTTGGTCAAACGATCCACTACTACCCATATTGAGTCATATCCTGCTTTTGTCCTGGTAGTCCGGTGATAAAGTCCATGCCAAGTTTATCCCACTTCCATTCGGGTATTGGCATTGGCTGCAATAGTCCTGCTGGCTTCTAATGCTCTGCCTTCACTCTTTGACATACATCACACACGACTACATACTCGGCAATATCCTTCTTCATACCGGTCCACCAGAAACGTTCCTTTAAGTCCAAGTACATCTTGGTGTTTCCAGGGTGTATTGAGTATGGTGAGTCATGAGCCTCCTAAAGTATTAACTTCCTGATTTCCGGGTCATTGGGCACATAAACTCGGTCCTCAAACCTTAAGGTATCGTGCTCATCCTTGCGAAAACCTTTGGCCTTTCCTTCTCTCATCTTCTCCTTTATTTCCGCAATTTCTTTGTCCTCCTTCTGAGCGTCTCGAATTTTGCTTAACAAGGTCGACTGGACCTCCATTGTTGTAATGAAACCTCGTGGAACAATGTCCAATCGGAGTTCCATGATATCCTCAGCTAACTCCTTTGGAATCCCCTACTTTAAAGTATGTTAGCATAACTCTTCCGGCTGAAAGCGTCTGCTACCACATTGGCCTTCCCTGGATGATAGTGTAGCTTCATATCATAATCCTTTATAAGTTCCAACCATCTTCTCTGCCTGAGGTTCAGCTCCTTTTGGGTGAAGATATATTTCAAACTCTTATGGTCCGTGTACACATCACAACGATTCCCAATAAGGTAATGTCTCCAAGTTTTTAATGCATGCACCACTGCTGCTAACTCCAAATCATGGGTGGCATAGTTCAACTCGTGGGGCTTTAATTGTCGTGAGGCATACGAAACAACTTTTCCATCCTGCATAAGCACACATCCCAGTCCCAAGCATGAGGCGTCGCAATATACTTGAAACGCCTTATGTATATCTGGCAACGTTAGTACTGGGGCTGTAGTCAAATGTTTCTTCAACTCCTGGAAACTTGTCTCGCAATCTTCCGTCCATATAAACTTATTGTCCTTCTTCAATAGTCCAGTCATTGGTTTTGCCAGCTTGGAAAAATTCTCAATGAATCTCCGATAATATCCCGCGAGTCCAAGAAAACTGCGGATCTCGCCAACTGAAGTGGGTGCCAACCATTCAGTGACTGACTGAACCTTGCTGGGGTCCACTGTTATACCTTCTTCTGATATAACATGCCCAAGAAATCCAACCTCCTTCAACCAAAATTTGCACTTGCTGAATTTGGCGTATAACTGGTGTTCTCTGAGTTTCTCGAGAACTAATCGCAAATGCTCCTTGTGCTCCTCTTCATTCTTCGAGTATACCATAATATCATCGATAAACACTACTACAAACTTGTCCAAATACTCCATGAACACTTTGTTCATCATACTCATAAAATAAGCAGGGGCGTTTGTCAGTCCAAACGACATGAACATGACCGTATACTCGTATAATCCATACCGCATAGTAAACATTGTTTTTGGTATATCCTTCTCTCGGATCTTCAACTGATGGTATCCTGATCGCAGATCAATCTTCGAAAACACCTTAGCTCCTTGCAGCTGATCAAACAGATCATTGATCATCGGTAGTGGATACTTGTTCTTAATGGTTACTACGTTCAAGGCTCGATAATCAACAACCATCCTTAGGGATTTATCCTTCTTTTCTACCAAAAGTACTGGAGCTCCCCAAGGTGATGAACTCCTTCGAATATAACCTTTCTCCAACAACTCCTTGATCTGCTTCTTAATTTCCTCTAGATCATTTGCGGGCATCTGATAGGGTCTCTTGGATATTGGCCCTGTACCTGGCAATAACTCTATCAAAAACTCAATGTCTCTATCCGGTGGCATGCCGGGTAACTCTTCTGGGAAAACATCCGGATAATCCTTTACTACAGGTACTTCCTCTTGAACAACTCCCGTGAGGGCATTTACTTGGGTTCTCCTAGGAACATGCCTAGATACGTACTTAATCCTTTTTCCCTCCGTGGTGGTGAGATAAATTGACTTACTAGCACAGTCAATACTTCCTCCATACTTTGACATCCATTCCATACCTAATATCACATCCAATCCTTGTGACTCTAGGATAATTAGGTCAGACGGAAAAACATGCGTCCCAATGGTTAGGGGTATCTGGTTGCACCATCGGCTGGCCATATACTCTGCTCCAGGCGAGCTTATTAACAGAGGGGTTCTAAGGGTTTGGGTTGGCAGGTTAAACTTATCCACGAATCCCCTTGATATGTATGATTGTGATGCACCAGTATCAAAAAGAATAAGGGCGGTAAATGACTTAACTAAAAACTTACCTATTACCGCGTCCGGCTGTTCTTCAACCTCCTCCACATTAACGTGGTTCACTTGCCCTTTGTTGAATGGGTTAGGATTCTTTCCAGTGCTCCTATTTCCGTTTCCATTCCTTCCTTCAGGGCAATTGAGGGAGTCCTGGACTAGGGGGTGTCCAGATAGCCGAACTGTCATCATTGGCCGGACTCCAAGACTATGAAGATACACGATTGAAGACTTCATCCCGTGTCCGGATGGGACTTTCCTTGGCGTGGAAGGCAAGCTTGGTGATACGGATATGTAGATCTCCTACCATTGTAACCGACTTTGTGTAACCCTAGCCCTCTCCGGTGTCTATATAAACTGGAGGGTTTTAGTCCGTAGGACGAACAACAATCATACCATAGGCTAGCTTCTAGGGTTTAGCCTCCTTGATCTCGTGGTAGATCTACTCTTGTACTACCCATATCATCAATATCAATCAAGCAGGAGTAGGGTTTTACCTCCACCGAGAGGGCCCGAACTCAGGTAAAAACATCGTGTCCTCGGTCTCCCGTTAACATCCGCCTAGACGCACGCTCGGGACCCCTACTCGAGATCCGCCGGTT
Source organism: Aegilops speltoides (assembly GCA_021437245.1). Taxonomy (NCBI): domain Eukaryota; kingdom Viridiplantae; phylum Streptophyta; class Magnoliopsida; order Poales; family Poaceae; genus Aegilops; species Aegilops speltoides. The sequence continues at coordinate 233,303,617 of CM038144.1, forward strand.
GACACCGACATTGGTGCTTTCATTGAGAGTTCCTCTGTGTCGTCACCTATAGGCCCGATGGCTCCTTCGATCGTCAACAACGACATGGTCCAGGGTGAGACTTTTCTCCCCGGACAGATCTTCGTATTTGGCGGCTCTGCACTGCGGGCAATTCACTTTGCCATCTGGAGCAGATTGAAAGCTACGCCCCTGGCCATCAGGTCAGATTTGGAAGTTTGAACTGTACGACCAACATCCGCGGAGACTTGATCTTCGACGGATTCGAGCCACACCGAAAGCGCCAGACTGCTATGATGGGCATGATTTAGCTCTGCTGCGACAAGGCCCTCGAGGCGCACGAGTCCGCCCGACCTCACCAGAGCCGATCGCGCTAATCGAGGATGTGTGGCTAGACACCGCCTTTGGGGCTGCTACTTATGGCGATAGAGCCGAATACCGACCTCTGTCCCTTGTGAAGCTCGTGACTCCAAGGTGCCGGACTCCTCTCCGACCTCGAACCTCCAAGGCCTCCCGCCAATCAAATCTGATTGGGTGCCGATCATGGAGTTCACCGTCAGGACATCTTTTTCAAGACTCGCTTTTGGCGACACCTGAATTTGCTAAAGTATCTCTCTTTATCAGGAGAGCCCTGGCCGGATTACAGTCAGGACGGTTGGGATGCGGACGATGAAGAAATTCAAAGCCCACCCACCACCTACTTTGTAGCCACTGTCGACAACTTAACCGACATGTTAGACTTCGACTCCGAAGACATCGACGGTAAAGAACCAGCGCCTACGGGTCACTAGAAAGCCTCCTCGTCATAGGACATATACATCGTGGACATCCCAAAGGATGGGAATGGCGATGGAACAGCGGAGGACGACCCTCCAAGAAACAGCCTAAGCTGGCGTCGTGGCGCCGCTCTAAATCCCGCCACAAAGAAAAATGGAGATTCCGCCCCGAGACAATAAAACCCCGACAAGGTCGAAGACAACCCCTCCAAAGAAGATTCAGACAGAGGATGGAGAAGCCAGCCCTCGTGAGAGAGCGGCGCACAAAGAGGTAGAGGATGATAATTACATGCCTCCTCCGGAGACGAGGCAACCCTCGACGACATTTTTAATTGCTCGTGCCCGAGGATCCCGCCAAACAAGAGCGTTTTAAACGCAGGCTTATGGCCACGGCAAGCAGCCTCAAGAAAAAGCAGCAACAGCTTAGAGCTGATCAAGATTTGCTAGCCGACAGATGGACTGAAGTCCTTGCGGCCGAAGAGTATGAACTCGAACGCCCCTCCAAAAGCTACCCCAAACGCAAGCCGCTGCCCCGATTAGAGGAGGAAGCACATAAACCTACATCACCAGCGCACAATACGGCCGACCGGCCACCTCGTGGCCACGACAGAGAGGCCTCTAGGCCCTCCACTCAAGCCATACCCCGGCGTCGCTTGAAAAGTATAAAGTCACGGGGGAACGCATCGGACTTGAGAGACATATTGGAGGATAAGGCAAGACAAGCCAGATTGATCTACGGATCACATGGTCGCCCCACGATACGCGACGACAACCGTCACGCCGGATACAGCAACTCCGGCCGGGCCGAACACAGTAGACAAAGCTCGCTTGAGCTGCGTCATGATATAGCCCAATACTGAGGTGCCAAGACACCCACTATGCTTCACGATTTAAGTAATGGATCATCAAATCCCCGAAGGTTTCAAACCCGTAAACATTGAATCCTATGACGGCACAATAGATCCCGCGGTTGGATCGAGGATTATCTCCTTCATATCCACATGGCCCGCGGTGATGATCCCCACGCCATCAAATACCTCCCACTCAAGCTTAAAGGACCAGCGCGGCATTGGCTCAACAGCCTGCCAGCAGAATCAATTGGGTGTTGGGAGGACCTGGAAGAAGCATTCCTTGATAACTTCCAGGGCACATATGTGCAACCACCAGATGCCGATGACCTAAGCCACATAATTCAGCAGCCAGACGAATCGGCCAGACAATTCTGGACACGGTTCTTAACCAAGAAAAATCAAGTCGCCGACTGTCCGGATGCAGAGGCCCTTGCAGCCTTCAAACATAACATCCGTGACGAATGGCTTGCCCGGCACCTAGGATAGGAAAAGCCGAAATCAATGGCAGCCCTCACATCACTCATGACCCACTTCTGTGCGGGAGAAGACAGCTGGCTAGCCCGCAGCAACAACCTAACCAAAAACTCTGGTAGTTCGGATACCAAAGATAGCAATGGCAGGTCGCGTCGCAATAAGCATAAGCGCCGCATTAACGGCGATAATGCTGAAGATACGGCAGTCAACGCCGGATTCAGAGGCTCTAAACCCGGTCAGCGGAAAAAGCCATTCAAAAGAACTACTCCGAGCCTGTCCAATTTAGACCGGATACTCGATCGCTTGTGCCAGATACATGGCACCCCCGAAAAGCTAGCTAATCACACCAACAGAGATTGTTGGGTGTTCAAGCAGGCAGGAAAGTTAATCGCCGAAAGCAACGAAAAAGGGCTGCGTAGTGATGAAGAGGAGGAGACACGCCCGCCGAACAATAAAGGACAGAAGGGTTTTCCCCCACAAGTGCGGACGGTAAACATGATATACGCAACCCACATACCCAAAAGGGAGCGGAAGCGCGCCAGGACGATACGCCGATGGAGCCAGCCACCCCAAAGTTCAATCCGTGGTCCTCCGCCCGATCACTTTTGATCAAGGGACCACCCACCAAAGAACCGCCATGGCGGATTCGCCGCATTGGTTTTAGACCCAATCGCCGATGGATTTCACCTCACTAGAGTCCCGATGGACGGCGGCAGCAGCTTGAACCTGCTTTATCGATATAAAGGCGCAAGATGGGCATAGACCCTCAAGGATTAAACCCACAAAGACGACCTTCAAAGGCATCATACCGTGTAGAGGCCAATTGTGCGAGCTCGATTACACTTGAAGTGGTCTTCGGATCCCGGATAACTTCCGGCGAGGAGTTAATCTTCGACATAGTCCCGCTCATGGCGGCTATCACGCGACCGCCGGACGAACCGCATTTGCAAAGTTCAATGCGGTGCCACACTACGCATACCTCAAACTCAAGATGCCAGGCCCTCGAGGAGTCATCACGGTCAACGGAAACACCGAACACTCTCTTCGAACGGAGGAGCATACAGCGGCTCTCGCGGCGGAAGCGCAGAGTAGCCTCTTAAGGAAATTCTCAAGTCCGGCTGTTAAGTGACCGGACACCGTCAAGCGCGCCCGGAGTAGCCTACAACAAGACCACCTGGCACGTTCCGAGCACGCGTAGCAATGCGGCCCCAACCCCAGCCCTTGCGAAATCGCGAGACCAGTACCACGCGTACATCACTATGCTCTGGAGGTACCATGGGCATAGGGGGAGGGGCACGACCACGACATGCCCAGAGTGCGGATCAACCACACCAGGGGCTCCCAAATTTGTCACTCTTTTTTTTCTCATTCTCGACCCGCTTCCAGAGCCCTGTCCGCAAAGAGATCCGCCAACTCACGATGCAACAGCTAGGGAAGCAAAAAAGCTACAACGAGTTTCCAGGTGGTCTCCATCACGAGCATTATACCTGTTTTACATACCATTCCCCATCCTACCCCTGGAGGGGGACATGTTAAATAGTCCCACCCCTCGCTTATCGCACTATTTGTATCATTCTGCCCTCATTGCAGTATTTTTTGAATAAACAATGCATCTCTTTTTGCCTATCATTGCATTCCTATCTATATATGTTCAGTTATGACATGTTGCACCCGTACACCTTGGTACGGCCAAATACACCAGGGGCTTAAGTTCCCCAAAGTATGGTGTGATAAGTCCGAACACTTTCACAAGTGCGGCACCCCGAACTTATAGCATTATATGCATCGGCTCCGAATCATGTCTTGGGTCAATAGTTGGGTTTGCCGGCCCCATGTTTTGGTACCTTACGCCCGCTATATCGCTAAGTTAGGCTGGGAGAACCATCGCGATTGTGCCCCAGTTGAGCTGGGTTGAGCACCTCAGTGGAGAAAGCTAAAACTGACCGTCATGATAAGGCAAGAGCTGGTCGCTGTTTGAGAGGTCTTTTCGAGTCCCTAAAGACTTATGCCGCTTAGAGCGAGGAGCCGGCTTTGTCCGGCCCCAGGCCTGGATAGCGCCCCGAATTTGGCCTTCCGAACACTAGGGGCTTCGCTGAAATTTAAAATTATAGAATTCTATGGCTAAGTGAGAGTGTTCAAGCATTATAAGTCCGGTTGCCTCGTTCGTTGTGTTGAGCGCCTCCCTAGAAGGACCCAAAAATGGGAACAAGAGCGCTCAAGTTTATCCCGAACACCCCAGCACTCGTGGCGTGGGGGCTGAAGCCAACGACTTGCCATCTCTCAGGTTTGATAAACGGCCGCACAGAAGGTAATATTTTAAATTAACAAGCGTTACTTAGCGCATACGAACAAAGTTTTCGGCGCACAGGATAACAAAATGCGAGTCTACTCAAAAATTACATCGTTGGAGCATTCACCGGCAATAATGCGGGCACCCTTCAGGACACCCTTATAATACATCTCGGCCGTGCGATACTCCTTGCCCAGCGGTGGCGCGTCCGTCACAAGCTTCTCGGCGTCCATCTTGCCCCAGTGCACCTTAGCACGGGCGAGGGCCTGACGGGCACCTTCAATGCAGGCGGCGTGCTTGATGACATCAACCCATGGACAGGCATCCACAAGCCGCCGGACCAGACCGAAGTAGCTCCCAGGCATGGCTTCTTTGGGCCACAGCCGAACTATGAGGCCCTTCATGACCTGTTCGGCCACCTTGTGGAGCTCGACCAGCTGCTTGAGCTGGTCGCTCAGGGCACGGATGTCCGCCTCAAAGATACCGAGACCGTAACACCTTTTCCATCGAGCTCCCTTCTCGGCTCAGAGAACGCGGCAGCCTCGACACGCCACGGGCAGATCTGCGAACGCTCCCGAGAGCTCCGATCGGGTAAGTAATGTAATTCACTTTTGCATGCTTGCTTTGCATGAAGAATGCCTTACCCGCCCCTATCTTCTTTACTGCCTCGATCTCCTGGAGGGCCTTTTGGGCTTCGGCCTTAGCGGCTTTGGCACTCTCAAGAGCCGACGCGAGCTCGGACTCTAGAGTTCGAGTCACGCCCAAACTCGTGTTTTTCCACGAGCACGGAGCTCTTGCCGCACCTCCGCCACCCGCACCTCCTGCTTCTCTCGCTCGGCGCGTTCCCCTGCTGCATTGCGTTCGGCCGTGGACACCGCCTCCTTCAGGGTCACCACCTTGTTCGTCGCCCCTGGAATACTCATGTTATTCCTGCCATTCTTTGGCAACCAAATCCTTTTCTACAGTGTACAGCTTTCATAAGGTGTTACTTACCTTCCTTGTCCTCGAGCTTCTTCTTGCACGGCCGAGCTCGCCTCGGACCGCCGAGGCTCATTAAGGCATTGACCTCCGCATGGTCGGTCTGGCAGAGGTCGCAAATGAGCCTGCATTCCCATATTGACTTATTTCGTTAGACTCACAGATATCTTTTTAGATCCTCAGTTCGGCTTTTCTTTTCGAACGCCGAACTGAGCATCAGGGGCTACTGTCTATGCGGTACTATTTTTACATATCTTGAAACCCTTACCTCAAAGTCTGTTAGAAGGCTGGTACAGGCTCCGGTCAGCCTGCTCTTGGCGGACTAAACTTTCTGAATCACCGCACTCATAACAGTGCGGTGTTCCTCTTCGATGGAAGCGCCGTTGAGTGCCTCCAGCAAATTATCCGGTGCCTCTGGTTGGACGGAGGTCACCGGCGTCGCAGTCTTGCCCTTCTTACGAAGGGGCCGCCCGCCGGACTCCGGAACCACTGAAGGTTCCAGTGCGGAGTCCGGTCCAAAGTTCAGGAGGTTGTCCTGTGGCACCTCCGGGGCATCCTCCTCCTGGCTGGTCCCCGTCTGGGACCCCACCTCGGCGTCGTCTGCGTCACGGGGGGAGGAGGCGGTCGAAAGTGAAGCGCTATTCACATCTGACGAACCCAGGGACCCGCTCGACGAAGCTGGGAGATCATCCTTGGGCGGGCTACAAGGTGGTGTTCGGTGTTAGAAGACACTATGCGGCGAAAGAAAAAACATGAGTTATTCTGGAATCCGGACACTTACGATCTTGCTAGGGGCTTGGCTCTCGGGGGGGCACTCCTCTTCGTCGTCGTCGGCGTTGGTGGAACAGTCCAGGGGAAGGGTCCTTCCTTTCTTGGACCCTTCGGCCTCCCCCATTGCGGAAGCCTTCCTTTTCTTCTCTCCCCCCGCTGGGGGAGAGGCCTCTTTCTTCTCCTCCTCGTCCTCGTGGGAGGAGTCCGCCTCGGAGTCGTCGGACGATGAGTCCGATAACACCTGGCGCCGAGAACTCCTCCGGGTTCCCGTGGCCTTCTTCTCCGGCACCACGTAAGGCGCCGGGACCAGCAGCCCTGTCAAACGGGCATCCGCTGGGTCTTCTGGAAGGGGAGCCGGACAGTTAACCTGTCCGGATGTCTTCTACTAGGCCTGTTAAAGGTATTGGGAGTTTAGATCCCACATAGAGTCAAACTATGGAAAGCAAGTGTCCCGTAAAGGATAATATAGCTTACCTTGCCAGCCTGACACTGCGAGCTGAATCCGCGATCTTCGGTAGCAGATGCGGGAGCCTCGGCGCCCTTGAACAGCACCCTCTAGGCCTCTTCGTACATAGTGTCGAAGAGCCTGCTCAAAGTCTGGTGCTGTGCCGGATCGAACTCCCACAAGTTGAAGTCCCGCTGTTGGCACGGGAGAATCCGGCAGATGAGCATGACCTGGACTATGTTGACAAGCTTAAGCTTCTTGTTCACCAGGGTTTGGAGACAGGATTGGAGTCCGGTCAGCTCCTCCGAATCGCCCCACAACAGGCCCTTCTCTTTCCAGGAGGTGATCCGTGTGGGAATGCCAGATCTGAATTCGGGGGCCGCTGCTCATTCAGGGTCACGCGGCTCGGTGATGTAGAACCACCCCGATTGCCACCCTTTGATGGTTTCCACGAAGGCGCCCTCGAGCCAGGTGACGTTGGGCATCTTGCCCACCATGGCGCCTCCACACTCCGCTTGGCTGCCACCCACTACCTTCGGCTTGACATTAAAAGTCTTTAGCCATAAGCCGAAGTGGGGCTGGATGCAGAGGAAAGCCTCGCACACGATGATGAACGCCGAGATGTTGAGGATAAAATTCGGGGCCAGATCATGGAAATCCAGGCCATAGTAGAACATGAGCCCCCGGACAAAGGGGTGGAGTGGGAAGCCCAGCCCGCGGAGGAAATGGGGAAGGAATACCACCCTCTCATGGGGCCCGGGGGTGGGGATGAGCTGCCCTTCATCGGGGAGCCGGTGCGCGATATCGCTGGACAAATATCCGGCCTTACGCAGCTTCTTGATGTGGCCCTCCGTGACGGAGGAGGCCATCCACTTGCCTCCCGCTCCGGACATGGTTGGAGAAGGTTGAGGTGAGATGTGCGGATTTGAGCGCTGGAGCTTGAGTGCGCGGAGATGAATAAGCAAAGGAGGAAGAAGGAGTAGGTGAAAAGGTGGATCCTTATCCCCTTATATATGGGCGAACGAAACTATGCGTCCCCACCAGCCCGGTAAAACTCGCTTATCTCCCAAGCGCCGCAATCAATGGCGCGGTTGGGTTACCCACGTCCATATTGATGAGAATCCCGGAATAAGGGGACACGATCTCTGCTTTGACAAGACATGCCAAAGAAACCGCTTCGCTAAACGCGCTGAGGTGGAACAATAAAAATGATTCGAGTAAAGGCTTGGCTATGGTGTGACGTCATGCCACGAAATACGTCAGCAGATTCAACTTGTGTAAATATTATTCTCTCTAAAGTGGTATGTGGAATTTATTTTGCAGAGCCGGACACTATCGTGGTGTTCAAGATCTTCTATGAATTATTCGGAGGAGGAACCCACCTTGCAATGCCGAAGACAATATGCGCGTCGGACTCGTCATCGTTGAAGCCTGGTTCAGGGGCTACTGAGGGAGTCCTGGACTAGGGGGTGTCCGAATAGCCGAACTATCATCATTGGCCGGACTCCAAGACTATGAAGATACAAGATTGAAGACTTCGTCCCGTGTCCGGATGGGACTTTCCTTGGCATGGAAGGCAAGCTTGGCGATTCGGATATGTAGATCTCCTACCATTGTAACCGACTCTGTGTAACCCTAGCCCTATCCGATGTCTATATAAATTGGAGGGTTTTAGTCCGTAGGACGAACAACAATCATACCATAGGCTAGCTTCTAGGGTTTAGCCTCCTTGATCTCGTGGTAGATCTACTCTTGTACTACCCATATCATCAATATCAATCAAGCAGGAGTAGGGTTTTACCTCCACCGAGAGGGCCCGAACCTGGGTAAAAACATCGTGTCCCTTGTCTCTTGTTACCATCCGCCTAGACGCACAGTTCGAGACCCCCTACCCAAGATCCGCCGGTTTTGACACCGACAGCAATCATTGGCATAGTGCCCAGTCTTCCCGCACTTATAACAAGTAACTTGATTTAGGTCTCTCTTGGCGGGTGTGGCTGGGTTGGAGCGATTATTGTTTGCTCTGTTCCCATTTCCGTTCTTAGTGCCATTGTGATTATGCGATCCTCCTCCATGGTGGTTATGACCTCCGTGGTTATGAACGAGTCCTCCCGAATTCGGGGTTAGGCGAGGCTTCTACTGTGCTCCTGAATTATACTTCCCTTGTCCATACTTCCTCTTACGGGTCTCAATCTGCTACTACTTCCCTTCAATCATAAGAGCTTTATCTACCAACTCCTGGTAGTTGTTGAAGGTTGCCACCATCAACTGCATGCTCATCTCACCATTCAACCCTTCCATAAACTTCTCCTGCTTTGCGACATCTGTGGCCACATCATTAGGGGCATAGCGTGATAATTTGCTAAAATCATCTACATACTGGCCAACCGTACGGTTCCCCTAACGTAAGTTGCGAAACTCCCGCTTCTTCATCTGCATAGATCCAGTGGAAACATGGGCAATTCGAAAGGCTTGCTGAAACTGAGCCCATGTGACAGTGTCGGCAGGGTAGGTGGTGGTGAAATTCTCCCACCATGCTGCTGTGGGTCCATCCAGTTGGTGTGCGGCAAAGCGCACCTTCTCTGCATCCGTGCACCCTACGGTGGTTAACTCCCTTCCGATACGGCGTAGCCAATCATCTGCAACTATTGGCTCGGTGCTACTAGAGAACACCGGCGGCTGTAACCTTATAGAACGGGCTAGGTTGTCCACTGGCGGCGGGTTGTTGTGGTTGTTGTTATTGTTGTTGTTGCCTTGGTTCTAAACTAGTAATTGCATCAAAGCATTCTGTTGCTGGATCAACTGGGTGAGCTCCGGTGGGAAGGCAAAACCGGTGTCACGTCTCGGAGGCATCTGAGGGGTTTTAGATGGAAGAGATTAGAATAGAGAAAGGTCTAGTGAGGAAGCACTACCCATATGCACATGACACAAACACAATCATTTCACTCAATCAATCAAGCAAGGGCATACATCGGTCCAAAACTATCGAAAAAGTGCTCAACTACTACTTGATACATGGGGGAATACTAATATTGTATGGTGGTCATCTAGAAATTTTGATCGGTGGAAGATTCCATGATGTCTGCTCTAGCTTCGTCTTCATAGTCATCATTGCTCGGATCAGAATCGGTGTCGTCAATGATGATGTAGTTGTCTGGGCAGGTGGGGTCGTCGTCTTCGTCTCCCGGGGCTGGACCTCCCATGAATATCCCGATCTTATTAACCAGGTCGTCATTCTTCTCCAGTAGTGTCTTGGTTTCCTCCTCACATCCATCACGTGTGAACTTGAGTTCTTCTTCCAGCTCGATGATCCTAGTATTAGCCTTCTTCAATTCCATCATGTCGGCGCACATCTGGTTCTCCTGGCATCGAATGTGTTGGTTTAGCTCTTGGATAAAAGCTGCGACTGATCTATCCTTCCTGGTGCTGATCATCTCCCATTTCTCATCTCGGCGCCCACATATCTGATAGGTAGTGTCCTTAAGCTCCCTGTTGTATACTTCTCCAATGCGTCCCATGGTAATGTGGGCTGCCATGCTCTTACCTAGACTCCAGGTTGGTGCTTGGAAAGAAAATTCTATGGGTTTTGAAGTTGGCGAGAATGTTCTTCCTGGAACTTGTACTTGAATCATCCAGCGCTCCTCTTCTGGTAAGGTGGCGTTGTAGGTCCTGGTGAAACTAGGTATCCCAATGTTCAAGTACCTAGTGACTTCCTTCAAGTGTCGTCCAAAAGGTGTATCCTCATCCGGTTGCGCGAACTTGTTCTTCTTCTCCGTCATCCTAAGGAGTGGAAAAGGGAGAGGAGTAAGAAATGAGTAGAGAAGAGTGACCTATGGTTTATCTTAGTGGTCGTGTCCTACACTCAGCGTGTGCTCTGATACCATCTTGTAGCGACCAGACCTGAAACGGTCAAGTCTCTGTGCCCCAGTGTCATCCCTGGATCAGTAATGCTAACACACACAGTACTCGAAGGATTTATAACAGAGTAGCAATCACACACTTATTACATCGAATGTCTCAAAAGAGAACCTATTACAATAATATGGCTTAAGGCCATCTAATGCGATAACAGCGGAAGGCTTGGAAGATAAAGTGAGTCCATCAACTCCAACGGGATAGCTGAGCTGCACGGCAACGACCTAACGAACCTTACTCCTCGTCTGAAAAGTCTGCAACATAATACGTTGCAGCCCGAAAACGGGTCAACACATGGAATATGCTGGCAATATAACACAGTAGAATAGAAAACAGCATAATGCTATCTCTACATGCATATATGGCTGGTGGAAAGCTCTAGGGTTATAGTTTTGCGGAAAGCAAAATTCTCCCCACAACAAAGGAATGAATTTTAACTTAACTATCATGGTGGTTGATAAAACATTGAGAAGGTAACCCCTCCTCAATCCCAATTAAAAATCATTAACAATCCAACAATATTAATTAAGAGTGTTGAGATACATGTGAATACTCAAGTACTAGATACTCAAATTGTCCATAACCGGGGACATGACTAACCATGATTAGTTTGTACACTCTGTAGAGGTTTGCGCACTTTTTCCCACAAGACTCGGTCGCCTCCGTTGGATTTCTTGCACTACATGGTGTTTGAGAAATGGATGACCGAGACACAGTCTTTCAGAAACATTAACTCTCTACTTCGGGTAGACCATACCAAACCTACAAAACCCACTACCTGCTGATCTACCTCTTCAAGAGCTTCACTTAACTTACTCAACTATGCTAGAGCCCATAATAGCTTGTGGCTGCACACGGAAGTTTCTAGCATGAATAATCTCAGTTCCCTTTGAGCCTGGGTGGCGGTCCATAGGAAAATCACACGGTAACCCCAGGATTTCCAAAAAAATAGGCAATCACTGGATACCCCAGGTGCCTCAATCCACCCAGATGTGTATTTAAGTTTCCACCTTAAGTTGAACCATTAAGTAAACAATCTCACATCTGTCATGGAATACACTCAAACCCAATCCACGTCTACGAGCATAGCATGGCAATATAAGCAACGCGTAGAAGTAACGCCCAAGGGTTTGATAATAAACAGGGCAATAGGTTCTACCTCAGCAACTACTTCCCAATACCCACATGTTATAAATCCTACTCATGCAATGTTTGAGGGTTGAACTAATGCAATGAAAACTGGGTATGAAAAGAGTATGATCAATGTGTTACTTGCCTTGCTGACGATCCATGAATCCTAGAGACTCGTAGTAACACGCTTCCCACTTCGGGAATTCTGTCGCAAACAAACAATAACACACATAAGCAACAACTAAGATGCACAAACAAAACTCCAAATAAAAGAGATTGACCAGAAAGTTCAACTTAAGAACTCCGATTTGCAAAAAGAATCAAATCAAACGGAGCAACAAAACTCAAACGGCAAAAGAAACAAGATCCATTTACTAATCTGGACTAAAGTCAAATTTTACAGTACCAAAACCTTGCTTAAGTTGATTAAACAGAAAGAGGGTCTCGAGACGAAACTCTAGGCGTTTGAATCGCCTGATTCCGATAAACGAGCGAAAAGTTATACTAGTTTAAACATCGGATCAGAAATCGCGATCAGAAAAATCGCGGAATAAATACGAATAAAGAAAAGCGACGAACAGTTTAACGAACAAATGTTCGTTAACTGAAACTAAACGAAGAAAGCGTTCGTTAAAACGAACGAACAAGCGAACGCTCGCTAAATAAATAAACCAAGGAAATAAACCGATCTATATAAAAAAACGCAACTAGGGTTTCGAAAAAAAAAACCAAACGTTTTTTTTAAAACCGGCGGTCTCGGATTCCGGCGGGTACCTCCGGCGAGGGGTCCGGCGAGGCGGGGCTCCGGCGGTGGGCTCCGGCGGGCGGTGGCGTGGGGCGGCGGGGCTATGGCGGCAGCGGCGGCGGTAGCGAAGGCGGCGGCGGCGGCTACGGCGACGAGCGCGGCGGCGGCTCGGGCTCGGCTCCGGCGGCGGAGGCGGCGGTGGTGGTGGCGGCTAGAGGGGGCGATAATTATAGGAGGGGGGGGTGTCTTGGGAAGAGGCAAAGGGCGCGGAGTCAAGCCGAATCTGGGCGGCAAGGTGGGAGGAGGAAGGCGGCGGGCTGCTTGGGCCGGCCTTGCACGTTGGGTCATGCCCGGTCGGTCTTGGTAGCGTGCATTTTTTTTAAAATAGTTCCGCCGACGGAAAAATTCCTAATAAATAAAATAAAAATCTAAAATGCCAAAACAAATTTTCACCGTCTAAATAAAATATTTAGAATGAGATGAACATTTTCTTGGCCCTAAAATGCAATTTGAAAATGTGCATATTTTTCTAATGCAAATAAAATCCAAATAAACTCAAATAAAATCTAACAAATGATTTTAATATTTTTCCTCCAATATTTCAATTGTTTTGGAGAAGTCATATTATCTCCTCTCATATATGTTATAAGTAATATTTTTCAGAGAAAAATAACTAAAATCGAAATCCTCGTTTCACTATTTGATAGAAACCAAATATGAAAACTGGGAAATCCCCAACTCTCTCCGAGGGTCCGTGAGTTGCTTAGGATTTCGAGGATTTTCGGATCAGAAACACAATAAAATATGATATGCACGGATGATCTATGTATAACATTCGAAATTGATAATTTGGGATTTTACACTAGTTTAATGGTCATAGTGAAGACAAGCCATGGATATAAGTTCTGAGTTGGGTTCATGAACCAAGAAGATCGCTGCTTTTTTTATGGCCAAACTTGGATAAACTTTCTCAAGTGTTACGGACTGAAATTTGGCGCATGAATGTTGATGGAAATAGCAGTACCTGGTCTCATCTTCACTGCGATCTTTCACCCCGACGTCGTTCCAATTGTTCATACATGTTAGCTTTGTATCTGGTTCTTGCTTGTTGCCTCCATTACTTATTAATCCACCTATTCTGTCTAACTAATCACAATTTAACTTTAGAAGTAGCAACGAATCTGTCACGAAGATGCTATTTCTAACTAATATTTTCTTATAATTGGTGGCACGTGTAGGTTTTTTCAGAGTTAAGCGACCGCTTTCGTTTGTTACTTTGTAATACTCGGTTGTTACCGATGGCACTGAAGTTGACTGGATCGCCATCCACAAGTTCCTACACTTTATTGATCGTCTTGAGGTCCCTGTGGGGCGTTTCTATGGTGGAAGGCCACGTGGGATATGTGTGCCACTGCTGCACTCGTTGAACAGGTCCAACTGTGTCGAGAAACTTATGGTATGAGTTGTTTTCTGATATATATGTTGTTCATAAACTATTGCTTATACACAGTTTTATAGCTGTAATCTTCTCAAACAGAGGCGCTTGATTCATTGTTCCTATACAGATGCCTGACCATGGTCGGGTCAGACTTGTGCTTGGTCACAACATGATGTTTATGTCGACCTACTCAATTCCCCTTGGAGGTGCTTATTCATGGGTGGTCTCAAATAATGAAGGCTCGTCCATCTTGGAGAATAGGACAGAAGATTATGTTCATGCTTTTCCATGGCTCTAAAGCGAATATCCTGTTTATTGACCACGTTGCGAGATGAAGCCGCTTTCAGAAGGTTGTGGATGCGCGGGGTGGCGCCTGGGCCTTGTCTTGGGGCTTGGCGGCCTCACCCTTGGTTAACTGTAGGCAAAGTAGCACTGTTCGAGGCGTGCTTTGTATGGTAGAACCTGTATAAGTACTCATACTGCTTTCAGCTTTGGTTGTTAAGTGCCCCTGCTGGTTTCAGGTAAGGTTGTTAAGTACTCCTGCTGCTTTTACAGTTTGTCGTGTTTCTTTAGTCATGTCTTCCTCCAGCCGCCAAAACAAACCAGCGCCGGCGGGGCCGCCTGCTTCCGCCTCCCACGGCTGGTTGCGCCTCAGCGCACGCATCGCCACCCCACCGTCTTTGAAATCGTTAACACCGATGTCCTCCGCGCGCTTTGGTGCGCTCGCCGTGGCGCCGCCCTCTCGCATTGTCAACATGGTCAACAAACAACAGGAATCGGCAGAAGTACGTGGAGAGGATGACAGTAGGGGCCCACCACATCAGCGTATGGAAAAATAAAATGCTTCCTCCTAGTGTTTCCTGACATCTGGGACCCACGATATTGTGAGCGTATATAGTGAATAGACAAGAGAACAGTGCAAGATCGGCTGACACCTGGGACATAGCTGCTCGAGTAGTATTTTTTGTTATTGTTGAGATGGAGCAGGGTTTGAACTGGGCTGTGGCCTGTCTAGCCCAGGCTTATATTTTGTGTTCACCATGTGACCAGCCCAGCTATTTTTTCTTTGTGAAAATGAGCCTAGTTTATTTTTTCTGAAGAATACCCAATCCAGGCCTACTTATTTTTCTAGGCCTTGATGGGCTGCAACTCTTTCAAGACGCCTGCAAATCTTGAAAGTAATATGAAATGGGTTGTAAATATAAAAACAGATGACAAATTGGCAATTACTTTATAATTTCTGAATTTTTCATGTTTTCAGATTCCTATTTCACTGGGCATTAACCTAATTTAAATATATCTTCAAAGTACTTTAAATCTGGCTCGACATTTCGGTATTAAAAATAGTTCGGAACCCACAGAAATATGCGAAATTGGCCCTGGCCAAACAAAAAAACGACTGCAATAAATTGCATAAGAAGTTTCCATGAGCTATATATAAATTATTAAAAAAAAGAGGGAGTGGTCTGACTTGTGGGCCTGTTTAGTTGACGAGTATGCAAGATTTGTTTAGTTATTATATACGTCAACAAACGATTCTAGCAGACATAACCGTTGGATGTCAATCCAACGGCCGTCGTGTTTCTTCAATCTCTGTTCTTCTTGCTCCAGCCGCCAAAGCAGCGCCGGCGGGACCGCCTGCTCCCACCTCCCATACCGATCAGGTTGCCAGCAGCCTCGGCGCCCTACTACTCCCATCATCGGCGGGGCATCCTCTTCTCACCCACACCCCCTGTTATTCTGCAGCGAAGGTAGCCTCACACCGCAGCCGAACCGGTGAACCCTCGTACTCCTCTCCGCGCAGGCTTCCACTGTCGCGTCTTCCCCGGCTCCGCGTCGTCCCCTTGCTAGGCCTCGCCATCATCCACCGCTGTGTTGCTCTCGGCGCGGCATGGTCCATGTGGTTAATGACCGACTTCCATCGGAAGAGTACTGTACGTGGAGAGGCTGACAGCTGGGTCCATGGCAGCCGCAAGGAAGTGCCTCCTTATTACGTAGAAAATAATTATTCCTCCACCTGACAGCAGGGACCCACCGGATGGGCCACCAGTACTTCGCGAAAAAAAGTTTCCCCGTGACTGCTGGGACCCGTCGGACGGGCCACCGTATTTCACGAAACAAACTTTCCCCCCGCTGTCAGCTCGGACCCACCAGAAGTGCCTCCTTATTACGCACAAAAAAATGAATACTCCCCCTGCTAGCTGGAACCCAGCATAGTGGGACGCTGACTTGTGGGCCTACCAAGTTGACGGGGACGGAGGGCTTTGTCAACTTAGTCAATATGAACGATTCTAGCTCCTGTTACCATACGATGTTCATCCAACGGCCGTAGTGCTTCTTCAACCTCTGGTCTTCTTGCTCCAGCCGCCCAAACCAGTTTCGGTCGTGTCGCGTGCTCCTGCCCCCCGTGGCCGGCTATGATGCCGCAGAGGCCTCACCGCCCACTACTACTCCCACCGCTGGCCAGGCCATCCCTGTACTCACCCACACCCCCTGTTATTCTGCGACGACAGTAGCCTCGCACCGCAGCCGAACCAGTGAACCCTCGTACTCCTCTTTACGTGGGCATCCACTGCTGCGTCTTCCCCGGCTCTGAGTCGTCCCCTTCCTAGGCCTCGCCGTCGTCCACCGCCGTGGTGCTCTCGGCGCGGCGTGCTCAACGTGGTCAAGGAACGACTTCCATCGGACGTGGACTGTACGTGGAGAGGCTGACAGGTGGGTCCACGGCCGCAGCAAGGAAGTGCCTCCTTATTACGCGCAAAAAAATTATTCCTCCACCTGACAGCGGGGACCCACCGGACCGGCCACCGTATTTCGCAAAAACGTTTCCCCTGACTGCTGGGACCCACCAGCTAAATCTTCGTGACGCAAGGAAGTGCGTCTGGGCAAAAAAAAATGATTTGCCCCCTGACTGTTGGGACCCACCAGCTACATCTTCACACGCAAGGAAGTGCCTGACAGTCGGGACCCACCTGGTTGAAGCGTATGTAGCATTGTCATTCTGGTCGCGAACGTGTACGTACATATATACTGGTGGATGTAGAGGCGCGCACGTGTCGTAGTAGAGGTGCGCACGTAGCATGTACACGTACGTACATCGGCCAGTGTGCAAGAAAGAAAATACAGCTACGTACGTACATACGGGCAGGGTCTCGAATGCCTACTCGCACATACGTACGGCCAGGGCTCGTGTACATGGCTGGGTCAGAACGCGTAGCCTACAATGCAATCGCTCGGGTTCAGTAACGCATAGCCTACAATGCAATCACTCGGGTTCAGTTAGAGCTCAACGCCTCGCTCGGGTTCAGGTAGAGCCAACGCCTCGCACACACGCGTGTACGTGTACAAGAGAAACGTGCATCGCTCGGCCCCCAACCACCCATCGTAACCGGGAACTCCCTGAAATTTTCCTCGCCCTCGCTTCTACCATGGTTTTTTCCGTCATGGACGACCCAAAGAATGTCATGCAGCTGTGTCTCCAGCCCGCCTAGGACGAAAAGCCCATTTTTTGTCATGATTTTTTGTCATAGAAGTAGGAGCCCACCACATCTATGATGATACCGGGTTTTGTCACAATTATCGTCATAGAAGTGTCATATGTATGACAGAAAAAAATTTCGTTCGGCCCAAAATGTCACGGATGTGTCTTTTTTTGTAGAGAATGGTGAACAATGCTCCCAGGTAAACACCATTTATGCTTCTGTTATATAAGTTCACAGGTGATTAAGCCCACAAACAAATGAAGCTGTGATCCTTTACTCCTATCTAACAACAGACAAGCACCGAACACGCAAGGCCATCATCAGAAAATAAATGATGATGTAACAATAACAACAAATGGGTCACATCCGTTCTAGAGCTGGGATTCATATATGTGCAGATGTAAGCAATGTTGAACGATACTTGCAGATAAAGGCCATTCTTGCTGTTGAAGTTTGCAGGCGATTAGCCGCAAACTGACAAGTGTATCATCCTTTACACCTACCTAACTACAAACAAACATCAAGCATGCATACCATCATCAGAAAGCAAATGATGCTGCTGGCGATAACAACAAATAGACCACAGCTGTCTTAATGCTATAGATTTTATGTGCAGATGTAAGCAATGACCAAGACGAAGATGGAGCATTACTAGCGGGTGCGTCTAATTATTAGGGGATTATCTCACAGCAGGGGAGGCTGTGATCCTCTCCTCCTATCTGACTACAGGCAAGCACAGAACACACATATCAAAATAAAATAGATTATTGATGTTGAAATTACATTACAACTACAACAACAAACAAAAACCCAGAAGGAAATTGACCATGGCCATGCTATGCACTATGCATGCGGGGCTCCTTGGCCATGGCGGACGCTGGCTTCGTCCTCGTCCAGGACGTTGCTACGGCAGAAAATCAAGCGTGGGGAGAGAGGGGATACGAACGGCGGCTCACAGTGAGGTCGGGGCGTGCTTGGAGAGGTCGGGGGGCGCCGGTGTTGCAGGTCGATGCGGCAGCAGCGGCGATGCCGACGGTGGTGGAGCGAGGCGATCTGGCAGAGGAGAGCTTCCCGGCTCTAGCTGGTGGTCCAGGAGGAAGAAGCAGTGGGCAGTGCACCTCGTCGGAGCGGGCGTGGGGGTTGTCGGAGCGGGTGCGGGGGGTCGGCGGCGGCGGTGGAGTGGGCGCGGGGATCTGGCGAGGGAGGGAAGGGGGATCTGGCGAGCGATGGACAGAAGGGGGATCTGGGGATCTAGGGAGGATGGGAAGAGGGCAGCGGCGGGGGCGTGGGGGTGGTGGCGGTGCAGTGGGTTAGCGAAGCGGCGGCGGAGGCGGCGCAGTGGGTGGGGGGGCTAAGAGAGATGTGATCGATTGGGGAAAGGGGATTGGGGATTTTAGTGGGGGGAAGGGTTAGCAATGGCACACCTCCTAGCGGTGCGCCATTAGTAACTTTTTTTGATAGCAATGGCGCACCTCCTGGCAGTGCGCAATTAGTAACCTTTTTTTGGATAGCAATGGTGCACCTCCTAGCGGTGCGCCGTTAGTAATTTTTTTTTGGATTTTCAGTTGCATACATTTGTGAATTGGTAAAACATTTAGGAAGTATTACACTTATGATTGCTTCTTTAGTATTCCAGTTGAAGAAGAGGATCGTGGCATCAATGCACTGGCGATCCCAGCTGACCCGTTGGCATACTCGATGCAGACAGAGGAGGCATGGCTCCTGGACTGGATGGAGGGGGCCGCGGAGGGTTCGGCCGGCTGGGCGCGTCGCGGCGGAGGGCTAGCAGCGGCGGCTTGAACCCTAGGTCTCGCTCGGGGGGGAGGGAGGGGGTGGGTGGTGCACTCGGCAGATTCCGTTAGGGGGAACCGAGCGAGGAGACACGGAAGGGTGCGGGGGTCGGCGGCGGCGGTGGAGTGCGGGAGGGTGCGGGGGGTCGGCGGCGTCGGTGGAGCGGGGGAGGGTGCGGGGGGTCGGCGGTGGCGAGGGGGATCTGGCGAGGGGGGATAGCGATCGAGATGGAGGGGGATTTGACGCGGTGGGCGAGGGGGAAAGGGATAGAGGGGGAAGGTTAGCAATGGCGCACCACCCAGGGTTGCGCCATAAGTATATCCATAGCAATGGCGCACCACCGGGGGGTGCGCCATAAGTAACTTTTTTTTAATTATTTTTAGTTGCGTCTAATAATTTTCTAGAAAATGACAATCAAATTTGAAAACATTTATGAATGTGAAAAAATATGATCAAATTTGTTATTTGAAAATATTTATGAATATGAAAAAATATCATCAAATTTGTTATTTGAAAATATCATCAAATTTGTTATTTGAAAATATTTGAAAACATATCATAAAAATATTCATGAATTCAAAAGGTGCCCATGAAATTTTAAAATATTCATGAGTTCAAAAAATATTAACAAATTCAATACTTTGTGAGTTAGAAATTAAATACCATAATAAACATAAATAAATATTCATGAGGACACTAGAACAGAAGAAATACCATTTCAATATGTCGAAATACAATCGAGAAATGAAGGCTACAATTTAAATACAATCGATCTCGGCGAAGGTATTCGTTTGATATTTTGATGAGATTTATGTTGTCTCTCCTCTAGTGGTGTTATGTGAACGTCGACTACATGACACTTCACCATGATTTGAGCCTAGGGGAAGGCATTGGGAAGTAATAAGTAGATGATGGGTTACCAGAGTGACAGAAGCTTAAACCCTAGTTTATGCGTTGCTTCGTAAGGGGCTGATTTGGATCCATATGTTTCATACTATGGTTTGGTTTACCTTAATTCTACTTTCGTAGTTGCGGATGCTTGCGAGAGGGGTTAATCATAAGTGGGATGCTTGTCCAAGGAAGGGCAGTACCCAAGCACCGACCCACCCAAATATCGGATTATCAAAGTAACGAACGCGAATCATGTGAGCATGATGAAAACTTGCTTGACAGTCATTCCCATGTGTCCTCGGGAGCACTTTGCTTTATATAAGAGTTTGTCCAGGCTTGTCCTTTGCTACAAAAAGGATTGGGCCACCTTGCTGCACCTTGTTTACTTTTGTTAATTGTTACCTGTTACGAATTACCTTATCGCAAAACTATCTTATACCGATAATTTCAGTGCTTGCAGAGACTACCTTACTAGAAACCGCTTGTCATTTCCTTCTGCTCCTCGTTAGGTTCGACACTCTGACTTATCGAAAGGACTACGATAGATCCCCTATACCTGTGGGTCATCAAGACACTTTTCTGGTGCCGTTGCCGAGGAGTGAAGCGCCTTTGGTAGGTGGAATTTGGTAAGGAAACATTTATATAGTGTGCTGAAATTTACTGTCACTATTTAGTATGGAAAATGATCCTTTGAGGGGCTTGTTCGGGGTATCTTCACCCCGACCAGAAGAGAAAATAGTTGCTCCTCTACCTACTAAACCTACTAAAAATGTTTACTTTGAAATTCCTTCGGGTATGATAGAGAAACTGCTAGCTAATCGTTTACAGGAGATGGAACATTGCATTCTGATATGCACCCAATCTATGTGGATGAAGTTTGTGGATTATTTAAGCTTGTAGATGCCGGAGGATGTTATCAAGAATAAATTCTTCCCTTTATCTTTGAAGGGAAAGGCATTGACATGGTTTAGGCTATGTGATGATATTGGATCATGGAACTACAACCGACTGAAATTGGAATTTCATCAGAAGTTTTATCCTATGCATCTGGTTCATCGTGATAATAATTATATATATAATTTTTGGCCTCACGAAGGAGAAAGTATCGTTCAAGCTTGGGGGAACCTTAATTCAATGTTATATTCATGTCCCAATCATGATCTCTCAAGAGAAATTATAATTCAAAAAATTTATGCTCGGCTTTCTCTCAATAATCGCTCCATGCTCGATGCTTCTTGTACTGGTTCTTTTATGATGAAGACTATTGAATTCAGATGGGATTTATTGGAAAGAATTAAATGCAACTCTGAAGATTGGGAACTCGACGAAGGTAAAGAGTCAGGTATAACATCTAAGTTTGATTGTATTAAATCTTTTCTGGACATCGATGCTTTTCGTGAATTTAGCAGTAAATATGGACTTGACTCTGAGATAGTAGCTTCTTTCTGTGAATCATTTGCTACTCAGTTTCTATTAAAATAGGAGATCATTGTTATCATGGCTTATGTGATATGGGTGCTAGTGCAAGTGCAATACCTCATTTCTTATATGAAGAAATTATGCATGATGTCGCACCTGCTGAAATAGAAGGTATTGATGTTACTATTAAACTTGCCAATAGAGATACTATTTCACCAGTTGGGATTGTTAGAGATGTTGAAGTCTTGTGTGGGAAAATTAAATATCCTACTAATTTTCTTGTTCTTGCTTCCCCACAAGACAACTTTTGTCCCATTATATTTGGTAGACCCTTGTTGAATATTGTTAATGCTAGGATAGAATGCGAAAAAGATATTGTTACAGTTAGTTTAGGGGATATGTCTCATGATTTTAATTTCTCTAAATTTCGTAGACAACAACATGATAAAGAATTGCCTAGTAAAGATGAAATTATTGGTCTTGCTTCTATTGTCGTGCCTCCTAATGATCCTTTAGAACAATACTTGCTAGACCATGAAAATGATATGTTTATGAATGAAACACAACTTGCCTGTTGAAATCCTAGGGGATCCTCCTCCACCCAAGGGTGATCCCGTGTTTGAGCTTAAACCATTACCTGATACTCTTAAATATTCTTATCTTGATGAAGAGAAGATATATCCTGTTAATATTAGTGCTAACCTTTCAGAGCATGAAGAAGAGAAATTATTGAAAACTCTGAAGAAGCACCATGCCGCTATCTAATATACTCTGGATGATCTTAGGGGCATTAGTCCCACTCTATGACAACACAAAATTAAACTGGAAAAAGATGCTAAACCAGTTGTTGATCATCAACGACAGTTAAAGATGAAAGAAGTGGTAAGAAATGAAATACTAAAGCTTCTGGAGGCAGGTATAATTTATCTTGTTGCTGATAGTCAGTGGGTAAGTCCTACCCATTGTGTCCCTAAGAAGGGAGGTATTACTGTTGCTCCTAATGATAAGGATGAATTGATCCCACAAAGAATTGTTACAGGTTATAGAATGGTAATTGATTTCCACAAATTAAATAAAACTACTAGAAAAGATCATTACCCTCTACCTTTTATTGATCAAATGCTAGAAAGACTATCTAAACATACACATTTTTGCTTTCTAGGTGGTTATTCTGGTTTCTCTCAAATACGTGTGTCAAAAGAGGATCAGGATAAGACCACTTTTACTTGCCCTTTTGGTGCCTTTGCTTATAGACGTATGCCTTTTGGTTTATGTAATGCACATGCTACTTTTCAAAGATGTATGACTGCTATATACTCTGACTTTTGTGAAAAGATTGTTGAGGTTTTCATGGATGATTTCTCCGTGTAAGGAACTTATTTTGATGATTGCTTTAGCAACCTTGATCGATTCTTGTAGAGATGTGAAGAAACTAATCTTGTCTTGAATTGGGAGAAGTGCCACTTTATGGTTAATGAAGGTATTGTCTTGGGGCATAAAATTTCTGAAAGAGGTATTGAAGTTGATAAAGCTAAAATTGATGCTATTGAAAGGATTTGTGTCCTAAGGACAACAAAGGTATAAGAATTTTCCTTGGTCATGCCAGTTTTTATAGGAGGTTCATTAAAGACTTCTCAAAAATTTCTAGGCCTCTGACTAATCTATTACAAAAGATGTTCCTTTTGTTTTTGATGATGATTGCGTAGAAGCATTTGAAATACTTAAGAAAGCCTTGATTTCTACACCTATTGTTTAGCCACCTGATTGGAATTTACCCTTTGAAATTATGTGTGATGCTAGTGATTATGATGTAGGTGCTATTCTAGGAGGAAGAGTTGATAAGAAATTGAATGTTATCCAATATGCTAGTAAAACTCTAGACAGTGCCCAGAGAAATTATGCTACTACTGAAAAAAAAATAACAGTTGTGTTCGCTTGTGATAAGTTCAGACCTTATATTGTTGATTCCAAAGTAACTGTTCACACTAATCATGCTGCTATTAAATACCTTATGGAAAGGAAAGATGCTAAACCTAGACTTATTAGAAGGGTTCTCTTTCTACAAGAATTTGATTTGCATATTATTGATAGAAAGGGAGCTGAGAACCCCGTTGCAGACAACTTGTCTAGGTTAGAAAATGTTCTTGATGACCCACTACCTATTGATGATAGCTTTCTTGATGAACAATTAGCTGTCATAAATGCTTCTCGTACTGCTCCTTGGTATGTGATTATGCTAATTACATTGTTGCTAAATTTATACCACCTAGTTTCACATACCAGCAAAAGAAAAAGTTTTTCTATGATTTAAGACATTAATTTTGGGATGACCCACACCTTTATAAAGAAGGAGTAGATGGTGTTATTAGACGCTGTGTACCTGAGAATGAACAGGAATAGATCTTACGCAAGTGTCATTGCAAGGCATATGTTGGACATCACGCGGGAGATAGAACTACACATAAGGTATTGCAATCCGGTTTTTTATTAGCCTACTCTCTTCAAAGATGCCCGTAAGTTTGTCTTGTCTTGCGATGAATGTCAAAGAATTGGTAATATTAGTAGACGTCAAGAAATGCCTATGAACTATTCACTTGTTATTGAACCATTTGATGTTTGGATCTTTTATTATATGGGACCTTTTCCTTCCTCTAATATGTATACACATTTTTTAGTTGCTGTTGATTACGTTACAAAGTGGGTAGAAGCTATTCCAACTAGAAGTGTTGATCGTAACACCTCTATTAAGATGCTTAAAGAAGTTATTTTTCCGAGGTTTGGTGTCCCTAGATACTTAATGGTTGATTGTGGTTTACATTTTATTCATGGTGCTTTTCATAAAATGCTTGCTAAGTACGATGTTAATCATAGAATTGCATCTCTATACCACCCACAATCTAACGGTCAAGTAGAATTGAGTAATAGAGAGCTTAAATTAATTTTGCAAAAGACTATTAATAGATCTAGAAAGAATTGGTCCAAGAAACTTGATGATGCATTATGGGCCTATAGAACTGCATATAAGAATCTTATGGGTATGTCTCCGTATAAATGCTTTATGGAAAAGCATGTCACTTACCTCTCGAACTAGAACACAAGGCATATTGGGCCATTAAAGAGCTCAATTATGAATTCAAACTTGCTGGCGAGAAGAGGTTATTTGACATTAGCTCACTTGATGAATGGAGAACCTAGGCCTATGAGAATGCCAGATTGTTTAAGGAAAAAGTTAAAAGATGGCATGACAAAATGATAAAAAAGTGTGAGTTTAATGTAGGTGATTATGATTTGCTATACAACTCTCATTTAAGATTTTTTTTTGCAGTCAAACTTCTCTCTAAATGGGAAGGTCCTTACATTATCGAGGGGGTCTATCATTCCAGTGCCATAAAAATCAACAATGCCAAAGGCACAAATCCGAAGGTGGTGAACGGTCAAAGAATCAAACATTATCTCTCAGGTAATCCCATAAATGTTGAAACCAATGTTATTGATAGTGTAACCCCGGAGGAGTATATAAGGGACACTTTCCAGAATGTTTCGGACTCCGAAAAGGAATAGGTATGCAGTACGGTAAGTAAACCAACTCCAAAACAGTTGTAATAGCATTTTTTCTCCGTTTTGGAATATTTGAAAAATTAGGAAAATAAGAAGTAGTCCGAAAGGGACACGAGGCATCCACGAGGGTCGAGGGTGCGCCCTACCCCCTGGGCGCGCCCCCTGCCTCGTGGGCACCTTGTGTGCCCTCCGAACTCCGTTTTCTTGCACGATACTTCTTTTGGTCGGTAAAAATTCATTATATAATCTCCCAAAGGTTTTGACCACCGTACCATGACAAAATCCTCTCCTTTTGTTTCGAGCTGTTTTTCTGATAGATCTAGATCACCATGACGTCTTCAAGCGCCCCCAAGGAGAAGTTTTTTGACAAGGTCATCAACCGTTACCTCGCGGAGGTGCTACAACACCCTCAAACCATTGAAATGCATGAGGGGTGCTGCACATCCGTGATGTTGAGGGACCAAGGAGGACTGGAAGCGTGGAGACAAGACTCGAAGCAATGGAGCAACAAGTTTTCAAGTGCCAAGGGATGGTGGAAAGCGGACTCAACGCCAACCACATGATGATCGCGGAGTTCACCAACAACCACAAGCTGGATGCCAAGAACATTAGGGAGACCATCTTCAAGCTTCACGAGAAAATCGAGCACCTCCAAGCCCAGATCTATGACCTGCAAAACCAAAACTGTGAGTATGAATATAGATTCAAGAGGATGAGTTTGGTTGCAGATTTGAGGATCCCGGAGACTCGATCATCCTTCTATAATGGTGTGCCTACGCCTTGGAAGATGGACGACAAGCCTACATCATCAACAACTCCATCATCACCACCTCTGGAGAAAGAGACATCAAAACATGGGTATGGGCACTCCCCTTGGCAACTGCCAAGCTTGGGGGAGGTGCCCAGGTATCGTATCACCATCACACTTCTATCTTTACCGTTTTTCTTAGTTCGATCCTTTTGGTTATATCTTGATCTAGTAGAATGAAGTTTTAGTTTGATCTAGCTTTGAGTTTTGTGTGTATCCGTGTCTATGTAATCAAGTCTGTGAGCTATATATATATTAAAGATTAGTTTTGAGTCGAGGGCTTTGCTATCTTGCTATGATATTGAGGGAATAAAAGAAAAAGAAAGAATAAAAAAATAAAAAGATCATATTGATCTTATGGAGAGTAATGACGAATGAAAGTTGTTGAGAGTTGACAAACATAGTTTTGGTCATCGTTGCAATTAATAGGAAGTAATAAAGAAAGAGAGGTTTTCACATATAAATATACTATCTTGGAGATATTTTATGATTGTGAGCACTCATTAAAATATGATATGCTAAAAAGTTGACGTTGGACAAGGAAGACAACATAATGGGTTATGTTTTCTTATATCCAAAATAAATTGTATTGTCATGGATCATCCAACATGTTGGGCTTGCCTATCTCCCTCATGCTAGCCAAATTCCTTGCACCAAGTAGAGATCCTAATTGTGCTTCCAAACATCTCTAAACCTAGTTTTGCCATGAGAGTCCACCATGCCTACCTATGAATTGAGTAAGATCCCTCAAGTAAGTTGTCATCGGTGCAAGCAATAAAAATTGCTCTCTAAATATGTATGAATTATTAGTGTGAAGAAAATAAGCTTTATACGAGCTTGTGATATGGAAGAAATTAAAGCGACAGACTGCATAATAAAGGTCCCTATCACAAGTGGCAATATAAAGTAATGTTATTTTGCATTAAGATTTTGTGCATCCAATCATAAAAGCGCATGACAACCTCTACTTCCCTCTGCGAAGGGCCTATCTTTTATTTTTGTCTTCTACCTTATACAAGAGTCAAGGTGATCTTCACCTTTCCTTTTTACACTTTATCCTTTGGAAAGCACTATGTGTTGGAAACATCCTGATATATATATATATATATATATATATATATATATATATATATAGGGAAAATCCATCCTACCACCCGGTGGTAGTTACCCCACATGTCTCATATACTACCATGTGGTACTATATATACTATTTTATTATTTTAAATATGTTCATATACTATATCTAAGATATTTCAAAGCAAGTTACATGAAAAAATTGCATATGGGCCCATAGTTTTTGTTATATTTGTAAAATACGTACATATTTATGCGTAAAAATGAGCATACTCAAAAATGGTACATACTACCTAAAAATTAGTATATATACTACCTAATCATTGTTATATACTACATACTACACATACATACTCTCGGTTCCGACAGATACTACATACAACATACAAAACGCAAGTGGTGGTAACTACCACTGCTTGTAGGAAACATTTGTCCTATATATATATATATATATATATATATATATCCAATTTGATGTGGGTTTTCATAAAGCATTATTGTTGACATTACCCTTGAGGTAAAAGGTTGGGAGGTGAAACTATTAGCCCCTATCTTTCTCTATGTCAGATTGAAACTTCATACTCATAAGTTTTGCATGAGTTAGCATTGTGGAAGACTAAATGATAGTTGAGTATGTGGACTTGCTGAAAAGATCTTATATTGACTCTTTCCAATGTTATGATAAATTGCAATTGCTTCAATGACTGAGATTATAGTTTGCTAGTTTTCAGTGAATTTCTAATTCATACTTTACATTGTGAATAGATTGTTACTTTAGCATAAGAAATCATATGACAATATAAATTGTTGTTCTAAGAATGATCATGATGCCCTCATGTCCGTATTTTATTTTATTGGCACCTCTATCTCTAAACATGTGCACCTATTTTTCGATATCGACTTCCGCTTGACGACAAGCGAGGTCTAAGCTTGCGGGAGTTGATACGTCCATTTTGCATCATGCTTTTATATCAATATTTACTGCATTATGGGCTGTTACTACACATTATGTCACAATACTTATACCTTTTCTCTCTTATTTTACAAGGTTTACATGAAGAGGAGAATGCTTGCAATTTGGAATTTCTTTGGAAAAGGAGCAAATATTAGAGACCTATTCTGGACAAATCCAAAAGTCCCGAAACTCCACGAAAATAAGTTTTGTAATATATTAAAAATATTGGGGGAAGAGAGCACCAGAGGGGGGCCACACACCGTCCACGAGGGTGGAGGGCGCGCCCTACTCCCCTGAGCGTGCCCCCCCTGCCTCAGGGGCCACCTGGCAGCCCCCCAATTCCCATCTTCTGCTATATGGTGTCTTTTGCCCTGGAAAAATCATAAGGAGGCTTTCAGGACAAAGCTTTGCCGTCTCAAGGCGGAACCTAGGCGGAACCAATCTAGGGCTCCGGTGGAGCTATTCTGCCGGCGAGACATCCCTTCGGGAGGGGGAAATCGTCGCCATCGTCATCACCAGCGATCCTCTCATCGAGAGGGGGTCAATCACCATCAACATCTTCACCAACACCATCTACCCTCAAACCCTAGTTCATCTTGTGTATCCGATCTTTGTCTCAAAACCTCAGATTGGTACCTGTGGGTTGCTAGTAGTGTTGATTACTCCTTGTAGTTGATGCTAGTATGTTTATTCGATGGAAGATCATATGTTCAGTTCCTTAATCCTATTCAATACCCCTCTGATTATGAACATGAATATGATTTGTGAGTAGTTACATTTATTCCTGGGGACATGGGAGAAGTCTTGTTATAAGTAATCATGTGAATTTGGTATTCGTTCGATATTTTGATGATATGTATGTTGTCTCTCCTCCAGTGGTGTTATGTGAACATCGACTACATGACACTTCACCATGATTTGGGCCTAGGGGAAGGCATTGGGAAGTAATAAGTAGATGATGGGTTGCTAGAGTGACAGAAGCTTAAACCCTAGTTTATGTGTTGCTTCGTAAGGGGCTGATTTGGATCCATATGTTTCATACTATAGTTAGGTTTACCTTAATTCTTCTTTCGTAGATGCAGATGCTTGCAAGAGGGGTTAATCATAAGTGGGATTCTTTTCCAAGGAAGGGTAGTACCCAAGCACCGGTCCACCCACATATCAAATTAACAAAGTAATGAACGCGAATCATATGAGCATGATGAAAACTAGCTTGACAGTAATTCACATGTGTCCTCAGGAGCGCTTTGCTTTATATAAGAGTTTGTCCAGGCTTGTCCTTTGCTACAAAAAGGATTGGGCCACCTTGCCGCACCTTGTTTACTTTTGTTACTTGTTACCCGTTACGGATTACCTTATCGACAAATTATCTGTTATCGATAATTTTAGTGCTTGCAAAGAATACCTTACTGAAGACCGCTTGTCATTTCCTTCTGCTCCTTGTTGGGTTCGTCACTCTTACTTATCGAAAGGACTACAATAGATCCCCTATACTTGTGGGTCATCATGCACCAACTTGTGCTCTAGCTATAGGCTACTTGTCTATCATTAATTACAGCATGCAACAACCTTTATTTAATCTTGTTCTCTCAATGGCCGCATGCACACGTAAGTCTACTACTTTTGAGCATTAATTATGGCATGAAGTTCCGGTTCCTCATGGTCAATGTGTAAATCTCAATATGTACAGTCTTTCAAGGACAGAGGGAGTAGGTTGAGCACTTGAGCGTGAGCGTGTGTGTTGCGTCGTGTGTTGTGTGCCGCATGGATGCATGAGTGTCGTGTGCGTGCATGTTCACGTGTGAGTGTTTCATGTTGCATGTATGCATGCATGCATGAGGCTTTTACTCCCTCCCATTGACATGTTCATATTTCAAGCTTCATTAAACATTGCATGCAAGAATTAAGAGAAAACTAACCAATGCATGTAAAAGTTCTGGTCATTTGTTCCTCACGCATGCATTCCAATTAATACGTTCGTAAACACAATTTTATTGAGAAAACAAGCCCATTATTGAGTACTTTTGGAAAAAAAAATCTTCGGGCACTCATCATTTACTAGTACTACCTTGGTTGATGATTTTTTATTGACCTGTATATAAAGCTTCGTCCTGGTTTAATGTCCCCTTCGTAATTTTGACCATAAATTTAACTAATAAAGTGTCAATGCATGTCATAAAAAACTGTCATTAAAAACTATGTTCAAATACGAATCCATTGATATGATTTTTGGTGAAATGCATTAACATTTTTTTAGTTAAATAGATGGTTAAAATTTGACACAAAATACTACTAGTACTCCTACATTATTGGCGCCGGGTTCCTTGGCCAATGTTTCATCTTGTTGGACAGGATGAGAGTAGAGGCATAGGGATACTGTAGATAGGAAGTCTTGACGATCCATTATTCCCCATCTCAGACAGAGAGAACTATTCAACTATTCTTCACAGTGAAGTGATAATACACGCTGCAGCAGATGGGACACTTAATTAGTAAGCTAAATCAGCCTTACCCAGTACTGCCATCATGTTTGCCAGTAGAGCATGCTTCCGCAAATACGCCTACACACCTCTCTCTTCCATTAACTGGCATATGGCACCTCTTGAGGTAGACCCACATGTCATCATCTTAACTATTTACACTCCGAAGGATGGTATATCCTGGTAGTAGTACTAGTAGAAATGAGATTTAATGCAATTTCTTCCCTGTCTTTCCCTCTTCTTCCTCCTGTCTTCTTCTTCCTGCTCTCTTCCCCATTGTCGGCCGCACACCATTTTCCCCCACTCACTGCTTGCCCGCCCGCGCCATCTTCCTTGGTATCTCGTGCGTACCATATCCCCCGCTCACTGCTCGGCCACACAGGCCATCTTCTTCGCACGCCCGCCTGAATCCACTTTCCTGCATGCTCGCAGGCACCGAAACCCCGATCACTCAGTGCCCTAAAAACCCTATGGCAGAACCGACTGACACACAGAGCCGCGATTGGAATTCCCTCCCTGATGTTCTCTGGGAGTAGATCTGTAATCGTATGGACCTGCTTAGCACCGTCCATCTCGCCGCATGCTTGATGTCTTTGTACCGTCTACTCGTCTGCAACCGGCGGGCCCTTTTCAAGACACCCTGCTTGCTGATGCCCAATCCTCGCGGGTGGCCCAGACACCGACTTGACGATCCTACGGAGGTTGCCATGGTGCCCCTCAACATGTTACCACTACCCGTCTACCTGTCCTTCATGCGCGGCCACTACTGGGCAGGCATGAAGGCCAATTGGGTCGTCCTCATCCACCAATCCGGTAGTCCGTGGTGTCTCGTGGATATCTACACCCAGCGAGAGATCACCCTTCCATCATTGGATACCACCGCCATCGAGCCTCGCGGCTCCTGCCTACGGCGCACGAGACGCATCGAGCTTTTGGTGCGGCCTCCTTTTGCTGAAGGTTGTAATCTGTGAACTGCCCACACCATCAGAAGACTACATGGATTATAAGCTCATTGCCTTGTTCGACATGGGATTAGTCTATCTGGAATTCGGTCGCCATACATGGTTATGGCTCATCGTCAATCCTGTTGAGCCTCCATTTCTGACTGATGCTATAGTGCATGATGGCATCATGTACGCGGTCGACGCACAGATTTACTGCCTATACTGGTGGAATCTGTCCTTGTGTAATTGTTCTATCTCATGTCATATTTACCTTGTGAATAAGACTGCCTGTTGATTGTTACAAATTTAGAACAGATAGTATGTCTAAACCACATCATTGCTATATGTTTCTCTCATTTCCTAGATTTTTATGAGCACACATGTTATTGTTAGAGTTGATATGAGAACATTTGGCATCTAATGATTGTTAGAATAGATATTATGAGTATAACCTCATGACTGCTATATGTTCCTCTCATTTCCAAGATTTTTATAACCACGCATGTTATTGCTTAGAGTTGATATGAAAACAGCAGTAAGTGCTATGGTACAATATGAGTAGGCCCTGTCATAGCTGTTTTCCTCTCATTGTTACATGATGTTTGAACCATGACATATTGCTAGAATATGAAAGCCATTAGCTTATTCTTTTTAACTTGGGGTATGGTTATGACCACGGCATTGCAATTCTCTGTCTATGATATGTGTCACTGTTATAGTAATCTTAATTCCACACATACTCTGAAAATGATTGTATATTTTTGTCCTTTTGGTCTCCAATTTGATTTGTTGCAGCAGACGCAAATGCGTTGGCCTTCATGATTCCAGGACCTGGAATCATACCATTCAATGGGTGGTGGTTTATCGCTCCTTCAATAGACGGCGGTCATTTGATGCTCATTCACACGTATCAAATTGACCAAACCATTTCATCAAACCACATGCAGCACAATGCCTGGGGCGTGTTGTGACTGTGATGTCTATGGCTCCTTCGTGTTCGAGAAAGATCCCAGCTCCGTTGGGCCAGGCGTATTCAACTAGAGGCGGGTTTACAGCCTCGGCAACCACTCCATGTTCCTCGGGCTCAATTATCCGATCATCCAACCAATCATCGATCATACCACCGGCAATGATTACCATGCTATGCAACTTCCATTCTCCAGGGGAAACTCTGTTTACACATCGTACCATGGGTTTCATGAATCACCATATCCAGAGATTCATCGACATAGCTTGTTGCCAGGTAATATTCAGTGTGTGAACGGCATCAAGCTTCCATGCGATGAATGGCTTCTACAAACCCGACATGCGGCGATGTGGTTCATGCCAACAACAAATATGCATAACTTGATTCGTACTGATATCTAGACTGAGCCATGTATCCTGCTGCCGCAGCATGACCCCTTTTGTTGGATATAATGTACTATATATATATATATATATATATATATATATTTATATGAACTTCCCGAGTAACGCGCCTAACCTTCCCCGAGTAAAAGGTTGAACTTCACCTAAAAAGAGTCCAAATGGAGCTTGCGATATACCGTTGGAAAGCTATGAATACCAGTATGATGACTCAAGTTTAATTTTTGGCAAAATTTAAGCAGTTTAAGAGCAGTTTTGAAAACCGTTTTTCCTTCATACAAAAAATGTGAATTGTATTTTCGATCGCATTTCTAAACCATTTATCGGAATGACGCAAATAATATGGCGTTGGAAAGCTGCTCCAAAACTGCCCCTTCCACATGTTGAAAGTTTTCTCTAATTCCTTATGGTTAAAGAGTAATTTAGAAAATCATAAAATTTCGCAAACCAAACAGCCGAGTTCGTATTTTCGATGGCATTTCTAAACAGCTAATCCAATTGAGGCAAATGATATGGCGTTGGAAAGCTTATGAAAGTGTGCTATTTTTTCATGTTGAAAGAGTTTCCTAATTTTGAATGGTTTAAAAGAAATTTAGAAAACAATAAAAGTTCTAGCGCATTTGTATTTTAGAGCTAATTTTTTATCTGTATGTCTGAATGCAGCAAATGATACGGTGTTGGAAAGCTTGAGGCAATGCGAAACTTTTTTGTATGTATTATTTCTCCCAATTCTTTATGGTTTTAAGACAGTCCCGAAAATGGAGAAAAACATATTTTCGCCGTATTTTCTACAAACTTTAGCGGAATGGCGTAAATAATATACCGTTGAAAAGCTACGGAAAATACGAAACTTTTTCATATTGAAAGTTTTCTCAGATCCTGACTGTTTGTAAGTAATTTCAAAAATGGTGAGATCATTCGTTTTGCCTTTATCACGAAACAGATTCTTCGAAAATGCACCGCGTGAAGAACTTGAACTTCTCGGCATGTTTACTTGAACTTCACTCTGTTTTTCACGTGCTTTTTTTGCTTGTAGATCTCCATCCACTGCTCGTAGCTCTCCATCCACTCACCGGAATTGAGCAAGTGATATACCGATGGAAAGCTACTGTAGACACGCAACTTTCCCGTGCTGATCATTTTTTCATACTCGCGACGGTTTTAAAAGTTTTTCATGTGAAATTCATTCAGTGTAGTAGTTGAACTTCCTGCTGTTTTCACGTTGAACTTCTGTGACGTATTTTCATTTGTAGTTTTTCTCATCCATTCGTTAGTGTTACACAAATGATTTTCCTTTTGAACAAACGTTTCTCACAATAAATTTTTTAACGTTTTCCGACGAGGATTTGAACTTACGCAAATGATATTCCTGTCGTTTTGAAGTAATTTAGAAAATGACAAGATCATGATTTCTGCCTTCATCGCGAATGGAAATGCACTGCTTGAAGTAGTTGAAGTTCTCAGACATGTCTGTTTGAACTTCACTTTGTCTTTGACATGCTATTTTTTGACGTGCTATTTTTTGCACTGCGTGAAGTAGTTAAACTTCTGGGGCATGTATGTTTGAACTTCACTCTGTTTCACTTTATTTGTATTTTTCCTATATGAAATACACACCATGTAGTACGTGAACTTCCGGTTGTTATCACTTTTGAACTTCTCTCTGGTTTGAGAGAATTATTTTCAAACACAAAAACAACATATTTTTTTATGTATTTTGGACATCTAAACACACGGTAAACCTCTCTCACAAGAATTTTTTGAACTTTTCCTCACCGAGCAATTGAACTTCTAGCAACCATTCCTTTCCTTTATGAG
Organism: Aegilops speltoides; assembly: GCA_021437245.1. Classification (NCBI taxonomy): domain Eukaryota; kingdom Viridiplantae; phylum Streptophyta; class Magnoliopsida; order Poales; family Poaceae; genus Aegilops; species Aegilops speltoides. The sequence continues at coordinate 233,338,016 of CM038144.1, forward strand.
TTGTTTTTAAAAGTGCAAAAAATGGCGTTGTGTTTTTTATTTTTTCAACAGGTAAATCCTAGGTTTTAATAAACTCTGAACTTCTTTGTTATTTTAATTTGAACTTCACCTTTTTATATTTTGAGTAAAGAATTGTATTCAATTTTTATACGGAAAAAATCTTAGTTTTGTAATAAACATTATACAAAGACATTGCTATTTCGAACTGAACTTCTTGGTTTATTCGTTAGCAATGGGAAAATTTTAAGTTTTTGTGATAAATATTGAACTGCCCCATTTTCTGAAATTGAACTTCCTGGTTTATTATTTATTATCAAGGAAAATCTAATTTTTTTCATATACATTAACTATTGTATTTTTTAAATTTGAACTTCTTGATTTTTTCAATTTGGACTTCTTGGTGTTATTCACTTGTAACGAAAAAATGCTAATTTCGTAATAAACATCATTCAACTTCTTAGATATTTTCGAACTGAATTTCTTGGTAAACATTATGAGAAAAATCTGTATTTCTTATAGACATTGAACTTCACCATTTTTTAAATTTGTACTTCTTAATTTTATTTGTAAGTAATGGGGAAAATCCTTTTTTGAACTTTCTCGGGCAGGTCACTTGAACTTCGAGCAAACAAATTTTTCATCAAGACAACCATCACAAATTCATTGCCGTTTGAGAGCAGTATTAAAAATGGTAAAAACTACATCGTTTTCCTTGTTTTTAACATGTAATTGAAGGTTGGACGTCTCGCACTTGAGATCTCAAACTTCACCAGGAGGAGCACGTGAACTTCTTGCAACAAACCTTTGAAGCTTTTAATTTTCTATGCTTATATATTCTTATCTGAAATGCATTTCGTGTAGTAGTTGAAGTTCCCGCTGTTTTCACCTTGAACTTCTGTCATGTATGTTTGTTCAACCTCTCACGAGAATTTTTGAACTTCCTCAGGCCGAGCACTGGAACTTCTAGCAACGAAATTTTAGCCTTTGCATGAACGTCCCGCTGTTTTCACCTTGAACTTCTATCACATATTTTCGTTCAACCTCTCGCACAAGAATTTTTGAACTTTATCGGGCCGATTACTTGAAATTCTAACAACAAAACTTTTAGCCTTTGCTTGTTCCTTTTTTTCATACAAAATGCACACAATGTAGTACATGAATTTCTGGCAGTTATCAACCTAAACTTCTCTCTGTAATGTGAAAATATCTGAGTTTTTATAGGCATTGAACTGCTCTACCTTTTTTATTTGAACTTCATTGAGTAGTTTTTAGAAATGTGAAAGCTGGAGGTTTCTTAGAAACATCGAAGTTGTTCGTTATTTCGAATAGAACTTTATTATTTTTTATATTGAACTTCTTTCGTTTCTTAAACTTCCGGAGTTAACATATTTATGGGCGAGCTTTCTTTTCTTCTTATTTTTCATGGCGTGTATGTTTTGTGTTCTTTTTCTCCTTTGTTGGACTTCTTTTTGTTCTAGTATTTGAATTTACTTGGGCTTCTTTGTTTTGTAGTTTTTCAATTGAAACCAACATATACTAGTTTTTTTGCATCCATACATATTGTTGAACTTTAGGAAATGATACATAACAAGAAACTGTACAACATGATGTTTTAGACTAATAAATATCGTACTGCTCAATTATTTAAGGTGTAACTTCTAGGTCTTATTTTTAAAATAGGGAAAATATTTTTTTTATAAACTTTTTGAACTGCTCAGTTTTTTCAATTTGACCTTCTTGGTATTGTAATAAAGATTGAACTTCCCCATTATTTAAATTTGAACCTCTAGGTCTTTTTGTAGAACAGGGAAATTCCATTTTCTCATAATTTTTGAGGTGCTCTATTTTTAAATTTGGCCTTCTTGCATTCTACTTTAGTAACAGAAAAAATCCTAATGTAGTAATAAGCATTTGAACCGCTCCATTATTTGTATTTGAACATCTTGGTTTATTATTTAGTAACCGGAGAAATCTGGCTTTTGTAATTAGCATCGAACCGGCCCGCTATTTAGATTTGAACCTGTAGGTCTTTTAAACAAGGAAATTCCATTTTGATAAAAAAATTGAACTGCTCTGTTATTTTAACTTCACCTTCTTGGGTTTTTTTAAACATCAAAAATTGCCAAAAATGCCTGAGTTGTTCTCGGGTCGTGATGAACTCACGATGGCCGTGAAAGTATTTCAAAAACATTCGAGTTTTTAATTAAATATCAAACTTCTCCATGTTTTAAAATTGAACTTCTTGGTTATATTCTTTAGTAACGAGGAAAAATGAGTTTTAATGTACATTGAATTACTCTGTTTTTTAAAATTGAACTTCTTGGTTTAATCTTTTTTACCTGGGAAAATCCAAAGTTTTTTAAAAAACGGGGAAAATATTTTTAAAACTTTTTTTGTTGTTCCCTTATTTTTAATTTGAACTTATTAGTTATTCTTTCGAACGAGAATCGGAGGTTTTTATAAATTTCGAACTTCTCTGCTATTTTAATTTGAACTTCTTAGATTTATTCTTTAGTAACGAGGAAAATCGAGTTTTTTGAACTTCTTTGTTTTAAAATTTTGAACTTCTTGTTTTTATTTTTTAATAATGTGAAAAATCCAATTTTTTATTGACATTGAACTTCATCATTTTTTTAATTTGAACTTCTTAGTTTTATTGGTTAGTAACAGGGAAACGCCTTTTTTATATAAACAATGATACCGCGCCGTGATTTTTATTTGAACATCTTGTTTTTATACAATGGGGAAAATTAGTTTTTATACAATCTTTTTGAAATGCTCCTTTTTTTAATTTGAACTTCTTTGATTTTTTTTACAAAAGGGGAAATCCGTTATAATGGTTTTTGAACAATTTTTTTGAACTTCTTGCTCAAATTTTTTGAACTTCCAAATTTGTCTTTTAGATATTAAAAACTTCATTTTTTTAACGTTGACCTGCTTTGGTTTTTAAATTCGAACTTCTTATAGAATTTTGTCGCGACATTTTTTGCATTTCGATGAAATGGCCTAGGCGTTCCCTTTTTTCATTTGATGATTTTTCTTTTGTATGTGGTACACGTGAACTTCGGAATTTCTGAAACAAGAACTTCGCGTGCTATTAATTTCAAGAGTTTTCTGTTTTCATTTTTGTTCGTACTTTTAATTTCAAGAGTTTTCTGTTTTCATTTTTGTTCATACTTTTTCACATGTGTTTTGGAAGAACCACCCTGGTTGTAAGAATTTTTTTGCTTTTGCTTTTAATTTGAACTTCTATGCTTTATGTGTATTGTGTTTGTTTTGCCAAAAATTAACTTTTTGTGGGTCATTATTTAACAAAATGTGAGCTTCTACCCAAATATAAGTACATTTTTCTCCAAAGCGGATTATAAGTGCTCAGTGTAGAGGGGTTCACATAAGGAAGAGTTGCGGAAGCAAACAGAACACATTGGACCTGAACGCAGAATGAAGAAGATCAACACAACAGTACTAATTACTGCAGAAAATTGTGGTATCCATTTTTTTGACGTACTGGATACTTCCAATACATGACCTTTCCACACAATAATATATGAACTTCTCGGAACATAAATTTCATTGAGCACTTTTCTACACACAGAACATACATGAAGGAGGTTGAAGATGTGCACATGGGATGCATAAATATGTGGGAAAGTTTAGTAGTACTAACTAGCATCAACATGTGGGAAAGTTTAGTAGTACTAACTAGCACACGGAAATAACACCTATTGGAAAGAGTTTTTTTAGCAAACTCAGAACATACTTCAAGCATTCCTAGTGTGGCCTTCGAACAGGGTTACAATAGTCAACGGCTTAGTGATTTGCATTTCCAAAGAACAAAAAAGAGAAATGATGTATCTAAAATACTGCAATAGGTGTTAAAAAATTCGACAGTAATAAAGGTGAACTTCATGTCTTTTTTGTTCTGAACTTGTCTTATGTTTTTTAGCACCTAAAATTGAACTCCTTTGATTAATCATCAACCAAATGGAAAACCTTATAAAATGAAAAAGCCAACTCTCATGGGCATAACAACAAACACGCGTAGTGCACTTAGTTAAAACATAATATATCCAGTTTTTTACCTTCTCGCAAGATCTGTCCTTGCATCACAGTAGCAAGTATAATTGGGACAATTTGCGGAAGCTGGTAGCTGGACCTTCGAAGAGGACGAGCGCCTGCAAGGCGGCCACCTAGAGAAGAAAACGGACAGGGAAGGGAACGTGAGGGAGGACGCGGTCGTGGATGCATCGTGCTCGAGGATGGATGAGCTCGCCGGAGACAGCACCGCCTCCATGAGCATGAGATGCGTCCTGAAGGAAGCGTCATGCTACTATTGCACGAAGTGGACTGCAGCGACCCCTTGACACATGCGCGAGGATGAGTGAGCAGCAGGACGGGCCGGAGGTATTGGCTGGGAAGCGGAGGAGCACAATCGAACGGCGGCGACAACCGGAGAAGGACAGGGACACATGCATAGCTTGAAGTTCTATCGCCAGACGGACCGATGCAGCAAGAGCCAGGTCGCAGCGGTGGTGCAGAGGCAGGTCAGCGGCTATAGAAGTTGTGGGCAGCGGCGGGCGGCATTCGGAGGCGTGTGATGGGAAGGTGTTGGGCGCCGGAGTGGGGGCCGGCAATGGCGGGAGGCGCGTCGGGACCCAGGGCCGGCGGCGCGCCAGGAGGAGCTGGGGCGGTGGCCTCGCCGGAGGTGTCTGGCGGCGCGCGCCGGAAGAGGTGAAGCGGCGGCCTCGCGACGGAGGTGTCGGCGTTAGTGCGCCGGAGGAGGCGGGCGGCAGACGCTCGACAGAGGCGTGGCGGCGGCGTTGCGCCCGGAAGGAGGCGGGGGCGGGAGGCGCACAGGGCGGCCGAAGGTCGGCTGTGGGGGGAGGTGGGCGATGGGGAGTGACGCGATAAGGTTCGGGGCCCTTGGCCTATTTTCTGTTAGCTCGCTCGATCTCAGTAACATCCTTTCGGGCCCTTATAGGGCCCCGTGATCCAAATAACTATTCTAATCCCAGGATTAGAATAGTGATGTCCTATATATATCAACACTATTCTGATCACAACCTGAACTGCCCCGCTAGTAGTACGTTGAACTTCCCTGTGAACTAGGTTGAACTTCCGCCAACATTGCCCAAATGGGGCTTGCGATATACCGTTAGAAAGCTATGGGCACCAGTATCATGACCAACTTACATTTTTGGAAAAATTTAAGCGGTTTAAGAGCAGTTTTGAAAACCGTTTTTTCTTCACACAAAAAACGTAAATCATATTTTCGATCGCATTTCTAAACCGTTTATCAGGATGAGGCATATAATATGGCGTTGGAAAGCTGATGCAAAACCGCTCCTTCCACATGTTGAAAGCTTTCTCAAATTCCCTATGGTTAAAGAGTAATTTGAAAAAAACATAAAATTTCGTAAATCGAACAGCTGAGTTCGTGTTTTCGATGTCATTTATAAACGGCTAATCCAATTGAGGCATATGATATGGCGTTGGAGAGCTTATGAAAATGCGCTACTTTTTCATTTTGAAAGTTTTTTCTAATTTTGAAAGGTTTAATAGTAATTTAGAAAACGGTACAAGTCCTATCGAGTTCGTATTTTCGAGCTCATTTTTTAACCGTGCGTCCGAATGCAGCAAATGATATGGCATTGGAAAGCTTGAACAAATGCGAAACTTTTCTATATGTCTTTTTTCTCCCAATTCTTTGTGGTTTTAAGCCAGTTTCGAAAATGGCGAAAAATGTATTTTTGCCGTATTTTATACAACTTTATCGGAATGGCGCAAATAATATACCGTTGAAAAGCTACGGAAAATACGAAACTTTTTCATGTTGATTGTTTTCTCTGATTCCTAGCCGTTTTCATGTAATTGTGAAAGTGGCGAGATCATTCGTTCTGCCTTTATTGCGAAACTGATTCTTCGAAAATGCACCGCGTGAAGAACCTGAACTTCTCAGCAACGTGTACTTGAACCTCACTCTGTTTTTCACGTGCTTTTTTGGCTCACAGCTCTACACTCACTCACCGGAATTGAGCAAGTGATATACCGATGGAAATCTGTTGTAAACGCGCAACTTTCCTGTGTTGATCATTTTTTCATACTCGCGACAGTTTTAAAAGTTTTTCATCCGAAATTCATTCAGTGTAGTAATTGAATTTCCTGCTGTTTTCACGTTGAACATCTGTTGTTTTCACTCTGACGTATTTTTAATAATGAGGAAAATCTGAGTTTTCTATAATCATAGAACTTCTCCATCTTTTTAATATGGCCTTCTTGGTTTTGTTTCTTAATCATTTTTTATGAATAAAAATATTTTAAGACACCAAAACAGCATTTTTGTGTGTGTTTTTGCATTGGTTTGCACATTAAACCGCGTCATCTTTAGAAATTGAAGTTCTCCTTTTCTTTTTATTTTCTTTCAACATTGTTTAGCACGTCGAACCACGTCATCCTTAGAAATTGAACTTCTCCTTTCTTTTTATTTTCATTCAACATTGGGTTGCACGTTGAACCGCTTCATCTTTAGAAATTGAACTTCTCATTTTCTTTTTGTTTTCTTTCAACATTGGTTTACACATTGAACCGCGTCATCTTTAGAAATTGAACTTCTCTCTTTTTGTTTCTTGCATGTTTTACCTTGCATGTTTAAATTTATTTTGTACTTGCTGAGATAACACACTTGACCTTCTCGAACACAACATTTTGACCTTCGCAAAACATAAATTAAAGCCAAACTTTTGACCTACAAAGCATGTATAATTTTCTCCACTTTTTCAAGAATAAGCATTGAATCGCCCCATTAGTTTGACTTGAACTTCTATTGCACATGAATAAGATGTTGAAAACACGCAACTTTCCTGCTCCGTTATTTAAATTTGAACTTCTAGTTTTTTAAGAAACGGGATTTTTTTTAACTTTTTTACTTGTTCCTTTTATTCTAATTTGAACTTCTACTTTTTTATAACAGGGATTTTTTTTCATAAATTCTTTTGAAATGTTCCTCTTTTTAATTTGGACTTCTCCGTTTTTTTACAAATGATAAAAATCCACTTTTATAATGGTTTTTGAAGTACTTTTTTATTTGAACTTCTTGTTTAATTTTTTTTGAACTTATTACACTGACCGGTCTCCATTTTCCTCATACTAATGCTCATGTGCACAACATGCGTGCGCACATAGAAGAATTATAGGCAGCCACACACTGATGTTGCTGGACACCTACTATTGCTTTTTCCCTTCATTTAATATACACATTGAACCATATAGGTTGTTAGGATGAACTTCTGTCTTTCTACTCCAGAGAAGAGCGGTGCATCAGTGAGTAATGCAAACTACTGTGCATCATGAGGCCCCAAAATATGGATACAAAATTTTGACAACGAATGAATTGCTCGACATAATAGGGAGGGCTGCTCTTTTTAAATGAAACTGATGAGATTTTTCATTTTGCAATCAGGTGGTGTCATTGATAAGGACACGGCTGCCTACAGATCCTCTCGGACGATTGAAATTGAAGAAGAGACATCAGCTGTAGAAGTTTACCTATCTGAATCATTACTACAAGCCAACAAGTCGATGTCCATCAGCAGAAGACACTACAAAAAAAATACACTTCTGTGATGATACGTGTTTGTCAGAGTAGGTCGTCGTTTTTTGTCATGCATGTACATCCATGACAAATTTATGACAGAATCAAGATAGTCATACCTGTGCTGTCGTAGAAGTGTTCCATGACATTACTAAAATTATCATCACGGGAGTGTCCACTTCCATGACGATAAATCGCGCGTCACAGAAGTGCTTTCGTCAAGGGTGACCGACACGTGGCATCCACCATAATGGAACACTGTTAAGCTATCGGGTCAGGTAAAGGCCCAGGTAAAGGCCCATAAGATTTTTGTGTGCCATAATGGGCCGGCCCAGGTAAAGGCCCACAAGATTCTTGCGGATCATAATGGGCCGGCCTGGCTAAAGGCCCACGAGATTTCGCCGACATTAATGGGCTGACCCAGCTGTAGGCACACAAGATTTTGAGGACCCTAGTAGGCCGGCCCAATAACTGGTGCCATGTTTTGGGCCAAATGCCGTCCCATATTAGATCCGGTCCATTAATGGCCGGCCATGTTCCGGGCCTAATAGTGGCCCATATGAGATCCGACCCGTTAAAAGCCTACCACGTTCTGGGCCAAATTACGGCCCAGATCAGGTCCGACCCTTTAAGAGGCTTTGGGCTCAATTATGGCCCATATCAGATTCGGCCCCTTCAACTGGACACTATGGTTTTGGGCCCACTTGCTAAAGGCCCACTTAGTAATTCGGCCTGATATTAGTTTTGGCCTGTTAAGGGCCCGTTTAACATTTCGGCCCTATACTAATTTCGGCCTGTTAAAAGCCCGACACATAGTTGGGCCTAACTATGGCCCGGTTTACATCCGACCTGCTCGCAGCCGATATCTAATTGGGCCAAACAAGGACCGAGACAATTTTGGCCTATTAAAAGCCCGTGATTTGATTCGCACAATCATGGGTCGGGGTTCATTTCGGGCTGCTGCCGGCCCGTTAGCTATTCGGCACATTTCAGGCCCAACCTACATCGTGATTGCATGACGGCCCGATTATGTACCGTAATTTTACAGTTTGGCCGGTTTACTACAAAGACAGGATATATTTATACAGTAAAATAACTGCATCATCGTGAATAAGAAAAAACCTAGACTATACAAAAAAGAAATTACAGCATATTACATCCACTGGGCATCAAAGTTTGCCACTATGATAATAAAGCACAAGCAAACAGCAGATTACATACACTGGGCATCAAAGATCGCCACCAGTGCAAATAAACATGCCGACAAAATAATATACAAAACCGACAGCACTTCAATAGAGTTCAAGAAAGGTTAGCCTCATTGGGAGGTGCGGTATAGCGGTGAGCAAGATGATGAGACTGCACTTGTTCAACACTTATATCTTCCTCACTCTGAAAGATAAACAAGTAGACAGATGACAGGTTTTGCACATAAAAGTATCAGTGCTGACAATTCATCACATTTCTTACTGACGAATAAAGTGACACAGTTTAAAATTGCATTAACACAATATGGTATTGTTCAGGTCAAGACATGGCAGGAAATGACATTGTGAAGGAGTTGGCAGCTTCACGACACCACTGGATTACAGATCAAGAACTCATAAGTATCAATGGTTAGTGTGCTATCAATTTATCCCATTTCAGATTGGCAAATAAAGAGACGGTTTAAATAATACTCCCTCCGTCCGGAATTACTTGTCATCAAAATGGATGTGTCTAGAACTAAAATACATCTAGATACATCCATTTCAATGACATGTATTTTCGGACGGAGGGAGTAGTAGAATGATATGACATTATTCATAGTTAAGACATTGCAGAATATGACATTGTGCTGTAGTGGGTAGGTTCACCACACCACTGGATTACGGATGAAGAACAGAAGCATACATGAAGTGCAAAAGAAGATCACTTGCTCTGTATAGTTTAATTTACAAGGTATGAAGAAGGAACTTGGTTGTACAATTGAAAATTTAAATTGAGAAAGGACAAACTTTTGTTTATGAACTACATAATAAACTTTAAACATGCAATTTGGTGCAAACACCAAGAATAAACATTTATTCTTGATCATGCCTAACCAAATATATACAACAAAGTTTGAAGGCTTGAGATGGAAAAACTTACATTATTGGTGAAGACAGGCTCTATAAAGGCCTTGTCCATGCTGATGGGGGGGGGGTGGCAATTCAAGAAGTTTACCATAGAATCTTCTTCATAAGCATTGCCTTTGTTCTACATTTTGTTAAGAGTAAATATAGATGTGATAATATACGAAAAAATGGAGAATATTTAAGATAAGATGAAGAGTGATGCTGCATAACTAAGTAGCTATAAATGTAAGTCAATGACACAGCAAAAGGTACAACCAAGAGCAATGCACAGCTAAACTTCTTGATTACCAACATTATGGTAAGAGTAAATATAGATCGATGTGTAGAAAATGGAGGGCAAAGGAAAATAAGCTGCAGAGTGATGGTACATGAACAACTACTGTCATTATAAGTACATCGATAAAGGACAACATGTACTTACAAGAACAATGCAGAGCTAAAAAACATTGGCATTGGATATATTCTACACTAATGTAACCATTCATATATATCGATAATTTGGGCGAACAATTGATAAGCAAGCTATCATGCATATACATCACATAATGAACTAGGTATGTATGCAAGTACAGTGATACTGAGGATAATGGTACTAACAAGAGAAAAGCAGCGGCAACATATTTGCGATATCCACGTCGTTCTTTTCAAACCGAATTCTTCTTGAGCAGATTTCGCAAAAAGATCCATAAGGCACATGCGGAAAAGTAGAAGTTCAAATTGTCATGTGATTTCATAGAGAATACCTCATCCTGGGAACGAGAACAGTGCATAACAAGGTTTTTCCATTCAATGTCTTCTAAATTTAGCACATGAGACTTCACCGGAAATTCGTTTATAGACTTGCCAGCAAAGTGTGATTTCCTCAGTAACACCGATACTACTGCAATGCTTCCTTGAAAAGCACAAGCAAGCTTTGCTCGTCATGACTATCCAGATTGACCCTCGCCTAGTTACAACAATGTAATGTAAATCATTGATGTATTCAATCAGCAGAAAACAGGAAAATAATAACCATGAATAATAGCACTTACACGTAAGTTGGACAGGAAGATGTGAAAATGGTGTTTGTCTTCACAATAATCTTCACATGATGGGAATATATGCATGTAGTCCCTAACAATATTGAAAGCATTGTCTTTTAAACTGGGAATAAATGGAATGGGGTTCCAATCTTTAGGAATTGGCCGTCTCTGCAGTTGGGATAGGTCTTCGGCCGGTGGACTTGCTGTACTTTTTGCTGGAGTGTGATTTTTCTGTGGTAAAGCTGGTGCTATGGCAAATGAAATCGGTATACCTTTTGTTGGAGTGTAGGTCCTGTGTGGTGGGGCTAGTGGTGTGGCCAGTGAAGTATGGGTACAGTCTGCTGGAGTCGGTCCTACGTTTTGTATCACTGGTTGTACAGCCAATATAAGTCGGGTGCTGTCTGATTTCTCCGGCACCACCATGTTTTTCAAGGACTTTGCTGGTGCTCCTTCAGGTTCGGCAATCACCCTCTTCCTTTTTGATGTCTGATGCACAAGAACAACATTTGAGTGGAAAAACATGGTATGATGACAGATGGAATATGTATTGATAATGGATGGGCATGGCATCTCGACATATATGATGAGTAAACTCAGCAGATGGCGGTGCAACAAAGTAGAAGAAATGCAAGACAACATATGCAAGATACCCGCAATCAATAAAACATTGCCAAATTAGAACAAGCACCTTGATGGGTGAACAGGACAGGCCATCTGCCTTTGACTCCTCGAGGTTAGAATAGTCATTAGGATCATATTCTGAACAAGAGTCAACATGTGGGGAGCGTATGAGTTTCATTGCATCCAGAATGGCACTCAATGCCTTGGTGCTAATTTTGTAAGTCATTGCAGTGTTTAGCTTCAAGAGTGGACTGCTGCTAGTGCGACACAAAGCAGCTACACAGATCATAGTGTAGATATAAGGGGAAAACCTTAAGCATTAGAGTAAAATCAGCAAAGTGGAACTTGCTGGAATATATGTGCTAGTATTGCCGGTACGGCTAGAAAGGCTTCGGATATCAGCTCTCTTCAAGTGAAGGTGCGGTACTGTTAATATCAGTGTAGCTCTCAAAGGCGACACAACTCCCCACATTTCCTTCCTATTCTTATAGGATTCAAGTGGCCAGGCCACTACAAATCCTATTCCTATCTTTACAAGATCCTACGAATCAAAGAGGCTCAAAGTGTCCATCACAACCGACCATATAGACCTCTACACTGCAAATGTCCCTGCTCATCTTCAGTACAAGGAACATACTGTACTACTATCATACTCCCTCCGTTCCAAAATATAAGTCTTGGTAGAGATTTCCACTATGGATCATATACAGATGTATCTAGATACATTTTAGAGTGTAGATTCACTCATTTTGCTCCATATGTAGTCCATGGTGGAATCTGTAGAAAGACTTGTATTTAGAAACGGAGAGAGTATATATTAAAGAAAAACGGAAGAGGAACATGGTAAAGAAGAGCAAGCAGATTTTGGATAATAAAATGTTGGTTGCGCAGTGCCCACACATGATGAACCAGAGCGCATTAAGAATGCAACTCCCAGCTGTCTCTCGACCATTTCACGCGGTTGGATGAAGATCCTACGTCTCCTAACCCTTCTTCTTCCTACTCTCTGATTCTTCCCATAAATAACACCGCACGGGCCGCCGGCCAAACCACCGGCCCCCACCGCCTGTGTTCCTCCGCCACCCCCACCGTCCACCCGCACCCCAACCCCCACCCGCGTTGAGTTTTCTTCGTTCGGCAAGGCCCCACAACCACCCGAGCCCCTTTGATTGCACCGGCGAACTCCGGCAAGCTCTGAAAAATCGACTGACCCCATTTTGAAATTTAGTCTACTGTGATTTAACTAGTGTGGAATATAAAAGGGGAAAACCATAAGCATTGGGAGTATAGTGTTGAGCGTGCCATGGCGGATCTAAAGGTGCAAACCGGACAAAGGCAACTTCGCAACCAAGACAAGAAATTAGAGTAAAGCAGTGGCGGTCTATTTTCTTGTTGCGATAAATAAGTTGAGCAGATATGAAAGAGTACCGCCTCTGGTGCGGCGCCGTGTACGCATCTGCTGAGAATTTGACGGTGCTGCGGTAGCGATGGCTGTCGGCGGTGTGGAAGCAGATCTAGGAGGGTAGACGGTGGTGGCGGGCGCGGTGGATGAGACAGTCGCAGGAGCGGCGCCGACAAGGTGGACGGCGGCGGGGATGAAGCGAGAGGACGGGATGCAAGGATCCCGGTCCGAAGGCGTGGATGAGAGAGGTCGATCTCTTGTAATGGACGGCGGCGTCGGGGTATCAGCTCCGGCATGGTGGAGGAGGACGGCGGTGGATGGGGTGGCGGACGGCGGAGGCGGAGGAGGTGGGGTGGAGAGGGTGTTTTGGCGCCCACGAGTCTGAATGGGGAAAAGGGAGGTAGAGAGGAAGGGGGAACCATGTATTGAGCGCTTGTCTCAAATCGAGGAAATTTACAAACTTAGCCCCCATTTCAAATTTCTACTACATCACAACAACATTAGTCGGTTGGGGATAGGACGGTAATCTCGCATACACCGAATATTTGCCGACGAGAGTTTGTTTTTGGCTCCCACCGTGTATGAATATGAATCGGGGAGGGAGTCGATTTCGGCCGAGGACACACTGTGTTTTGGCGCCCACCGTGTACGAATCCGGGTGAGAGGCGCTTACGTCACGTTTGGGTGAAATTACAAACGTACCCCTATCAAAACCTATAGAAATTCCGCAGATAGGCTTTGCGTGGCAGGGATAGGCAGTAGTGATTTCCATCTCGTAGATTTTGGTTTTGGCCGATTACTGCGACTTTCCCCGCTTTGTTCAAATTTTGTAGAGTGCACGTTTACCGTGCCAACTCAATTCGAAACCCGTTTGTATTCTACTTTTTTTCGGGCGGGATACATTTTCAATTGGAATTACATTCTATATACATCATTTTTATATATACTTTCGAAAGCACAACAAAGAATTCTGCTCCTTTATATGTATATTATGATTTACAAATACAACGATCTTGAAATCTGAAGGCTGAATTCGAAAAAATTAACCAAATTATGTCCTACTAAAATGTATGGATCAGTAATATCTACATATTAAATAACATAGATGTGTGTGAATTCATATGAGTATGCATGTTTGATAGATCAATTTTGGTTCGAGTATGGATTACATGTATCATCATCTCGAATTCAAATATTTGAATCCCTTTTTTGTTCACTCCTTTCACGCCCATCTCTCTCGCATGCATGCTCCTTCAGGTAGCTATCACTCTCTTTTCTCCAGCTCACCCGCACGCTCACTTCATGTTTCTCCTATCCTCGCAAACATGGTCTCTCGACGTCTCCCTTGAGAAGTGTCACACTCTCCTATCATTATACATTACACGGTTTTCATTATCTCTCACGTCTCTACTGTTTTCTGGTATCACTCAGTACCTAAGCTTTCTTTTTCACCGCCACACACACACAGTCTCCACTCGTCTTTCACTTTGTCTTTCTCTCTATGGGATTCTCTCACACACCCTATATGTCTCTACATATGACTCATACCACTAAAATTACTCACTCTCTCTCTCTCCTGTAGACACAACATTTGTTGCGGTCTCCTTTTCGTCTCCATCCCAGACTGACATTATTCATTTGTTTACCGACCAGACAACCTCGACAACCGTCTCCTCTCTCTCTCACACAGACACACACACAACTCCTGCTTCCACTCCCCTTCCTGACTACCGTCTCTCTCACACACACACACACAAAACTCTCACTTTCGCACCCCGACTCGTACTTCTCTCACAAACATTTATCGACTAGCTAGCCTCTAGATAGGTTTATACACCCGCACACTCGTGCTTCCACCATCGCATACATGTCTCTCTCCCTCTCCTTGTATCTATGTAGCTTTTTCTTCCCTTCTTGAGACACGCCCTCTCGATCGTGCACACACACACTATTGCCTCATTTTAAGCTGATACCTATCGTACACACACTCCTTGTGTCTTTGTCACACATGCACTCCGTCCTCCTCCACTCTCCCTCTCTCTCACACACACATGGGCTTTTTGCAACAACTAGCAAGATGCCCATGCATTGCACGGAAAATCAAGATGCTTTTGTATGACTAGTTTATCTTGTGGGGGAAAAGGATGAACGAGGGAGGACCTTATTTGCAAATGTGGAGAGGGGTGTGGGTATCTTTTTGCAAAATTGCCATAGTTTCCTTCCTATCTGTCAGATATAGATCGGACGGCCTATATTGCAGGATGGTAGGCACACGATCATCACCGACAATGATTTTTATAAGAGTAGGGATAAAAAATAGAGTTGGTGATGATGGTGGGCCTGCCATCCTGCATGTAGGTCATCCGATTTATATCTAACGGATAGGAAGGAAAATATGGCAATTTACCCGCACTCTTCACCACATTTGTAGATAAGGCCTTCCCTCGTTCATCCTTTTCTCCCACAAGATCTTGATGTTCCGTGCAATGCACGGGCATCTTGCTAGTAAGAGTAGAAATTAGACATATACCACTTCTCGAATATTGAAACCAACAACATTCCTCCCTTATCTCATCAAAACCGCCGAAGGAAAATATTTTGAGTGAAACTTAACATATTTTTAGTGATATACGTATTTCAAAACTAGACTTTTTTTTCTATCAAATCGGTGAATATGTATTAATCTACTTTGATCGTGTGGCAACGCATTGGCACATTGCTAGTAGTTATTATAATTTTTTGGACACCAGACAAACGGTGGAGTACATATACGAAGAGAAGAGGTGCACGCACGCAGTCAGCCTCTCGCTGTCTCGCACACGTGAGTGTTACGTAAAGGTGACGTTAACAAATAAACCCTAAAACCCAAGGTGCACGATTGCTGCATTCGCGGGTACCGGGTATGTGGTGGAGCACCTTTGTAGGAATAGTCAGCTCGCGTGATAATTTGATCCATAGGAGTTGATGGCCGGGACCACAGGTGAACGACTTGGAGTACGGTGGCTCGCTAGTTGCCACAGATCGAGTAGCCAAGTTTAAAATATCGTTTTTTAGCGGGGTTAAGAGTTTCGATTTTCAATGGCATGTTATAAGTAGTAAGTAGTTTTTAGAACGATTGGTATGGAGCGAAAATGGAATTCATAGTACTACGTACCTCCTTGGCGTATGGTTGTATGGGTTTATGTTGCGAGATGTTGAACGTGGTAGTTCTAGGGCAAATACTATGGTTTAGATTTAGATGCTGGTTTTCAGTAATGAAAATTGGAAGGGGAAACCCTTCTTTGATTAAAAAAAACTACTACCTCCATTCTGGTTTACTAGTCCCCATCGTACTTTGGATCAAAGTTTGTCCACGAATTGTACTTGTAAAATGTGAATGGAAAACGAAATTTTGTTACACCCAAACAAAAAAGGGCTAGAGGGAGTGATTGCTCTGACACGGACGCGACCTCTCATAGCGCAGGCATTGAACCGGCGCGCCGGCCAAGAGGGCCGCACTTGCTGC
This sequence comes from Aegilops speltoides, assembly GCA_021437245.1. Classification (NCBI taxonomy): domain Eukaryota; kingdom Viridiplantae; phylum Streptophyta; class Magnoliopsida; order Poales; family Poaceae; genus Aegilops; species Aegilops speltoides. The sequence continues at coordinate 233,354,274 of CM038144.1, forward strand.
AGGCCCGGCTGAGCATGCCTCCTCGCCGCGTGCAACCAGCTTAGACTGCCCCGCCTGCCTTCATCGAATCCGTGCGTGTGCCGGCAACACGTCCTTCCGTGAGTTGGCAGGCATTTTAGAACACAAAAAATGACTAAAATATAATTAATTTACGCATGGTCTTGACTTGTTGTGCTCGCACTAGTAGCAAGAACTAGTAGAGCTTTTTCTTTATTTATAACTCTCCTCACATTTTTTGGCTTTGAAGTGAATCATGGTCGTGGACATTATGTATGAATGTGCAGATATCTGTGAACATGAGTTTGATGTGGAAGTTGAACTTGGAATGTCGAGCTTGCGCGTGAACTATACCATGTCCAATGCTTAAATCATTATTGTTTGGAAAGTAATTGTTGTTATTACATGACCATAAAAAACATTTTGTGCCACATCGGTAGATGCACAGACATCTACAACAGCTGTTGTTGGATAAACATTTGAACCTAGCTATTATGAAGGAAATTTGTATTGACAACAGTTTTAGATAGCAGGAGACGCCTAGCCTGCTCTGCCTCTACTAGCTTATTTCTGGCTTCTTCCATCTCTTCTTTCGCTTGGGTGAAGAGAGCATCTGATTGCTCTTATCGCTTCATCAGGAACTCAGCTACATTCTCAAGGGATGTTGCACGCTTTCTTTCAGCCTTTACTAATGCCACGAGGACACGAACAGCGGACGACTCCACCTGGCTTGTGTGTAATCCAGCATCATCTGGGAATTTGCACCTTGTGTCTAATCCAGCATCATTAGGGAACTGGCACCTTGTGTGTAATCCAGCCTCATTTAGGAAACATGATCTCGAGGTTGACCATACTTCCCTCCTCACAGGAACTGCATCCTGACATGAAGTTACTTATTTTTTAGATCAATACTCAGAGCAACCTAGATCCATTTAGTAGAACCCAGATAAAAAGAACTCGCAGAAGTGAATTCAAAAGGAAAAGAAATATAAAAACAGACTACAAGGTGAGAACACCCACTTTCTACATCAAGCTAAAAACGAAAGCATTATGATGATTAAGACTCTTCTTATTACACATCTATGAACACCACGCTTAAGAGAAACAGAAACTACAACATATACACATCGAAGAACACGAGGCTAAATGAAAGTAATTGAAAGGGTGTTACTTACCAAAGCTCGTTTTACAGGTTCGGTGCAGCTCCTCTTTAACTTGCCATGCTCCTTGAAGATGTCCCGAATATCCCGTGTTTGGTCTTCATTGCTCCTCTGCATGTTCGCACTCGTGGTTTTAAAATCTCAACATGGCAAGAAAAATATACTACTAGTAATACTCGCGCATCTTGTGGGCAACAATAAAGCACTAAATGCGCCATGTTAGAGCATCTCCAACAGAATCGCAACGCGCGGTGCTTTAAAAAAGCGTTTACAGTGTTGAGATCGAGAAGTAGATACTAGAGAGTAGAGGATAGTTCTCAGCATAGATAGATAAAAAAAAGATAATTCAACTACTCCTCGTTGTCTGACTCCTCCTCGGTGATGTCCTCCTCCGACGTCTGACTGTAGGTGTGAAGATACCAATCGTTGTCGGATTCCCAGGGCGACGCTGCTCCTAGCCTCATGTTGAATTGAGCGTCCACTTTTCGCCTATGCTTGTCCTCGCGATAGGCGGCTCGCTCCGCCCTCCTCTTATCCCTCTCCGCCCTCCTTTGCGCGTAGAACTCGCGCTCATTGATGATGTTCTGCGGGAAGAGTTGGCGCCACAGCGCCATGGCTTCCTCGTCCATCTCGGCGATGCCGAGACAGTGCTCCCGCCGCCGGTTGTCGCGACGATCCTCGTCGGTGCTAAGCCGTGGCAGAAGCGCGAGCTCCTGCGCCCGCTCCCGCGTCGGCACGTTGGGCAAGTTCAATGTTCTATGAGGCCACCGGAGGCGCCACGCCGCCGCGTCGTACGCGCGGGCGGCCTCGTTGGCGGTGTCGAAATTGCCGAGGCCGAGGCGCATCCCATGGAACCGGATCTCGGCGGAGAAGCTGCCGGAGGGGCGTGCGCGGATGCCGTGGTATCCCCAAGTTTCTCGGTGACGTGGTGGCATGGTGGCGCGGCGGCGGCGAGGCGAAAAAGAGCGGGGAGAGAGCGGTGGCGAGGCACAGAGAAGTGGCAAGGCACAGAGCGGTGGGAGGGCGTTGGATTTTATAAAGCGCGCCGAACGTCGCGCGCCAAAACTAGCGCACGCCCGGCCGCTTTCCCCCCCCCCTCGCGCGCAATCCTTTCCCGACGTCTCTGCTATCTCTACTCTCTTCTCTACTATTATATTTATTTTATATTTAATATTTAATATTTATCTCTACTTCCTTTACTATCTACTTTTTTTTCTCTATACTTTTTTTTCTTGCAATATAGGCCGTCCGATTTATATCTGAAAAATAGGAAGGAAACAAATGGGAATTTTGCAAAAAGATACCCATACGCCTCTCCAGATTTGCAAATAAGGCCTTCCCTCGTTCATCCTTTTCTCCCACAAGATAAACTACTCATACAAATGCATCTTGATGCATGCAACGCATGGGCATCTTGCTAGTTCTAAAAACCTTTCCATCATTTGCCACACTACTAGTTGCAGATGAAAAACCTACCCAAGCACAACGCGATACAGGAGCGACACGCAATTACAAGATGATATTTTGTTGGACAATGGAGGCTATAACCAATTACTTTTACGGGAACAATAGCACCCAGGAAATTTGAAGGGTAGGTATGAACAAAATTGGGCTGCGCATGTCTTTGCTAAGTGATTCAATACACACATTACCAATTGAGGAGGAGAACGATGCTCGCGACGGCTGTGTGAGTCATGGTCGACCCACGGAGTTAGTTCATTGTCCTGACGGTGGTACTTTGCGCTTAGCGTCGGCCGGGAAGCAGATCCGAGACCGTGGAAGGCGATGCGGGAAGGCGCTCCGTGTCTGGCGACAACGGTGGACCAGCTCGGTCTGGCGTCTGAGGTCGTCGATGAGGCGAATCTTATTGCGGTGGACGAGTGCGCCGATGTAAAGGGGAGGAGCATGAAGGCTGCGGTGCCGTGGAGAAGTCTATTTTGCGGTGGGGATAGAAAATGGGGAGTATTCAGGTGTACTACTCTGGGTGCCGGGGTGGGGTTGGCTGGGTAGGGTGAACCTGAAGTTACGAAAACAGCCCCCTACCAAGCGTCATCCATAGGCCTATTCCGAAAGCTATGATGGTAACTTCCCACTACTCGAATCAAGGTCGCGGGAGATTTTCCCGCCGACCTCAAAATTTTGTGACACTAGACTCCCGTGTGGCGTGTTGAGTGATTTGGCTAAGCAACTAGCGAGTAGTAGTAGTAAACTCTGCATATTAGGTTTGACCGAAGTCAAACTTCCTAAAGTTTGACCAAGTTTATATAAAAATATAAACATTTACCATAACAAATATGTATGATGTGAAAGTACATTCAATAATGAATCTAATGGTATTTATTTGTTATAAGCTTTCTGAGAGTTTACAAAACTTGACTTTGACTAATGCTAATACGCGGACTTAAATAAAAACGGAGGGAGTACACATTTGTTTTGTTAGTTTGTAGTGAACAAATCATTTGTTGAAATTGTGAAATAAATATATTAGGCTATTGACTTCGAATGTAATGGTCTATACAATTCAATAGTTACAATCATTGTCGAATCCCAAGATGTATACAAGGTCTATAGTACTTCACAACATGCTCAAACTCACATAATCCCAGTCAAATGAGAATCTAAATGCGTTTCATACTTATTACTTTGTAGGATGCAACAAATACAACCATAACTCTACATCAGCCATTATAGAAGCAACATTTTGACATATCCCAATGTGTGAATGAAACGTGCAGAGAGAGCTTTTGAAGATGGAGCAGATAGGGCGGGAAAGATTGTATGTATGTGGACGAGAGAGTAGGAGACAAACCTAACGAGACAGAGAGAGAGAGAGATAGAAAGAGAGAGGAAGTAGTTAGGTCTGTGAGAAAGATGGAGACATGTAATATACGTGAGATGCGTGTGCATCTGGATTTTGTATACGTGGAAGGAGAAGAGACAACATGTTTGATGAGAGAGCTGGAAAAACATGGACGAGAGGGGAAGGATCTCGTGGGTTGAGGGATTGACAATTTTGTGCGGGGGAGAGAGGGATTGGTAGTTTTGTGCAAGAGAGAGAGAGGGTGGGGGGAGGAGTCAGTCAGCCCTCGTCACATCACCCTGCTTCCAAATGACCCCGCATTCTCTAGCGCGGTGTGGTCGCCGTCTTCGATTTGATCGATGCCCTCTTTGAAGATTGAGGTGTTGTGCATGTTGGGGTGCAAAGAAGCACAAGCGAGAGTGGTCGCCGTATAACCTTGGATGGGGATGAATTGTGTGCTCGGGGGAGTGTGTGTGTGTGTGTGTCGTGCTGCGTGTGTCTAGTGTGTGTGTGTGTCGTGCTGCGTGTGTCTAGTGTGTGTGTGTGTGTGTGTGTGTGTGTGTGTGTGTGTGTGTGTGTGTGTGTGTGTGTGTGTGTGTGTGTGTGTGTGTCAGATATTGAGAGAAAACAAACCTAAGGAGAGAAATGGGTATTCACGAAGAGATTGTGCGGGCCTTGAGGTGGGTAGGGGCCGGGTGAGGGTGTCAAAATGTGCGCGTTGATGCATGTGTTGCGTGCAATCGTGTGAGGGACGGACGAATCGAGAGAGATGGTTGTTGTGTTATGGATGCTCCTCTCTCTCTCTCTCTCTCTCTCTGTCACACACACACACACACAACACACACAAGTAAACTAGAAGACCATTCTCTCATGTATATACAACGTATCGGCATCTGTCTATGTCTCACTCATGCATGATCATTTGCACATTCACACCTCTCTATGTCTGTATCACACGCACACCGTCTCCACATTGCCCTTCCGCCACAGCACACATATGGACACATGCACACGTTCTCTCTCAGCCACACACACATAATAAGTATTAAAAAACTAGGCGCACCTAAAATGTCCAAATCCAAATAAACACAAGCTGAGCTAAATTCAAATATATGGAAATATTGCAGCGTCAAGAACTTTCCGGGAAGAAAAAGTTGAGTAATATTCGAGGATTGTTTTCACACACACAAAAGGTTACTGTGGATGTCCTTGGCGCGACACGGTGGCCTTACCGTTCGATTGACCCATGTGCCGCGGTTCACGCGCTTGCACAGGATTCCGTATCGTGGCTGTGGTACTAACTTCAAAAAAAACTAATAAAAGCGTTGCCTAAGTCTAATGTTTATGTGTACTAGTACGGTTTTCTTTTAAGTTTGACCAACCTTATATAAAACTAAAGTAAGCTCCCACACGCGCACTCATCAATATGCCGCCGCGTTGCGCATGCCGGCGCCCGACTGCTCCGGCTAACAATTTCTCGCCCATCACCACCGTGTCGCCGCCAACCCTGTGCCATGAAGCCGAAGGCTCGCCCGCTCACGTCATCTGCAGTTCCTCCTCGCCATGTCGTCGCGCTGCCAAGCACGCGAGCAGCTGGTGGAGCCGCGTCTATGCACGCAGCGTATGAAGAGGAGGACGAGCACGTGCTCCAGCACGCCGACGAGGAGGAACTAGCGTGTCATTGTCGTCTCCGCCCGCGCAGAGGAGGCGCGCATGGTGGTTGTCGCGGCGGAAGCCGGTCGCGCACGCGTCGATCCCGCAAACCGGGTGCGGACGTGGAATCTACCTTCGAGACCTCGAATGCCACGTGGATCCTGCAATCTGAAGGAGCAATTTGGGTCAGTCGACTCATGTGAGCCGTTTGATGCAACATGGATGGCTAGAAGGGCTTCTTCCACCTCTTCTGCCATCTTCTTCCTTCGCTCCGTCGAACTTCTTTCACAAATCGACTGACCCAAATTATACTACTAGTACGAACGTATTAAGTACAATAGGAACATGAAGATAGGAGCAGTAGTACCAACTGCAAGAAGAACAGTAGTAAGACATAGTACTAGTACTACATGCGTGCTAAAGAGTTCAAATAACGAGAAAGAACATAAACATAGTTACGCTAGGGCCTCAGCACAACACACCCTTGAAAATAAACTAAGCAACTAGTCCGCTTGACACTGCAGTAGAACCGGCATGAGCGACGGCACTGCCACCTACTCGGAGTACGAGTCCACGTCCTCGACTTCGTCCTCGTCCCTCTTCCTCTTCCTCTTCGCGGACGCTTCTTTGCTTGAACCAGGACCTTTGGGCTCGCTTCTTCATCCAACCCTTCTAGATATTTAAACAAAGGTAGGCATCCACTTCTGCGTACAGGATGTGATCTTCATCTAATGTCTTCGACTCCCATGCATGACGAAACTCGTGATGAGGTTTCTTCAGTTTAGCGTATGAAGGATCAATCATGGCTACTGCCAGGGTCAGCATTGAAGGTTGAGAGGAGGACACCAGGCTTTCCTTTTGGAGATCGAAGGGCTAGCCTACAACGAGACCTATCCGACGCAGGACATCCCTATCGTTCTTAAAGCCTACAGTAGCGAATTTCACTCTTTTGTCCTTGAGTAAGTTCTTAAAATCCTGGCGCTCAACGTCGGCATGGCATATGTGGTAGTCCAAGCAAACGTTATGTATGTAAACCTGGATCACGGCGGGCTTCTTCCTCTCTTCGTCCTTTAGATCCTTCTCTCGTCCCAGGACTGTGGTGTACTCAACATCTAGTCCAGCAACCCACCCATCCGTTAACTATAGAACATGCGTAGGAAGCGAGCAAGCCATGCTTTAACCATCGCGGATCCACGTGTGTAGATGACGATGAACTGATCGCCGGTGATGGCTCTAACCTGGTACTCAGCAGCAACCATGGAGATTTGGGAGGCCATGGATTTTGGAGGAGGGTTAGTAGAAGTTGAACTGTTGTACCCCGCAAAAGCTGGAAGCAAACTAATGTGAAAGGATGGGGCGACTAGGAGCGAACTGTTGTGAGGTAGAAGATGGGGACGAGTAGGGTGTGCGAACGGCGTGGGGTTGCTGGCTTGCCCGGTGGATAAACGGCTGCAAGCCCCCAAAGAGTTCTCGAGAACTACGTGGGACCCACTAGATGTCATGTCTACTAGACCCATATCGTAGGCCCGACGGTATAGCCGCTGTTTCGCACGCCATGCGTGGCGTGGATGTAACTTCACTTAATTCCATCAACCGTCACGCCTCCCACGACCTTTGCCTCCCTCGCAAGGTCGTGCCCTTTGAGACTTCCACCGGCTATAAATGAGCAATTTTTTGCCTACTCCGCTGCATGATACTCCCTCTGTTCCTTTTTACTCCCGTCAACCGTTTGCAAAGTGTTTGAACAAATTTATACTTTTTTTGAACACCACCTTATATTAATTAAGCAGCCACACCAGTACACTCATTCGATACAATATTCACCACACAGGGCGGTACGTTATTTACAAGAATACCATCTAATCTATTGTCAAAGCTAGACTTAGCGGTTAAGTGTGCCACCTTATTGGCCGAACGGCTAATCTTTGACAATTGAAGATTCTTGATCAACTTCGAGATGCTCAACGCTTTCATCTTTAGGTCACGCATAGCAGACCTGACATAGTCCCCCGATGCAAGAGACGTTACCACAAAAGCGCAATCAGTCTCTAAAATTACAGGATAATGAAGAGAAATACCTATGTAGAGACCGGCAATGCAAGCCCTAAGCTCCGCTTCCTCCACGTTTTGACAAGCATCAATGAAATCCCACGACCAAATTTATACTAAAAATATCAATATCTATAATACTGATTATAATGAGTATAAGAACTATGTTTTATAATGAGTGTAAAAATATTGATTTGACATTGTGACTATTGATACTCCCTCCATCTAGGTGAGTAAGTCATCTTAGGCTGTGCACCGTGACACAAGAAGATTGTTATATGTTTCAACAAATTGAGAGAGAGAGCATAGGCGTGGGTTCTTGGTGGCATCCATGAATAAACTTTTAAGCAAGTAATGCATGGGACAACCGTTGTACAGACAAGCTCTAGATGAGAGACAACTTTTAAGGGCAGTGGCCGCGATTAGCATCAGCCGGGAAATGCCTGAACTACAGGTGGGCGTCTTGGTGAGCGGCCGAGGCGGTTGGAGGCCGATTATTCTCATAGCTCGGGCAGCCATCAACAAGGAACATCGATGGATCTCTGCAAGAGAAGATGATCTCTATCAGTGCGGACCAGCTATAGGTCTAGACCGCCCCCTGCTGTAGGTCGCGACCACCACCAGTTGCAGGTCGAGGTCAGAGGGATGGGGAGGTGATGGTTGGCCGGGATACGAGCGGGACGGGTGGGGAGGTTTTAGTTGGCCGAAGGGCGCATGCGGCGGGAGGGAAAGCGGTGGTTAGCCGGAGGGCCGCTTGTCAGGGCCCGGCGGCGGCGTGAGTGGAGGTAGGGGCCCGACGGTGATGCATTCGGAAGTCGGGCCTCGTCGACGGCGTGGTTGAAGATTGGGCCTGGCCGCAGCACCGGTGGTGGTAGGGGCCAGCGGCGGCGCAGTTGGAGGTAGGGGCGGCCGACGGTGCGACTGGAGGAGGGCGGCCGCCTGTGGGGTGGGCCGGTGGGAAACATGGGTGTTGGGGCGGCTGGCGGCGGTAGGCGCGTCGGGGTCGGGGTGGCGATGGGGCTGGGGTGGCCGGCGGCGAGAGGTGCGCCGGGACCAGGGTGGCGGCGGTTTGGGGGGGGAGGTGGGGATCGGGTGGGGGTGGGCTAGGGGAGTGATCGGGGTGGGTGTTTTTCTTTTTCTTTTTCTTTCCATGGTTTCTGAGTTCGGGAGGACCCCTGTCGCGCCCTTATAGGGCTGGTTGTTATCCAATTAACTATTCTAATCCCGGGATTAGAATAGTGTTGTCCTATATATATCAATTAGGCTTCAAATGCGTACTTGTTGGTGAAAGTGTTATCCAATGGGAATTATATATTGTATTACTCATGTAGCCTACAAAGTATGTCGCACAACCTTGTAACTTCTTACTCCTTTTCTAAATTTGTACTAGTCCTCTATACCATATGTTTCGCTACTCGTACTACCACCTCCCTCCTGGTTTATTGGTCCCCTTCGTAATTTGTGTCAAATTTTGACCATAAATTTAACTGACTAAATGTTAATGCATGTCACAAAAAATTATATCGTTTGATTCGTATTTGAAAATAGTTTCCAATGGCATAATTTTCGGTCACATGCATTGACATTTTGTTAGTTAAACCTATGGTTACAATGTGACACTTAATACGACTAGTAAGTAGTACAGTAGTAGAACTAGTATACGTCGGTCAAATTATTATTTATGTCCTCAGATTGAATTGACGTGACAACACGCTGCACGTGAGGTGACACAAGAGTCCCGGCGGCGTGTTCGGCTCACCCCTCTCATACTATAACAACACTCTCGCATTCTATACAAAATCACTCTAACATTATCTACCGGTCTCCCCGCCTCCCAGCCGCCGCCTTGTTCCAATCCATTTGGTACGATGAGCGATGAGGTACTAGAGTTGTTATACTTCATTGCAAATAGTCAAAAGGAAGACACTGAAGAAATCGATCTCAACAAGGATGCTCTTCACGCTAGCCGGATGAAGGAAGGAACCAGTGAGGCCGCTCCTGTGAGTATTTGTCCCGTCCTCCTGTATTATGATTTCGATCTTTAGGGTTTTTTTAAGTCTGTAGAGTCTACATGTAGAAATGAAGCCGAGACCCCGATTTGTTCAGGTATTGTGGACTTCAGATTTGGAGTACCACTTATCTATCAAAATCTTTCATCATTTACTTAAAACAGTCAGTTGATCATACATTGAGTACCATTTAACTGGAATGAACCGATGCAAGTCCAATAAGGATTGGTCGGTGCTGCCAGCTGGCGTCAAGTTCGGTCCCACGGTTCAGGAGCTGATCGAGCACCTTGAGGCCAAAGTGAGGCTGACAGTGCGAGATCTCACCCTCTCATTGATTTGTTGATACTAACCATCGACAACGAGCATGGCATATGCTACACCCATCTTGAGAAACTTCTAGGTGAGACACCGATCGACCATCTACTTGCACAAACATATTGCTTTGTTTATAGCTCTATTTTTCTTTTTAGACGTAGACCTAGTGAAGCAATTACAATTTGATAGTTAATAAAAAGTGAAACAAGTGACTGCAACATACCAAAGATGTTATGAAAATGCCAAGTGCGTACACTAAAACCTGTATTCGACAATACTACAGGTATCACACTAAGTGGCCTAAGAAAACATTTCTTCCAGCGCAACTCCAGGGCGTTCAAAAGGGGCACGCGGACGTGTCGCAAGATCCAGTCGGAGTGCAGCGTGCACGTGATGTGCCACAAGACCGGCAATACCTTGCCGGTGATGGTCAACGGCCGGCAGACGGGCAGCAAAAAGGTTCTGGTGCTGCACACCTACAAGAACTTCGACCAGTAGAGGACCAACTGGGTGATGCAACAATACCACCTTGGAGACCTAGAGCAAGAGAAGGAGCTGGAGCTGGTCCTCTGCAAGATTTTCTACCAGACGAACACTAGGGCCAGGACTAAAAAGATTATAAGTTAGTTTGGTATTGGTACTTGTACTACCTGGTCGTCTGCAAGTTGGTATTGTTATTAAGGATCTTTTGGTATGAACTTGGCATTTGCTTCCACCCATCATGTCGAGGGTCGACGAAGCTGGCTCTCCTCTAGTTGTGTCTAGCCCTAGAGATTATTGAGCTTCTAACTTCCCCCTCTTGGGGAGCCCTACCCCTCCTTGTATAAGTTGAAGGGGCCGGTTTACATATAGAGTCCTAGTAGGATTAGGACGAGTCTCTTTTTTATTACAAGCCGGATAGTAGTCTAGGTCTTTATTCAAATTGTTTAAGTCGGCCTGCTGGGCCACCACCCATGATGGGCCACAACCTATCTCCATGAGGATACCTGTGTCCCATATCCACGACATAAACCCCCTAGCTTTCAGGTGACTCGAAGAGTCCATCAGAAGGTCTTTGATTTAGTTGATGTTTTGTCTTCCTCGAACGTGGTGCTTTTTGTCGGGTCGTTGATGTAATGGATGTCGAAATGTGGATGAAGAGATTGCTGGGTCACGATGCGCCGAGGTTGCCGGGTCGTGAGCGTCGAGGATGAAACCATCGAAAGTTTCATAGTCGCGAGCGTAGATCTTACCGTGTTGCAGACGTTGATGTTGTCAGGTTGTCCTCCATGGTCGGGTTCTTTCTCCAAGATGGGTCTTCCCTTGCCGGGTCTTTTTGATTTTTTTGAACTTCAATAGCATATATATATCATCTGTGGCCCTCGAGCGCTAGGTTTGTTTAGTCCTGCAACAACCCTGGGGTCTGTGAACTTGTGTTTTTGTAATAAACAAAGTCCGCTTTCCCACAAATTCCGGCCCAATTGCCCCGGGGCTCGAGGCAACTCGAGGAGTCAGCTTGAGACTCTTTGTTCCTAAAATAAAACAAACAAATGCATTACACAACTCATGATGTATAAAACAATATTAAATGTAAATTTCAGTGATTTTGTTAACTTTTGTTCAAGTTGTTAATTGTTCAACTCGACTAAGTTGGCTTTCACGTGGACTTTTTTCATGCAATATGATATGTTCAGGGTCGATAAAATCCATGATAGGCATTAGAGTCGATTGACAATATCATATGCGCTACTTGGTCGGTTGCGAGTTGCATCTTACTTAGTAAAGAATAAACATAAAATTATTTCATTGATATGTAGGCCATCCATGTTCGAACTGCGCATCATGGCAACTAGTCCTCTTTGGTAACCTTACGACTCAACTTTATTTGAGAAGACGATAGCCCCCGAGATTAACTCAAGGTACAACTTATCTTATTGATGAAACTAAAATAAATATGAATTTAAACATGAAAGTAACTTAGTTGTTAGTGCGCAACGCGGCAGAGATCACACGGGCGGTTTTCACCCAGGTTTGGGCCGGCGCGAGGCACAAAACCTCCTCCTGCTTTGGTGGATTGATGGTGGAAAATGTGGTGGTGGGCGTAGCACACTTGCCCGGCAGGGTTGCCTCAAGGTAAAGTGGCTACGTGCGTATGGATATGTGAGGGGCCGTGCTTGCCAACCTCGTGAACCCCTTCTACGGTGGCCATGGCCTTCCTTTTATAGGTTAAGCGGTCACCACCGTGGCAAATCAGTCTTTACATACTGATTAGATAGCAAACAGCGCTATCATACCTAACCCTGCAGGCTGATAGGGGTGCATTAAATGCGTCATCTAGTGTCACATCACAGCGTGCCCAGCAGCCCTTGCTGGGCTATTTTACTAGCTCCATGCCTGCTTGCTTGATATGTCTTATGACGGGTGTCATGTGGAGGTGTTTGCTATAGAAAGTGGCTGTCATGTGGAGAAAAGCAGCCACTTAGTCACCTTGGGGCTTGACACCACACTGATCCTTGACTTGCGTTGCTCGTGAGGTGGAGAAGTGGATTGGTTGGACTCCGCAAATCCCGACACGGCTTGCTGGGATGATGTGGGAACATGCTTTCGGGGCAAACCCAACCTGACCAGGCTCGTTTTCCTGACAAGGGAGGTTCTTCCCTTCGTTGTATCTTCCTTATCTGTCTCATCTTGATCTTCTCTATCTTCATTTGGACCCTTTGATGAACTGGCCCTCCTTGCTTGGTTTGACCTTGATGCTGTAATTTTTGCCTTCGCGCCTGTGCACGGTCTGCGCAACGGACCAAGGGTTTGTTGCACCGATAGTGATGTTGCATAAGCCGGTGGGGGGTTTAGGGCGACTCGTCGAAGTAAGCTCTCGTGGGATCAACCACAACGGTGTCGACAAAGACAGAGTTGGTGCGTCCTGTGGCGAGGCAAGTTGAAGTCGAAGCCTTGTGAGTCATCCACGGCAAGGCGAGTTGTTGTTGAAGCCTTGGAAGCCACCCAAGACATCATTGCGGTAAGTCTCCCACAACGTATTTTTATATCACAACCGGCGATGAAGAGGTTTATGTTGACCATGTTGCCGATGGAACCAGGATTCATGATCTGGATTCGCGAAATCGCCTAGATCTGAAACTTACTGCAGTGCGTGCACCGCTGACGGAGATCCAACCATTGGAATTGGCCGAAAATTTTAGGAGTGGTGTGGAATTATATTCTGCATGATTTCACTTGAGGGATCTTCCAATTGAATTCCGAGGCAATCTTGGAAATTATTTTCCTAAGACCGTGTGGAGTTCCGTCAGGCTTCTGACATGGTCTCGGTGTTTGAGTCGGTTTGGGAGATCCAACCGTCGGAACGTGACGAAATTTTAACAGCTGTTAGAAAATGCGATTTCACATCTTTCCACCGAAGGGATCATCAAGATAATTCGTGAGTCACCTTGGACGACGATCACAAGATGGACATTACTGCTGCCCTGCAGTCTGCGTGTAATGGGTGTTGATGAAAAATTGCTTGCACTGTAGTTGTCGTAACTTAATGATCCGCGTACGAGGGCATCATTGATGTCGAGTGATGTCTACTACGCAACCTTCTTCTTGTAGACGTTGTTGGTTCTCCAAGTGCAGAGGTTTGTAGGACAGTAGCAAATTTTCCTCAAGTGGATGACCTAAGGTTTATCAATCCGTGGGAGGCGTAGGACGAAGATGGTCTCTCTCAAACAACCCTGCAACAAAATAACAAAGAGTCTCTTGTGTCCCTAACACACCCATTACAATGGTAAATTGTATAGGTGCACTAGTTCGGCGAAGAGATGGTGATACAAGTGCAATATGGATGGTAGATATAGGTTTTTGTAATCTGAAAATATAAAAACAGCAAGGTAACTAATGATAAAAGTGAGCACAAACGGTATGGCAATGCGTTGAAACAAGGCCTAGGGTTCATACTTTCATTAGTGCAAGTTCTCTCAACAATAATAACATAATTGGATCATATAACTATCCCTCAACATGCAACAAAGAGTCACTCCAAAGTCACTAATAGCAGAGAACAAACGAAGAGATTATTGTAGGGTACGAAACCACCTCAAAGTTATCCTTTCTGATCGATCTATTCAAGAGTCTGTAGTAAAATAACGCGAAGCTATTCTTTCTATTTGATCTATCATAGAGTTCGTACTAGAATAACACCTTAACACACAAATCAACCAGAACCCGAATGTCACCTAGATACTCCAATGTCACCTTAAGTATCCGTGGGCATGATTACACGATATGCATCACACAATCTCAGATTCATCTATTCAACCAACACAAAGTACTTCAAAGATTGCCCCAAAGTTTCAACCAGAGAGTCAAGACAAAAACGTGTGCCACCCCCTATGCATAAGTTCACTGAACCCGCAAGTTGATCACCAAAATATACATCAAGTAGATCACGTGAATATCCCATTGTCACCACAGATAAGCACGACAAGACATACATCAAGCATTCTCAAATCCTTAAAGACTCAATCCGACAAGATAACTTCAAGGGAAAAACTCAATTCATTACAAGAGAGTAGATGGGGAGAAACATCATAAGATCCAACTATAATAGCAAAGCTCGCGGTACATCAAGATCGTGCCGAATCAAGAACACGAGAGAGAGAGAGAGAGAGAGAGAGAGAGAGAGAGATCAAACACATAGCTACTTGTACATACCCTCAGCCCCGAGGGTGAACTACTCCCTCCTCGTCATGGCGAGCACCGGGATGCTGAAGATCGCCACCGGTGATGGATTCCCCCTCCGACAGGGTGGCGGAATGGGCTCCCGAGAGGTTTTTGGTGGCTACAGAGGCTTGCGGCGGCGGAACTCCTGATCTAGGTTTCTTTTCGGGGGTTTCTATATTTATAGAGATTTTTGGCGCCGGGAACAAGTCAGGGGGTCTCCGGGCTGTCCATGAGGCAGGGGGGCGCGCCCAGGGGGGTTGGGCGCGTCCCCCACCCTCATGGGCAGCCCGGGACTCTTCTGGCCCAACTCTTTCACTCCACGGGCTTCTTTTGGTCCATAAAAAATCATCAAAAATTGGCATGTCAATTGGACTCCGTTTGGTATTCCTTTTCTGTAAAACTAAAAAACAAGGAAAAAACAAAAATTGACACTAGGCTCTAGGTTAATAGGTTAGTCCCAAAATAATATAAAAATGTATAGTAAAGCCCATAAACATCCAAAACAAGTAATATAATAGCATGGAACAATCAAAAATTATAGATACGTTGGAGACGTATCAAGCATCCCCAAGATTAATTCCTGCTCGTCCTCGAGTAGGTAAATGATAAAGACAGAATTTTTGATGTGGAATGCTACCTAACATATTTATCAATGTAATCTGCTTTATTGTGGCATGAATCTTCAAATCCAAATGATTCAAGATAAAAGTTCATATTGACATAAAAATAGTAATACTTCAAGCATACTAACAAAGCAATTATGTCTTCTCAAAATAGCATGGCCGAAGAAAGTTCATCCGTACAAAATCATATAGTTTGGCTATGCTCCATATTCGTCACAAAAAATATCCAAATCATGCACAACCTCGATTTCAGCCAAGCAATTGTTTCATGCTTTAGCCTTTTCAAACTCTTTTCAACTTTCGCGCAATACATGAGCGTGAGCCATGGATATAGCACTATGGGTGGAATAGAATAAGATGATGGAGGTTGGGTGGAGAATAAAAAAAAGGAGAAAGTCTCACATTGATGAGCCTAATCAACGGGCTATGGAGTTGCCCATCAATTGATGTCAATGCGAGGAGTAGGGATTGCCATGCAACGCATGCACTAGAGCTATAAATGTATGAAAGCTCATCAAAATAAACTAAGTGGGTGTGCATCCAACTCGCTTGCTCACGAAGACCTAGGGCATTTTGAGGAAGCCCATCGTTGGAAATACAAACCAAGTTCTATAATGAAAAAATCCTACTAGTATATGAAAGTGACAACATAGGAGACTCTCTATCATGAAGATCATGGTGCTACTTTGAATCACAAGTGTGGAAAAATATAGTAACATTGTCCCCCTTTTTTTGGGCCTTCCTTTTTTTATTTGTCCTGTCTCTTTTTTTTATTTGGCCTTTCTCTTTTTGGGCCTTTTTTTTATAAGGGACAATGCTCTAATAATGATGATCATCACACTTCTATTTACTTACAACTCATGGATTACAACTTGATACTAGAACAAAATATGAATCTATGTGAATGACTCCAACGGTGTAGTGGGATGGGCAATGAATCAAGAGTGACATGTATGAAAGATTATGCATGGTGGCTTTGCCACAAATACGATGTCAACTACATGATCATGCAAGGCAATATGACAATGATGAAACGTGCCACAATAAATGAAACGGTGGAAAGTTGCATGGCAATATATCTCGGAATGGCTATGGAAATGCCATAATAGGTAGGTATGGTGGCTGTTTTGAGGAAGATATAAGGAGGTTTATGTGTGATAGAGCGTATCATATCACGGGATTTGGATGCACCGGCGAAGTTTGCATCAACTTTTAAGGTGAGAAAGGGCAATGCACGGTACCAAAGAGGCTAGCAATGATGGAAATGTGAGAGTGCGTATAATCCATGGACTCAACATTAGTCATAAAGGACTCACATACTTATTGCAAAAATCTACAAGTCATCAAAACCAAGCACTACACACATGCTCCTAGGTGGAGGGTTGGTAGGAGTTAACCATCGCGCGATCCCAACCTCCACACAAAGGATGACAATCAAAGAAATACCTCATGCTTCAAATTTGTTACACAACGGTTACCATATGTGCATGCTATGGGACTTGCAAACTCCAACATAAGTATTTCTCAAATTCACAATACTCAGCTAGCATGACTCTAATATCACCATCCTCATGTCTCAAAACAATCATAAAGAATCAAACTTCTCATAGTATTCAATGCACTTTATGTGAAGGTTCAAAGAAAATTACCATGCTGTTTAAGACTCTCAAAATAATATAAGTGAAGCATGAGAGTTCATCTATTTCTTCAAAATAAAACCACCACCGTGCTCTAAAAATATATAAGTGAAGCACTAGAGCAAATGACAAACTACTCCGAAAGATATAAGTGAAGATCAATGAGTAGTTGAATAATTATGTAACTATGTGAAGACTCTCTAACATTTAAGAATTTCAGATCTTGGTATTTTATTCAAACAACAAGCAAAACAAAACAAAATGAAATGATGCTCCAAGCAAAACACATATCATGTGGTGAATAAAAATATAGCTCCAAGTAAAGTTACCGATGGATGAAGACGAAAGAGGGGATGCCATCCGGGGCATCCCCAAGCTTAGGCTCTTGGTCGTCCTTGAATATTACCTTAAGGTGCCTTGGGAATCCCCACTCTTAGGCTCTTGCCACTCCTTATTCTACAGTCCATCGAATCTTTACCCAAAACTTGAAAACTTCACAACACAAAACTCAACAGAAAACTCGTAAACTCCGTTAGTATAAGAAAATAAATCACCACTTATGTACTGTTGTAAACTCATTCTAAATTCATATTGGTGTAATATCTACTATATTCAAACTTCTCTATGGTTCATACCCTCCGATACTACTCATAGATTCATCAAAATAAGCAAACAACACATAGAAAAAATAATCTGTCAAAAATAGAACAGTCTGTAGTAATCTGTATTAAAAGTATACTTATGGAACTAAACAAATTCTAACAAATTAGGAAGTCCTAATAAATTTGTGTACCAATGCAGTGCAAAACTAATCAGATCAAAATCATGTTTCTGTGAATTACCAAAACTAATTTACTGGGTGCAAAAGTTTCTGATTTTCAGCAGGATCAACACAACTATCATCGTAAGCTATCCTAAAGGTCTTACAAGGCACTTTATTGAAACAAAAGCTATAAAACATGATTACTACAGTAGAATAATCATGTGAACACACAAAAACAGTAAAGGTAAATATTGGGTTGTCTCCCAACAAGCGATTTTCTTTAATGCCTTTTAGCTAGGCATGATGATGACAATGATGCTCACATAAAAGATAAGAATTGAAACATAATGGGAGCATCATGAAGCATATGACTAGCACATTTAAGTCTAACCCACTTCCTATTCATAGGGATTTTGTGAGCAAACAACTTATGGGCACAATAATCAACTAGCATAGGAAGGCAAAACAAGCATCACTTCAAGATTTTAAGCGCATAAAGAGGAAACTTGATATTATTGCAATTCCTACAAGCATGTATTCCTCCCTCATAATAATTTTCAGTTGCATCATGAATGAATTCAACAATATAACCATCACATAAAGCATTCTTTTCATGATCTACAAGCATATAATTTTTATTACTCTCCACATAAGCAAATTTCTTCTCATTCGGAATAGTGGGAGTATCATAAGAGACTTGAATACTATAAATTGTTTCCATATTAAAAGAGTAATGTTCAGAAAAAGGGTAATCATAATCATGACAAGTTTTATAAATATAATCATCACTACTTTTTATAGCATAAGTTTCATCACAATGAGTAATAGGAGCAACATCATTTGGGAGGGATACCTCTCTACCTTTGCTTCTCCGTCTTTTCTTTTTCTTCTTCACATAATGTGTGTGTTTAACCCTCTTTTTTGAGCTCCTTATTAATGAGATTGGTTGAATAGAAAGCTCCTCCTCGTTACCTGATTCATCATAAGAAATAATAGGAGGACATTGGGAAGTCTCTTCCCTTTCATTAGTATTCTCTTCATCTTCTATTTGCTTTCTTTTCTTTATGTAATTGGAAATATAAGGATTTTCAATGCAATTCACCGCACAATACATATAAATTTCCTTTAGATCAATATCAAGGAATTTCTCAAGGTTATATTCTGGAATATGCTTAGTTATACATTTCATTTCTTCATAACCCAAAAGCAAACTGAGTTCATTATGATGTGCAAGGGAAATCAAGTCATCACAATTTTTGGACACGATTTGAACATGAAGCAATTTACATTGGAGATTTAAATGACCATGTTCATTGCAAAGTTCACAAGTATGGCAAAGAAGTTTTAAATTTTCAGCACAAACTTCTTGCCTTTCTTGCAACCATTTAGTTTCTAAATACTTATGCCTCTTGCAAAATCTATCTTCTCTATTTGGTATGTACTTGCAAACTCTATGCACTCCACAAAAATTGTCATGCTTATAAGAGACATTTTCATCATTACTAGTGCAATCATCATTAGTACTATGGATATTCAAAGAGTTCATACTAACAACATTGCAATCATGCTCATCATTCAAAGATTTAGTGCCAAACATTTTATAGACTTCTTCTTCTAGCACTTCAGCACAATTTTCCTTTCCATAATTCTCGCAAAAGATATTAATAAGATGAAGCGTATGAGGCAAACTGAATTCCATTTTTCTGTAGTTTTCTTTTATAGACTAAACTAGTGATAAAACAAGAAACAAAAAGATTAGATTGCAAGATCTAAATATATACCTTCAAGCACTCATCTCCCCGGCAACGGCGCAAGAAACGAGCTTGATTTCTACTACGCAACCTTTTTCTTGTAGACATTGTTGGGCCTCCAAGTGCAGAGGTTTGTAGGACAGTAGAAAATTTCCCTCAAGTGGATGACCTAAGGTTTATCAATCAGTGGGAGGCGTAGGATGAAGATGGTCTCTCTCAAACAACCCTGCAACCAAATAACAAAGAGTCTCTTGTGTACCCAACACACCCAATACAATGGTAAATTATATAGGTGCACTAGTTCGGCGAAGAGATGGTGATACAAGTGCAATATGGATGGTAGATATAGGTTTTTGTAATCTGAAAATATAAAACAGCAAGGTAACTAATGATAAAAGTGAGCACAAACGGTATTGCAATGCGTTGAAACAAGGCCTAGGGTTCATACTTTCATTAGTACAAGTTTTCTCAACAATAATAACATAACTGGATCATATAACTATCCCTCAACATGCAACAAAGAGTCACTCCAAAGTCACTAATAGCGGAGAACAAATGAAGAGATTATTGTAGGGTATGAAACTACCTCAAAGTTATTCTTTCTGATCGATCTATTCAAGAGTCCGTAGTAAAATAACACGAAGCTATTCTTTTCGTTCGATCTATCATATGCAATATTTGGCTGGTGGAGGCTCTAAGTTTATGATTTTGCATAAAGCTAGTTTTTCCCTACAAGAAAGGAATAAATTTATTTTAAACTACTCCCAAGTTGTTCCAATAATTGAGAAGGTTTCCCCAACTCAAAATCCCAATTAATCAAGTATCATCATTAAACCCAATTCAATTAATTAAAAAGTGATGAGATCGACAATAATATCCAATTTAGATACTCAAGATGTCCATAACCGGTGACACGGCTAACCATGATTAGTTTAATACACTCTGCAGAGGTT